>LPNX010593877.1:49597-117594 GCA_001517045.1 Pseudotsuga menziesii | reverse complement strand
TATATATATGTATATATATATATAGCATTGCTCCCTTATATCAATGGCACATAGAGGATTACGATAACATTTTGTTTCTTCGACTTAGGTATGCTACTTGATAGTGGAATGTACCAAATAAATATGAGGCAAAGGCTCCTTTACATATGAAAGAAGGAACAACTGAACATGCAAACATGCCTAATTTATCAAGGTCAAGAAACTGTGGTTAACAATTAACCGATCTCCTTGACTAACCCATTTATGTTCCAACATGTTTCACCTTCACCTGCATCCCCCCCTCTAATGGGTTTGTCTAAAACCCTACCTATCCACCCACCACCTTCCTTTGCTCCAACTCCCCCTCCAAACAACCTACCTATCCCCTAGCACAATGATGCTCAATATTGCTTCTATACAAGGTTGGACCACCTTCACCCCTTGCATGGTTGCTTGATCTACATGGAATCATATCCAAGCATGGAAACAAATCTCTTTCATGCTAATTATATATATTTTCATTGTAGTAAATAAAGGAATGGACATTGCTTTTCCTTGTCAAACAACATGAACCCTAGCATCCAGCTAATCGTCCTCGCAAGACTAACTTAAGTTGAGGAGATGATAATTTCCCATATAAACCCAATCCTTTAATTTTCCCATGCACATTGTGTCCAATACAAATACTCTTACCACACTATGAGTCCCCCCCAAGACATCTCAACCATAGCCATATTTCCTCCTTAACTCCTTCCAAAATTGGACATCCTTGTTGTTCGCAAAACCTAAGTTCCAGACAAGTCATATGATTTCTTGTTAGTCACTCGAATGTTATTGTTTCATTGGAATACAAAATGTCTAATGACCCATATTACAAGGATGCCCGACTTAGTGGAGCTACACTAGCTACTTTGCATCTTCATGCCACAGATGTATCCCCACTTCTTCACCATGTGACAACCCCTCAACTAGACCTCCACAATCTCCCTTCAACTCATGTATATGTATATACTTGCTTGACTGCTCCAACAAACATCCAAACCTCCCCCTTCATTATCACATTCCCAAATTCATGGATAGAGGCTGAAGAAATTAGTTGGTACACTACCATAGAATCTTGAAGTGCAACATATTCCATTCACTATCCCCCCATTGTCCTTTCCCAAATCATTGAGTACATAATAAAGGGCCTACTCTATCTGGACTTCCCAACCTTGTTTCCCGCTGGGGTTTGCATGCTAAAACAACCATGCATTCAAGAAGTTGGGATGCAAGACTATGCTTTGCACCTAATATGGTACCATGGCAACTGGGTTTTCCAACATCCTCGCTTCCGTTACTACTTGTACAACCTTATGATGCACTGTCAAAGTCAAGAAACTACTTATGTATTTGTTTAATGCAACCTTGAATAAATTCTCCCCAAAACCATCTATGGCCTTATCCATAGATTGCATCAATTTCCAGATGCTCATATCACTGAATAGGTGATGCACTTTGGCTCTTCTCTCTACAACACAGCTCATTTTGTAACAAAAATATAGATAAACCATCCAATATGATCACATAGATTGGTAGTGCAACTTTTTTACCTTTGATGCAATAGACACCAAATAAAAAGACCTTCACATGCTCATTCATGATCATCCACTACCTACTTTTCTTAAACAATTCCGATGAAGAATTCGAAACATTATAGCCAAATTCACATTGTCATCTAAATACATGCACCATAGATTCATGATCTTTGTTGACAAGGTCCTAAAAAAAATTCATACAAAATATTATTAGTTCAAGTCTTCCCCTAACTATCTTCCATGATGTCATACTTTTGTATTTAACACTTCTATATCTTTACTCTTGTATTTGTCCTCTCTGTATGTATGAATGTAGCACAAATATTCCACTCATATACATGGTTTTCTTTGGTTGGAAAATGCACTTGATATGGACTACCTTGACTATGAAAATGAAAATGCTCTTACATGAATTACTTTTACATTTTCTTGACTACATGGAACCTGCGAACGCACCCACCTTCTGCCACATTATACAGAACATCTTAACAAGATCCTTGCACACATGGAACATCCCCATACTTGCAACTAATTGGTTTGAAATTTTATTTTTTTCCGAACAAAAAATTAAGAAAATACGAAAATAAAATTATAAACAAGATCCTTGCACACATGGAACATCCCCATACTTGCAACTAATTGGTTTGAAATTTTATTTTTTTTCAAACAAAAAATTAAGAAAATACGAAAATAAAATTATAAAACAAAATGTTCAGAGAATAAAACTTGGCTAATATTTCAAAATCCTCAACAGGATCGAACAACGGACGTCCAGTTAACAAGACTAGCGCTCTACCACTGAGCTATAGAGGCGTCATTGTTAAGTCATTTGTATATTAAGATTGTTCAATTTAAGCGTTACGAAAAAACGGACACTGCTAAATTGAAAAAACTGAAAGTGACTGAAGATATAGTTGCTACAAAGCGAGGGGATTTCAACCTTCAAATCCATCTAATGTCTGCACATCTTGAAGCTATTGCGATACCCCATCTTTGTCTTTCAGTTCTTAATGAAATTGGGCATTTTTCCGGTCTCCATTACCTTCAATAATAAACTCAGAAACAAACTCACAGGGGAATATGAACAAAACAAATCCTCCTACAATGCCAGAGAAACAACATTACCATGACCAAAATAACATTGCACAGGCACAGGCATAATCTAAAGAGTAACAAAAATCTAAATTCCTTTTACTGGCCTGGAATCTTAGAATTATTACTTTAGATATTATATCATATTTTGGATTTTTTTTAAGCGAATCAACAAGATTAACTCGATTTGGGAGTGTAACAAATGCACAGTAAAGATTCATATCATGGTGGTAGTATCCTGTTATACTTAAATGCATTTGAATTAATATTTAATTAAACTTCAGTTAAAAACTCACTTTTTAATTAATTATAAATTTATAATTCACTAAAGTTGTATATTTCTTATTAGTTTTTGTTTATTATTTATTAAATAGTATTTGTTTTATTTTTTTATTTTAATATTTATGTTATACTTTAGATGGATATTTATAAAGATTTTGGTAATTAGTTTAATGTTTAGTTTTTTGTTTAATAGCCACCCATTTATACAAAACTAAGTGGTTAACTACATCTATCCATATTCACCTTAGTATATTGTTGATATTGTAATTTTTTTGTCATTGAAAAAAACCGGTAACACCTGAGGATGCAGTGATCCATCAATGGTCATGTTATTGCTAAAAGATGCACCTTGACTGCAGAAGGAGCATGGCTAACACATCTTAATATTCAAGGCAAATGTTGATTGATTAAGGGGAATTGAATGGGTACATAAATGACCAATACTCAAGAATAAAATAGGTATTGATAAGTATATACAAGGATAACATAAAAACATATGACTACAAAGAGTAGATATGTATGAACCAGTTAGGAATCAGCTATATAACCACATACAGTTGATTACGTATCCAATAAATAAATCCCTTTAAAACAGAAAAAACATAATATATAAAGGGAACACAAATACATGCATCTCTAATGAGAAACTAGAGATAGAGACACTATCTTTCATAAAATTCATCACAGAATGAATCAAAAACATTGAAACTGTATCTGTATTGATTAAAAATAAAAAACAGTCTCATATAGTATTTTTCATCCTTCATACAATCCTCAAAATACTCTTACAGTGCTATAAAAGAAACTTCAGACTAATAACTCAACCCTTTACAGTTTAACACACAAAAGATGGAACCTCATCCCCCACCCTCTCCTTACAAAAGATAAAATATATATGAAAATACCTTAACAAACTCCTACAAATCTTGTGAAACAGTTATATAATAATGAATTCAAAATAGACAAGGTCTTGACTCATTTGTAAGAAATCTGGGTATATTGATTTGCTGCATAAAACTATGAATTGCTGGAAAACTCGAACAATGATCTTCAAATCTGGAGTTGGTTTAATAGTTGAGCCAAAAGTTCTGTTTACAAAATCTGGAAACAGTTTGAATATTAATCATTTTTCCTTAAAATGTTGTTTCAGTTCCTAAAAACGCGTGATATGGGTAGACGAAATGCTGGTTTTTCTGCCTTCAGAATATAAGAGAGACAACCATAGTAGCAATCAATAAAATAGTAACAAACGCTTCCACTGTAGTGGCTTTCCGTAATTGACTTTTCGGGCAGAGTTTGAGAGTTAAACCTGAATCACTCATTTTACCCAGTATAGACCATGATCACCGACCTCCTTTTTTAAACTAACAATTTGATCAATGCAAGTACTCTGTTTGATAATTATTGTGCACTGAGGGTTCTGCTTTGGCACTTGATACTTGGGCTTCCCATCAATTCATCCAGTCCAAACTCTGGCAAAATTTTGATACATAGGCACAGTTGGTAATGAAACTTGGTCATACTCGATGAAGACCTGAAGTCTTTCTTGACACCTTCGTTGGTATTTACCTGGACTTAGCTCGAGCTTTGGTGTTCTTAATGGCCAGCACCTTTCAATTTTCACAAAAGTGAATTCACCAATTTGATAACTTGCTCTGTTTGATTCAAAGCCCTCTTTCGTTTCTTTCATTCTGCTTTTACTTCTACTCAGAATATTTTTTAAACCCAAAGAATCCTCTTTTTCTTCGTGCTAATTCTTTGACCATATCAACAGCTTCATTGTTGAATGGTTCTTGACAAGTTGAGCAACGCCTATCTTTTCCCATTGATTTCATTTCATATTTTGCACTTGAATAGCTTAAACCCTGAGCATGGCTTTCACCGTTCGGATCACCAATTACCCATTTAACACCTGCACCTGCTGGCGTTAACCTGTGTCACTCGGAGATGCTTTGATGCTTGGGATCAAAGTGCTTCCCCTGAGTTCTTCCTTTGGCACGCTTAATACTGGGCATCTGTCATTTCTGTTCTGGATCACCGCCAAAAAGAGCTTTGAGATAATTAGAAACCCATGGTAGATACAAGCAAAGAACTTTATCTTGAACTGCAATGAAAATATTTCTAAAGCATCAAATGCCTCAACGCAGGATTGAACTACAGACCTTCAGTTTACAAGACTGACGCTCTACCACTGAGCTATAAAGGCAACGTTGATTGCAACAAAAACCAAGGAGAAACCAAAGGCAACCAGAGTACCAACTTCACCCAAGAATTATAGTTGCTACAAAGCGAGGGGGTTTCAACCTTCAAATCCATCCAATGTCTACACCTCTTGAAGCTATTGTGATACCCCATCCCCGTCTCTGCCTTTCAGTTCTTAATGATATTGGGCATTTTTCCGGTCTCCATTACCTCTAATAATAAACTCAGAAACAAAATCACAGGGGACTATGAACAAAACAGATAAACAACATTACCATGACCGAAAAAAAACATTGCACCGGCATCATCTAAAGACTAACAAAAATCTAAATAGTCTCAAGGCGGGAATTTGGTGATCGAAAAAAATTCGAATTTCATATTATTAAACTTATAGGTGTTTTAACTCTTAAAGGAAAAAATCAAATACAATCCAACAAAGACACTCTTTTACGAGGATTCGATGGCTCCACGCAGGATAGATCTACGGACCTTAAGTTAAAAAGACTGACGCTCTACCACTGAGTTATAAAGGCATTGTCATTGCGTCAGTCATATAAATGATACTGATAGGTAAATTATTTCTTTAGGTGCACAAAGAGATGGGTAAATATATACCGCATTCAAATCACACAGATGCCCAAAGAAAGATGCTCTCCTACCAATATAATATGCAAACCACCCTAGGCATTCCGATGATCAACTCACTCGAACACATTTAAAACTTATTGCTAACACAATGAGTTTATGCTTAATTTCACACATTTTTTTTATATGAAAAAAAAAAAATTGGTAGATTTATGGTGATCTCTTCAGCAATCCCTAATCTAATCATCAAACCCTTAACATAGTTCCCAAAAAATGTTCATTTACCATATATTTGTCGAGAACAATCAACCACATAAATAGATTGAAAGTTCACGAGTAGATAAAATTGTTAAGAAGTGCCCTGAGGAAAAGAATGAATGAATTCACTTGAATGAGACAATACAAATGAAAAGCGTATCTTTGTATTTATAATACACATCCTTTAGGTTTAGTGTGTTATCACTAAGGGGGTGACTAGGCCAACCTAGTCAAATAATATGATAAATGGGTAAGTTAGGTACTCATATGTAGGCTCCATTGAGCTACAAGCAATACAATGGATCAACATGTGGCGTCAAGTGAAGATCCACATGATATCGACATATTTGATGAAGATATTTATAAACTATGGAAAGAAAACATTACAATACATACTTGATATTTGGTGGATATTTGATGAAGATATTGGCAAGTTGAATTGTGGAAGGTGCAAACACTAGCACAAGTTGTCCTTAATGATAGAGATGATGAACGTAACACATCCAATGTATTTGGACTTCTGATGATTCACTAGATTGTAAATAAGTTCAATGGTACTCTAATTAGATCACAAATTAAGGAGGAAAGAGGTAATTGAGCAAGACCTAGTTAGGATTACAAACTTTTATTGTGGCTAGCGATTGAGCCACCCTCTATATGGGTATTATGGGGAAGAGGGTGGTCCTAAAAGGCTTTCCTTGGAGTACATGCATATCTATATAAAACTTTAAGGTCATGGTCTAGGAAGAAACCAAATTGATGTATAAGACCCCCTTGTTTATGAGACAAAGAACTCCTTTTCCACAATAAATTGACTACACACACACACACTTCATTTTTTTAAAAATGCAATAGATGAATAATGTATAAATTATTAATCAAAGAAAATATATAACACATGGGAAAAAGTTGTATAAACAAATATGGGAAGGGATGCTAAAGAATCCTGTGTGGCATTAAGAACATGGGCGTGTAGCCCCAAGGGGTAGCTTAGTTGGTTGGTGCTTTTGAGTCCAAGGCCGAAGTAGTCGAGGTTTGAGGTTCAATTCTTTGGGTCCTTCAAGGTTAGGCTCTCGAACCTAGAGTCGACGGGGTGAGGCCCCTTCGGGAGGGACCCCTAAGAACTATTACCATGGACATAGCGAACCCTCCAACTTTAGGGGTTATGAACCACATTAAAAAAAAGATGGGCATGTAACTAGGGGAAAAGAGTGAGAAGATGATTATGCTTTCTAAGTTCGGTGGAGGATGCATTCCCATGTAAACTTGTATAGTAAAATGTCCATACATTGTTTCCTTGCAACCATTAACGAATTCAAGATTTGATGGATCAAGAGCAAGTGATTATCTTTCAATTTGTACTAGTTGCATTAGAGGAAATTTCAACTCAAAATGGGCCTCCTAAGGAAAATTAATAAAATAATAGTTAAAATAATAAAATAATATTTATTAATTTTGGAGGAAGAAAAGAAAAAGCTACTTTTTTGTTCGTATTTTCGACATATCTCCCTGTGTTTTTACTCAAATTTCGATCGGGAGAGCTCGTTGGATGCGAAATTTAATTCTGGATCCAAGGAGTACCCACTCGGCATACTTTTGATGGGCCCCGCTACCCCAAAAACAAGAAATACCTAAAAAACAAGATGATGATGTCATCATCACATTTCTTCAGGTATTTCTTGTTTTTGGGGTAGAAAGGCCCATAAAACGTATGTTGAGTGGGTACTCTTAGGATGTGGAATTAAATTTCACATCCAACGAGCTCTCCCGATCAAAATTTGAGTAAAAACACAAGGAGATATGTCGAAAACACGAACGAAAAAAGTAGTTTTTTTTATGATACCTATTCCCAAATTTATATTTAAAAATTGTTTAAGAGGTGCTCCCTTTTTTAATTTTAAATCATTTTGATTGGCTAATGCATGATGACATGGAATTTGTATTATTTTTGGAAGGCCCATTTTAAATTGAAATTTCCGTGACATTAAGAACATGGGCGTGTAGCCCCAAGGGGTAGCTTAGTTGGTTGGTGCTTTTGAGTCCAAGGCCGAAGTAGTTGAGGTTTGAGGTTCAATTATCTGGGTCCTTCAAGGTTAGGCTCTCGAACCTAGAGTCGACGGGGTGAGGTCCCTTCGGGAGGGACCCCTAAGAACTATTAGCATGGACGTAGTGAGCCCTCCACCTTTAGGGGTTATGAACCACATTAAAAAAAAGATGGGCATGTAACTAGGGGAAAAGAGTGAGAGGATGATTATGCTTTCTAAGTTCGGTGGAGGATGCATTCAGACGTAAACTTGTATAGTAAAATGTCCATACATTGTTGCCTTGCAACCATTAATGAATTCAAGATTTGATGGATCAAGAGCAAGTGATTATCTTTCAATTTGTACTGGTTGCATGTTCAATATCCAGGAAGGAAAAGTCGTAACTGGAGAAGGTGTTGGGGCTGGTGTGACAGAGCGGATACTTGCAAACACGGGTGTGGAGCATGGACCATTTCTTGGGATTTGTTGTACTTTTTGCTTGGGATTCAAGGTTGAATAATTTTTTTTGGTCCATGTACACCATGAAAAATAGTGTGCATTTCCTTTAGATTACTTTGTACATGTGTAAGCTCAATATAACTCTTAATTTGTGTTCTTTCATTTGAATTCGTTGAGTTCAACCATATGTTAAATACTTCCAAGCAAGGACATGTAGTCTCAACCCTCATTCTTCCTTTGGAATTTGATGTTGTCACACTTCCACTGCACATGATTCAAAGTCGTTGAAGGCCATTCCCTAGAATTTGGTGTTGTCACACTGCCACAACATGGGATTTGAATGTTTTCCTTACAAGGAACTAATATGAATGATATTCAAATATCAAAGACAGATAAACATGATCTTAAATATCAAAAGTCAAAATTAGAGGGCCAAATGAAGGAAAATAAAAAATATTATTAGTATAACATTATCTCGATCTTCTTAGCATGCCTTGAATTAGAGGGGAAAAGTATAGAAAATAAATAAAAAATCCGTGGTATAACATTATATCAGTCTTCTTAGCATGCCCTTTTTTATTAAATAATTATGTTACTCACAAAGGTGAAGTTAATGTGCAATTTTCATGATCTATTCCAGTGCATATCATCTTGGCTTGACTACTTCTTATAGTTAGTGGTATTAATGGTGAGGTTTCAAAGTGATAGTAGCCACTTTCTTTAGGTTTGTAATCTGGTGACCTATCATTTCCTATCAACATTCACCAACCACAACATAAGTGGTTGTGCTAGTTAATACAAAATGATATTTACCTTGAATATTGTTGAGGTATCATGTCATTTAAGATTCAAAATTAAAATATTTGTCCAACTATAAAATGAAAGATATTAAATGGAAGCAAAAGAGCCCTAAAAAGTGGGAAAAATATGATATAAAAGACCTTATATTTCATTGTGGAGGTTTATTTGTCACTTTGAGTTGTGGTGGATGAGAGGAAATTAGATACGATGAAAGAGAACATTCTCATCCTCTTTCCTTCTGTTGGTACCAGAATTTTCCCTATCAAAATTTTAGTCTTTTGACAACGTGCATGCAAAGAGGGTCCTCGGTTTTTTCTATTGGAATGGTCAAAGTTTCAAATACTTTTCATCAACATTTAAATCCCAAGTTGGTGAAAATTTACATGTCATTTTGTATCATGGACTTTCTTTGCATAAAAAATTTTACTTGAGGCTTAGTGTCTAGATTTACAAATTGCATATGATTTTTTTTGTAAAAAAATTAGATTTAGTTTGTTCTCAGGATATATTCAGGTTGCTTATGTTCTTAAAAATATTGGGGATTTTGTATGTATAAAATATATTTTCCTTTGAGGCCAATTGTTTTGTTATAGAGAAGTCAAGTCTGAGTGCTAGGGATAGTGTTCAAAAGCAATCTTATGATTTTCATTTTTTATAAAATATTGGGTTGAAATTCCATCAATACCAATATCTAAGCATATGACTGAGATTCAGAGTATAATTACATCAACAAACCAAGTCTTCATTGTACACCGAATCAACAAGCACCAGATCCATCTCACAAGGCACCAAGGAGAGACCCCACAAGGGTAGGTTCCCACATGGACATTATGGTGGTAACCTCATGGATGTGCTCTCACACATATCCACTTTGTATTGGTTGTGGTTGTGTTATTATCTCATCATGGATCTACTTCTTATTTTCATAGAAATTATTTTGTTTTGGCATTCAAGTATGGATCCACATTGTATGTCGATGGCCATATCCTTGGTCAGTACTATCATGGAACTGCAATGTATTGGTTGGCAGACATTTTCTTGAGTTAGTCATTCAAAGCATGGGTATGCCCGCCTCGAGGTCACTAAACATATTGTTTGATGTTTGCTTACATCTCTTCTTTGGTTCTCTTTCATATATCCCTTCAAAATTATTTTTGGTAAAGTGTTTCAGCCGCCAATTTCTAAATCTGACTTCACACTTTAGGGGGCATCTGTTACACCTTGAATTTTCACATTGTGTACCATTGAGGGTATTCATGTCATATCACCATGAGAAACATGATTTTTTTTACTTCCTAGGGGTATTAGGAACCTTTGTCATTATGTTTATTCCTTCCCTAGTCACACTTGGAAGAAAACACAACAACTAAAAACCCCTTGACCTAACCCAATTTTGAGTCTCCTAATGGAAATTTTGCCCCATGCTAATGTCCCTAGGAGCAAAATTTTTCTTGTTTCGTGCTTATGGGGGAGTGAAAATATCCCTTTTTTCTCTATACACCACATTGGGGGAGCGAAAATCCCTTTTTAGCCTTATCCCTAGGTTTTTGGATCTTGGATTTCAAAGATATATTCATGGGATAAGTACTCGTTCAAATCCTACCTCTCATTCCATCCTTGGTAAGATGAATATCCTTTATCCAATTTATCCTCACCTAGATCCTAAACCCTCTCCACTCATAAGCTATAGGAGGTAATTTTGGAGAGAATCAAATATTTGATCTTGTAATTCTTGGAGAACATTCACTAAGGAGGTCATATTGGTCTTTTTAAGTCTTACAAGGGTGGTTATTGAGAGCTTGGAAAAATGTGTTGTTGCATTGGACATCAAGTATAGCACTCTATATATATACTTTCAACTTTCTTAATAATATATTCACCTATCCTGCCATGTTATGTTTCTTTCATTGATATATGATATGTTATATTAGATTTTTTTGATGCACTTGTGTTTGGAAGGTTGGTTTATATCTTATGTTATAGGTACACAAGCCTTAGACATCAATCTTGGAGTTTGGGATTAGGAGAACCTACAGATTTAAGGTAAGTCATCTACCTTATCTTCTTCCTTTTCATGTTTGGATGTTTATGTATTGTACTTGATATAGGATTTTAGGGTACCATTTGCTACTTTTTTGTCTAGGGTAGGAAAATAGGGGCCTCTTCCAATCCCAAGAGTATATTATCCTATCCGTAGGAGGATTTTCCTAGAATAAAAACAACACAATAAAAAAGAATAATTAAATTTTCTTTGTTGGTTCCAATAAGACAATATTGGTCTCAATGGACAGTAATTTCTTCCTCATCATCATCATAATCATCATAATCATAAACATCATAAAATTATGTTAACTAATCCTTTGCACCAATAGACATATTTTTAATTGAAATGGATTAATACAATTAACAAACAAAATGGATTGAAACATTAATTATTGTCTTTGTACATCAAATGATGACCGACCAAGGAGTCAATGACAAGGCAAGTTACAAACAAGAGAGTCATCAACAAGGGGTTCATCGATCACATAACTCATAAAAAAAATGTTGATAATAAAGTCATCAATATTATATCCATCGACAACAAAGATACCAACAACAAACTCATCAATATAAACGTCACTAACAGTTGATATAACATCAACGATGAAAAGTCATAGATAGGGAAAGGTGATTACAAAAATAAATCCTTGATTCTGATCCACCATGTACTTCTCTAAGGCAGATACTAGTAGACACATGGAACTTCTAGACTGTACATAACTCTCCATGTGTGCGAGAGAAAATTGAAGGGTAAGCCACATGAATATTAAATTATTGGAAAATATTAGAGTCCTTAGTTAAGCTATAAATTTAATAATAGTTGTAAATAAAAGACGAGAGAGATAATAAAGCCTATGGGAGTGGGAAAGTGGGGGGGGTTATGGCCCTCCAAAAAATTGGAGTATATAGTTAAAATCATAATTGTAGAGATAAGATCCAATAGCCTAATCAAAATATAATAACTATAATCAAGACATAAGAAGTTTAATTTCAACATTGATAGTAGTCCAATGGACAATGTTGAAACCCAATGCCAACCCTTTATAAATATGAATCCATCAAAACTCAATAAAGAGTTTTCCCACATTAGTGGGTTCTCCGTAATAAATCTGTGTGTCTATTTTTTTGTATGTGTTTGTACTTCATTACTTTGTAATTTTTGGTTCCAGAATGCAACAAACATTATGTATACAATACAAGAATACATAACAATAAACACAACCATAAAAACATGCATATCTAAACACCATGATTTATCTTGGAAACCTCATAACAAGGTAAAACAAGTACAAGATCGTCATTATGCCCCTTGCCCTAAATACATCCAAGGCATGGACGGGTGTGGCTCTAGCACCATGGGTACCCTTGACCATCAATGAAAGTTCAAAACATGTTACAATGAAGTACCTCCAACCTCTTTATAGGAATACATCAGAAAAATACCATGGGATGGTCTCCCTTTACCATGATTCTATTAGAGAATAACCAAAGTTGGTTAAATTTCTCTATGGTCGAGTGAAGACTAACCTGACATTCCCCTACTTAAACTTGAATTTGGAATGACACCTTCCCCCCCTTAATTTTATCAACATAGAATATTGCATGCTTCCCTCCCTTTTCAAATTTAACATAGGGGTATGCATGCCTTCATAGGTATTACAACCATATGCCCATTTACAGTGATTGCAACTCTATTAATGAAACATTGCTTTAGAAAAATTATTAAGCATATACTTGTTCATAGAAAAATAAACCAATCACTCTTAAATCGAGTACTCAATTTATGTTTCTCAATTAACTACATCATCGACCTATATGCATAATTGACTTTAGACTCCCCCATCTACGCCAATAAATCTCTCTACATCGTCAATTATAGACTCCACCGCCTGCTCTAGTCGATTTGTCTCTTCACAGTTGAATATGGACTCCACCGTCTGCTCCAGTCTATTTTTCCTTTCACAGTTGATTATAGACTCCACCATCTACCAAACAATCTATTTTTGTGATGCTCTAATTATTTCCTTGGTTTCCACTAGCACATCCTCCTTGATCACATTTTCATTTGCATTAGGAATCACAATAGTTTCCAATATATTATAACCCTCAGCAACATAATCTCCCCTCAGAAACTAAAACAACTATGTTGTGTAGTCAATTAGTTGATCAGTCCACTACCCAGACGATCTTAACCGTGACTACTTAGTCAACTTGAACTTGTCCACCCAGTTGACCTTCTGTGACGCCTCAATCGATATTGACCTCGGATGTATAATTGTTGAAGAATTTATTTAAGTCTAGTTGATCCACAATACTCAGTCGACCATATCCTCAATCAACCTAATCGATCATATGCTCTATAGACCAGTCGACCATATGCTCAGTCGACTAGTAGACCAATCCAATCGACCACTTTACCATCGACCAATCATTGATATATCGACCACCGGTCGATTCACATTCCCATCAAACTTAACATGATAGACCATGACTCTGAAATCTCCATCGACTACACTAAGTTGACCATCCGTGACTCTTGTTGACTTCAACTGCTTCAACCACATATTTATCCCTTCATATTTGAACATTCAAAAACATCCACGCGGCCTCAAATTGGATCATGCATACCACAATTCACTTCTTCTAATGAAATTCTTCACACCATATTTCATTTGATCAATCCAATCATTTATTTGATCTAGCACTATCCTAGGAGTATCCAAAAATAACATGATATGATCTACCAAGGAGAAAAACATATATGTATACCTACACTCCATGTTTCTTTATAAAACCTCAGATCTAGCACTTATATTGCTTCTGAGGATGGCCCATCATGCCAATGGATCTAACCACATCGATTCAAGCTCCACCATTCAAATTCAGGTGACTGAGAAACTTTATTCAAATGATCTCACATAACAACAACTCAATCTGCATTCTATCATGTAGATTTAGGTAACCCGAACTTGATCAGACAACTCTCGTTGGAGAGTGTGTGTATGAAAATCTAATACCAAATGTTGGTTTTAGGGCACAACAAACATTATTTATGCACATTAGAAATATAGAACAATAAAGAAAAAAATAACATCATGCACATATAGACACCATGATTTATCCTAAAAACCCCTTTACTAGTTAAAACCAATAGAAGATATTAATTATGCCCCTTGGCTTAAATCCAACCAAGGCATGGTTGTGTGTGGATCTATCGCCACGGGTATCATCGACCATCAGTGAGAGTTTTACACACATTACAATGGAGTATGATCATCCTCTTTATAGGATTACATCATAAGAATACCATGGGTAGATCTCCCAATACCATGGGTCCATTACTACAATAACCAAATTCGATTAACTTACTCTATGACCGAGTCAAGATTAACCCAATAGTAATAATATTTATGGTAACAACAATGCATAATAAAATAGGAAACATAAAAGAGTAAATCAATTAGGTTTAAAGATGAATATCCTTGTTGATGTATTGTGTTGGCCATACACTAAGTGATTATAGATAATCTTGGTATTAGAACCGGTTCTTTTTCTTTAGGATTTTGTTTCATTTCAAGTTTATGCAAAATTTACAAAAGAAATAATTGTAAATCCCTTTCACAACCCATATCCACCCAATGCCTCCATTTCAAATCCCTTTCATGACCGTCCTCTAGCCTTTACTTCCACCTCAAAACCCTCTCACCACTCCACTATATCCCTTATCTCTACATGACCTTCTCCTCATCGGTATCACACCACACTTCCATCCAACAAATGCACTCCCCCTTTGAGTGATTCCAATCCCTCTAATCCTATTTCCAGCCACACTACAATTCTTCGATGTGATTCTAAATCAACCCCCAATCTTTTAGCTCATTCTTCAAACTCCAGCCCCTATTCTCTTATTTCTTGCTCCACTTTCATCAACCTTTCTTCTTCTAATTTAGATCCTCCCTCCTTGTCTCTTCTTTAAAAAGGATTTAATTATGTCGGTGTTCCTCCTTATATTCTATTTGAGGATATCTTGTGCTCTATTGAATCTATTACTAACAATATCCCATCCCATGAAGCTGGAGAAATTCAGTAAGATTGCTCCCGAATCTTAAAATTTGCTAAGCTTTCTAAATCTAATCATCCCAAGGAGGAACTCTTAGCTCTTAAAATACTTAATTCCAACCTTGACATTCTCATCATAAAGGTTGATAAAGGTAATGCAACTGTCATGGTGAACTCTTTGGATTATGAAACCAAATGATTAGATATCCTCTCTTCATCTTCTTATAAACTCCTTTCCTACAATCCTATTTACAAGATCACCAATCTAGTTTCTAAAGCTATTAATTTTTCTTCACTTGACCCCTTAATCAAGAAACACATTCTTCCCCGCAATCCCCAACACCTAAAACTTTATGGCCAACCTAAATTCTATAAGAAATAAATCCCTTTTCGACCCATTGTCAATGCCATCGGTTCCCCTACTTATGCTCTCTTGTTTCCTTGCTAAGAAACTAAAACCCTTCATGGGGAAAATGCCATTGGTTCCCTGAAGCTCTCAACATCATTTCCCAATTTGTGGATGAGGAAACTATTCATCTTATTGAAATGTGTCTCTCCTCTACTTTTTTTTTGTTTCAAAGGTAGATTCTATGAACAAACTGAAGGCAATGCCATGTGATCTTGTTTATCCCTCATTGTTGCCAACATATTTATGGAACACTTTGAAACACTAGTCGTTAACTCTCTTTCCCTCAAACCAAAATGTTTGTTTCGGTTTGTAGATGATACATTTGTTATTTGGCCACACAGAAGCACCTCCCTTGACAAATTTCACAATCACTTAAATAGAATTTCACCTCACATTAAATTTACCATGGAAATCCAACAAGATGACTCCATTCCCTTTCTTGATGTCTTGGTCACCCGACAAAAGGGTGGCTCTCTCTCTTATCAAGTGTATTGGAAAAATACCCACACCAATCTCTACCTCCATGCCCACTCCCACCACCACCCTTCTCAAAAATATGTTGTCCTCAAAACTTTGATCACTAGAGCACTTTGAATCTCTAACCCCAACGTCTGAATCAAGAAACACATCTTACTAAATCCCTAATGACCAAAGGGTACTCTAGATACCTTAGTAACAAAAACAATTCAACAAGTCCTGCATCCCAACCCCAAACCCCCCAAGCCCTCCCCACCACCCCTTTCAATTCTCTCTTTGCCCTATATTCATGGCATCACATATCACATTTCCAAACTTTTAAAAAAAAATTAATATCAAAACCATATTTAAACCCCATAAGACCCTTAAGCAATTATTTAGAAGCGCTAAAGATAAATCCAACCCCTTCCTATCCCAGAGAGTCTACCAAGTTCCTTGTTAATGTGGGAAAACCTACATTGGACAAACAGGTAGATCCATTCAAACCCATCTCAAAGAGCACATCGATGATACCAATCATAATTGAGTTAACAAATCTGCAATCGTTGAACACTCTTTCAAGTCTAAACATCACATTTTATTCGATCAAACTAAAATCCTTGCCTCCACTTTTCATTATTCATCAAGACTCGTTAGAGAAGCCATCGAAATTAAAAAACATCCTATCAAATTTAATCGAGAATATGGCTATAAACTAAGTTAGTCTTTGAGACCTCTCATCCATCAACTTACTCTCCATTGATACCTTACTCATTTATTCACTTTTCTTTCTTGCTAACTTTTTCACCCTAGGTTTTTATTTTTATTTTAATTAATTAAAATAAACTCCCCACCTTTTAGGTTTTAAAGATTTTTTTTCATTAAGTCGAATTCTTAATTCCTTCTTTTTACTCCATTTTCAAAATTTTCCCTTTATATTTAATTATTCTTGTATATTTTTATTTTATTTTTTCTTGTAATTTCTAACTATATTTTAAACTAAAACAATTACTTATTAATTATCCAATTGACCCCCTTTTTACTCATTTGAATATTTTCAACTACTATATTTAAATTAATAGTCAATTGAATAACTTTTTCCATCATTTTTTATTTTTTATTTATTTTAATCTTTTTAACTTGTACTTTTCTCCACCTAAGTTTAAAATAAATAAATAAATAAAAATAAAATAACTTCTTTTACTAAAATAATTTACTTATTTTATTATATTATTCAATTTGTCAACCTTATTTTTCTCAAGTGTATCCCCAAACATTTTTATCTATAATTTTTATAATTAACGGCTACTTTTTATAATTGACAACTAGTTTTTAATTTTCTATATATACTTTGTTGCCCTCTTCTTTTCTATTGTGCCATAGCTTTGAATGATCCTGATGATGGGTGAAGGGTCCGCCCAAAACGCGTCGATCACTTCTAAATTTCTACACAGTGCAAATCCATAAGCTTGCACACAATGACTGGACACTGTGGAAACATTCATGCACAAATTGGAAGGTTGTTTTGTATAATTAAATACAACCCTTATGTAGAGAGTGAGAAGTGGAAAGCTTAAGTGAAATTATAACATGAAACTATGGGAGTTCAAAGTAATGATTCCAAACCTAATTTTGCACAATTGAAGGAAAAAGTTACACAAGTGACAATATACTTGAAGTATTGGTATAAATACTCTCCAAGAATCAAGGGAATCTACACCAACAACTAGAAAAAGAGTTCAGACAGTAACAAAAGGTTCAACCAAGAAGAGGTTTCAAGTAATGTAATTCCAAGAATGCTATTTCAAATGGTTTCCAAAGAGGAGATACAATATTATACTGGAGTGATATAATGGAGTGATAGATACTAAACAACTGTAGTGTCCCTTTTTAAGAAATTTTATTAAAATGACCAATTTTCACTTTTTTCCCTATTTCGACCTTTGACTAGTTTTGATGTCTAGGTCTCCAAATTGACCCAAATGCTCCCAAATATTATGATAAGGTATATGAATGATATTTATACTTGAATATGATGTCCAGGGATGATTTATGACCCTCCAAATACTTCTGCAAACTCGTTTAATATTCTGGCCAAGGTAGGAGTTTTCACTAGCAAATTGGGGTTCTAATTCCCCCAGGGTAAATGTTGAAAATGGCTTTCCAAATGCTCCCAAACCCACTTGAATTTCTGAAAATAGGAAGAGGATATTTAATTGACATTATTAATATATCATGTGTATCATTATTCAGTTTATAAAGGCTGTTATAACCCTCTCCCAAACAACTGCAAAATCACTAGTTCGACCCTTGGGGAAATGACACCAAATCTTCTCTAAATGCAAATAAACTGTGTAAGATGACTTCAAATGCTTAAGTGATGGATAGTAAACTTGTAATACTCATAAATTTAAGTCTATTCATCATAAAAATATCAGAGAAACATTCTTTCATTCGAAATCATCATCATTACAATGACATATATCAATATAGTGGGAAAATGGTCGTTGTTTGCTCATTAATAATCACTTTTACATACAACCATTTGGTATTTATACATGAGACTTTATGAATATGAATAAAATAGTATATTAATATTATTACCTTTATAAATGGGCCATGAGATGCTATCCCAAAGAGTACAATAGCTCACCCAAAGCCCAATCCCTCCATGAGCAAGAATACGCAATAAAGACTGGAAATGGTTGAGAGAATGTGTTACACTAGAAGAAAAAAAGAGTTGTCATGTATCTTACACCTACAAATACAAAATCCATTAAATCTCCATGAAATACTTGCATGGCCTCTCCAAACACCAACTTGGATGGGAATCTTTCACCCTTGAAATTGACTAAGGCAAGAAACTAGTCATCCACTAGCTCTATCTCTTCACAAATGTAAATTTATTAAATGATCAAAATATTTTCTCTTGGTTGATACCTATATTTTATAAACATAATTATATTGATAAGGTTACCAATCCATCCATAAACTCAAGCCAGTTCGAATTAGGTTGTGTGCTCAACATTTTCCATGTGTCCTCCCTTCCATATCCTTCTATCTTCCCCCAATTCAAGTAGGGACCCATTGAGGTTCCCCAGCTCACATTAGCACCTTGGATGCTACATTTAGTCCTGACATGTCATAATGGTCATATGTCAACCTTCAGATCTGAAATATGTCATAAATTTCATGGAATTTTCATAATTGGTGTCATAGATGTCATAGATGTTAGGGAATATATCCCAAGTGTCCAAGAAGCTCTGTCACATGCCCCAATTTTGCAAAAACCAATATTATCTTATTTTATTTTATTTGAGGACAATATATTAAATTTTATGCTAAGTTGTAACTGATGACTCAGCAGAGTCAAGGATATTTGATGTAATTCTGAATATTTTAATTATAAATAAATAAAGGTGGAGACAACAGCTTAGGAGAGCTGTTAAAATATTGTTTACTGGTCAAATTGGTAGAGGAGTCTAGGTGGAGAGCAAACAGACATGTGGCAGCATCCTCAAACCACTTCCAATTGTTGCAGGTGGAAAACTCCCTACATTTGGGGTCATGATTCCCCAAGAAAGTGGAATCAGAGCAGGTGGCTCAATTAATGACAATTGACCCAAAGGACCTAGGCAATCTTTATAAAAATTCCCATTGAAGAGAGTTGAGGCTACTCATTCTAGAGAAGTGATCATTCAGGTGAATGTACTTCAGAGAAATTAAATGGAAGGGAATTGTGGAAGAGTTTGAGGAGATAACTTCTGAGTGATCTAGTGTAGCTTTTAGGCTAAAAGATCTTACTACTGAGTGCAGGGTGTTTTACTAAGTCATTAGACTAGTCTACTGTTTGTATGCTCCACCAGTTCTCAGCCAAGAAGACCAGGAACAGGCTCGAGGGTCCTGAGGAAGCGTTGTCTGAATGCTCTCCAGGAGTTTGGTAGGGAGGAACGGCCTCCTAACGCTGTTGTTGTCTATCCTAATCAGGTTCTACATTATTTTGTTTTATTGTGTTAGATAGTTAAATCTGAATCTGACTGTTAAATGAATGTTGAATATTCAGTTGTAAAATGTTAGTGTTAGTAATCTTTTAGATTATTGAAGAAATGAGTCTGAAATAGTAATGTGTTAAGATGAAAAATAATTCTAATATGTGTTTTTCCACACCTAGAAGGACCAGGCCGTACTCCAGCACAGATAGAGTATTTACAGTAGATGAAGAAAATGTTAAGAGGCTGAATAGAATAGATGTGGTTCTGCATTTCATAATAGTAGAGTAATTTATTTCAGTATGTAGGTTATTATTAAAAGAACAATAATCGGGTTATCTATGTTTATTGTTTTTACAAGCTTATTTATGTAAATATATTGGAAAAGAAAGAGCAGTAATCTAGTACAGGGAGAAGGATTAATATGTTAAGAAAATACCCCAGTAAATAAGATGTTGTGTTTACAGACAGTAGATTATTCTTTTTATTTTAAGTTAAAGTATGCTGGAGGATAAACTGTGTTATGATATATATATATTCCTTTGTGTTTACTTAGTAATGAATTGCAATGTAGTAGAAGAATCACAGTCAATCTATATTGTTTATATTCAGTTCAGTAAAGAAATAAACTACTAATCATATAGTTTATTTACTAATAATATCAACTAAACTAAGACTAACAATTATTATAAATTAAGAAAGGTTATATGAAAAGTATTTAAATTATAAACAACAAGCTAGTTACATAATCTATGCTTATCTTTTCAAATAACTCTAGTAAAATTCTTTCTATCATCTCACTAGATAAAAACAATAAGAATATCATAATAACTAATATGAAAATAAATATACATCTATGTAAAGAACTGTTCAGTAATTATTAACAGGTTTATACCTACAAAAGTAAACTACAGGGTAGAAACCCTAAACTAAATATATTGTTTCAAATAAAAACAAATAAGTTATAATCCATTATTTTGGGTCATTACATCAATAAACAATTAAACTATTATAGACTGGTTATAGTCCTTACTACAAATATATGTACAGATACAATTTAAAGATATTACAATACACACCTGTAATAATATTAACTTAAACAAACTAAACAAGTAACAGAGCCTATTTTAAAATAATTATTTAAATGAGGGTTTCATTCAGAAAAACCCTAGCTCGTATTTCCTTAGCAAACAAGTAAAATAAATTACACTATGACTGAGTTACAGTCTTAAAATATTAACAATAATCTATTAAAAAATAGAATAAACAGTAAAATCCTTTATTCACAGTCGAATAAGGGAAAACCCTAATTTACACAAAGTTACAAAATCGTATTAATGCAAAACGAGTCCGAGCTCGAAAGAAGTCTTTTTAAAAACCATTGTATCGCAGTGACAGGCCGTAAGGTTAAATTTTCTTAACTAATTACAACACCCAGCTCACAGTCGAGACTACCCATCGACTTAGCGAGGGTTTGAAGACATAATAAAATCGACAACAACTTTTAAAAAGAAACTGCATAGCTAATGGCGATGTTGGACAAGTTTCCAAGCTCGAGGTTACACCATCGACAACCTGATTACAAGCAAGGTAAAACCCAATCGACGAACCCAGGGCTTATTGAAATGGAGCCGCAAGCTCTCGAAGACAGCCATCATTGTCTTCATTCTGGGTTGCAAGCATAGTAACATTTTCCTGCAAGAAGAAATGACATTGTGTGTCAGTTACATAAGCCTTTCATTATTATAAACCCTACTATAAAAACAACTATGTTGTAAATATTCTATGTTGAAAATAAAAACAAATTATTTACCTTAATAAAGAGAACGAATAGTCTAGCGACGGGACTGTTACCAACAACAAAGTATGCATCCAAATCTCTGAACCCTGCGACAATGGTGAAGCATAACCAACAGCAAGAAAATATTAACTTCCCACCGCAATGACAGGCCACATGGAAGAAAGATGGAGCTACGGATAGGCTGCAAGCAAGTACAAAGAAAAACCAATAAACCCTCATAGAATAAAAACCCACAGTTAAGGAGTTTGGCAACAAGACTGAGCACCGAAGGCTACAACAACATTAACCCAAGACTTGGAGCAAATTGGATTAGGAAGGAACTCACGACCGCCATGAAAATATTGCAAAGCAGCCCAAAGGCAAGCATGAATTGCGGAGTGAAAATGATAAAGGGTTAGGGTTAGGGTTGCAATGGCCTTATATCTCCGGTTCACAGACAGGAGATGACCACATGCCCTCCAATAAATCAAACCATGCATGGGTCAATACCCAAAGTCACCTGCGTTTCCAATCATCCGAATTATTTACACAATGATTTTTTATCAAACATTGCGTAAGCTATGATGTATGCATATATAATATCCCATTGTTAATCATATAACATGTATATCATAATGTTTTCTAACTTCGATATTGGCGTTTGGGTAAAACAATGATTTCTTAACGTTGACCTAATGAAAGATTGGTAACCACTTAATCATTTGGTTAATCCCGAAATCCATCATGCTTAGAATCTTTCAAACTATAAGTAGATTTTTATGCTTGTAAACATTGTTGAATATGCATGTTTATAACCCTTTTTAAAACCAACAATTCGAATGGTGATAAATTATAGAGTTGGATAGCATAGTAAAGAGCATATTGATGACTTTTACAAAGTTCAACTTTGGTTTGAAACTTCCATAGGCACAAGTTGCTTCTCAACTTGTCAATGCTAGAAGTTTACCATATTTGTGTATGTTGGACTCGTTAGTTTTGTGATTATACAAGATAACCTGTACTTCTTATAAGGTGGAAATTTTTATCATAATAAAAATATCTACCATAATAGTTGTTCTAGACATTAACTTAATGTAAGAAAAGTGTTATGGTAATAATAAGAATTACAATGGAATAACCTTACTCAAGTCCATAATCATTGGAACAACATTGATTGACTTAGATTTAGGAAGTAAGGAAAACAGTTTTCTAGGTGAAACGATGCAGTTGATTTTAGACTAATCAAGCTTATAATATCAAGACGTTTTATAGGTAGTAAGTTTCCCTACAGAATGTAAATATTGATCAGTTTGGTACTTAAGTAAATAATACAATAATGTATATGATACAATAGTACATGCAGTATGACATTGATAAGGAAGCTAATAACCTGTTAGTGAGTAACTGATTTGTACATATAAGTAATAGGTTGATACTTACCATAACTAGTAAGTTAAAAATGAAATTTAATTTATTCTATTGAGAATCTTTACTATCAGTATTGATAGAAGCTCTTTCATGAATAAAAACCAATAGTATAATAAGTATAACATTTTCAAGATAAGCATGTTAAAATAGAAATTAATATGCGACAAAGAATATGAGCTTAGAGTTCACAATATGTATCGTTGGTGTCGCTAAGTTTGATAAAGAAAGGAACTCATTTATTTGAACTTTTCTTACAAGAAAAACTAGAGAAAATAAACTACTTTACCTCATTGAAGTTGCTTGGAATTTATCAGCTTATTTTACTAAGCATATTAATTGCAAATAGAAACACTTCTTGATACTTTATGAATTTAAAATGTCTACTTGTTCGATCATACATGTAAACCTGTAAGAACCAGTAATCTTTTTGCATTAGCATAAATGCTAAGTAAGCCCAGGATTCAAAGTTAGATTCCACCTACTTGCCATAAAGAAGACTCATTAGTAAACTGAAAGACAACAGTATGCAAGCAAATCTTATTTGCGTTACGAAAATGAAACTGCTTAGTTAACGTAGTTTGAAAATGTGTAATACTAATCATTGGACTGTTTCATTTTCCGCCAACCCTTAGCTGTCAGTAAACCACAGATTCAACATTTTATGTTATCTCAAAATTTTAATTTTTTTTGAAAATTTGGGTTTTTGACATGTGGTATCAGAGCACAAGGTTCAAACACTAGGCCTTGATGAAGCCCAACTAGCTTTTATAAAACAATGATTTGAATTATTATGCTGATGTATTTTCTTTTAAATGTTATTCAATAGATAAATTCTTTCTGAAGTTTAACAAACAGGTATGGAAAGGCTGGAGGAATATGCAGAGGAGGAATCTCCATTTACTGAACCAGAAAACTTACCAAGAGATCCTATACCAGAAGATTTAACCACTAATTCCTCAGAACTGTTACGAACAGTAAAAGACTTAAAATCAGAAATGGAATCAGTTAAACGAGAGAATGAAAGGATTCTGAGAGCTCGGGAGGAACTGAATCAAATCCTAACAGAAATATTTCAAACTGAGGGTAGGGGTAAAAGAGTTGAATCAGAAGATACAAGTCATCAACATAAATTTAAAAAGATGAAACAGATTAAAAATGAAAGCAGTTCATCTTCAGAGGTGTTTGGTGAACAACGAAATTTCCATTCTACTAGTGATAGTAGTGATGACAACCATTACACTAAAAAGAGAAAATACAAACCTTATGAGAAAATTTATGGGGAATTCTAAAAGATAAAACCACCAACATTCAATGGAGAGACTGAGAAGGGGGAGGAAGCAGAATCCTGGTTATCTGGGATGAAGAAGTACTTCCAAATATATAACTATTCTAACCAATTAAAGGCTAGAATGGCTATCTACAATCTCTCAGGAAAGGCTGACATTTGGTGGCAGGACTTGAAGAGAGTGAAGGGAATAAAATAGAAGAATGTAAACTGGAGTACCTTTAAGAGGTACTTTAAAAAGAAATTTTTGTCTAAGCAATACTATGAAGAGAGAGCAAAATAATTTTATGAGCTTAAATTAGGATCAATGACTATGAAAGATCTAAACATCAAGTTTTTAAGTCTGCTTAGGTATGTGCCATACCTTGTAGATGAAAAACAAAAGGTACAATGATTCCTCAGTTGTCTACCTTATCATATTAAGGATGGGATTGAGTATGACAATCCAAATACTTTGAAAGAATCCATGAGGAAAGCCAACTTCTGTTATGAACAGAATCGAAAGAAGGAAAGCATGGCCAACTGGAAGGCCAAGAAAAACAATAATCATTATGATCAAAAGAAGAAAGAATTTGTGCCCAACAAAAAATCTAAGAACAATAAGGCCAGAAATTTTCCTAACAAGAATTTCCAAGGGAATAAGAATAATTCCAAGGGTAAAGAATTTGCTAATAACCATGGTAATTACACCAAGAACTTTGAATGCAAAGAACCTATAAAATGTTGGGAGTGTAATGGCCCACATTATGCCTCAGTCTGTCCTAATCGAAAAAAGACTGTTAGTAATATTCATACTATACAGGAGGAGATGACTGTTGGAGAATTAGCGAGGACTATGCCCAGAATCAATGCAGCCTTGGAGAATCGACAAGCAGAATATCAAAATTCCATGGTGGAAGTAGAAGGTATTTTAAACCAAACCCCTATAACTATTTTAATTGATCCGGGAGCTAGTCTCAGTTATATTTCACCTAAAATGGTAGAAAAATGTAAGTTACCTATTGAAAAATTTGAAAATTCTTGGTTAGTTCAGTTAGCCACCGGTGCTAAAAGGAAGGTAACTTGTTTTGTAAAAGAATGTGTAGTAGTTATGGATCATTTTGAAATTGTTGTAAAGCTTAATGTATTACCTCTTGGTTCTTATGACATACTCATCGGTATGGATTGGTTAGAACAACATAGGGTAATTTTAAATTGTTATGATAAAACCTTTACGTGTTTAAACAGTGATGAAAAACCAGTAAGTGTAAAATGAATCCCTAGAAAAACCACCATAAGGCAGATTTCTGCTCTGCAGCTTAAGAGAGCTGTTAGGAAGGGTTGTAAAGCCTATGTAGTAACAATAACTAATGAGGAGAATCTAAATAAAATAGATAAATTAAAATTGGAAGACATACCAGTCTTAAGAGAATATGTTGATGTATTTCTGGAAGAATTCTGGGACTACCTCCAAAAAGGGAACTGGATTTTACCATTGAGCTGGTACCTAGTGCAGTACGTAGCTCAAAGGCCCCTTATCAAATGAACATACTTGAACTTAATGAATTAAAGTCACAATTAAAAAAACTTATTGATAAAAAGTATATTCGACCTAGTGTGTCTCCCTGGGGGGCACCTGTCATCTTCGTTAAGGAAAAGGACGGAACCATGCGACTTTGCATAGATTATCGTCAGTTGAATAATATGACCATTAAAAATCGATACCCGTTGCCCCGCATAGATGATCTATTTGATCAACTACGTGGAGCCACGGTGTTTTCGAAAATAGATTTAAGGTCTGGATATTATCAAGTTAGGATTAAAGATGAAGACATCTTTAAAACAACTTTTAGAACTCGATATGGCCATTACGAGTTTGTCGTCATGCCATTCAGGCTTACTAATGCCCCAGCTATTTTTATGTGTTTAATGAACAATGTTATGCATAAGTATCTAGATAAGTTTGTAGACGTGTTCATCGACGATATATTAATCTATTCAAAAACTGAAGAAGAACATAAAAAACATTTAAAAATTGTTTTGCAAGAGTTACAAGATCATGAACTCTTTGCAAAGTTTAGTAAATGTGATTTCTTCAAAGATAAGATTCAGTACTTAGGTCATGTGGTGACTAAGGAAGGGATTTCGGTGGATCCCGAAAAGATAAAGGCGATCGAAGATTGGTCGGTTGCTAAGGATGTAACTGATGTTCGATCCTTCATGGGAATTACCGGTTATTACCGGAGGTTCATTGAGGGTTTTTCGAGAATCGCAAATCCAATAACTTCTTTACAGAAGAAAGGAAAGAAATTTGATTGGAACCAGAAATGCGAGGAAAGATTTAAAGAATTAAAAACTTTATTAACCAGCGCACCTATTTTAAGAATAGATGATCCAAATAAAGAATTTGTAGTGTGCATTGATGCCTACAATGATGGTTTAGGCGGTGTCCTGACTCAAGAAGGGCATGTTATTGCCTATGAGTCTAGGAAATTAAAAATTCATGAAAAGAATTATGCAACTTATGATATGGAATTAGTTGTTGTTATACATGCTCTAAATATGTGGTATCATCACCTAATTGGCAGAAAATTTATTTTAATGACTGATAATAAAAGATTAAAGTATCTGTTAGATCAGCCTAATCTAAATTCCAGACAAGCTAGGTGGCTAGCTTTTCTAAGTGAGTATGATTTTGAAATTTAGCACATTAAAGGTAAAGAAAATAAAGTTGTTGATGCATTAAGTAGGAATGCAAGGCTGAATTTGATAGCAGTTATTAGCACTTATATAACAGATCTGGATGAACAGCTTAAAGCAAGGATAGAACAAGATGAAATTTACCAAAATTTACAAGCTAAAACGAAAGAAAATCCAACAGAAAGCTTAAGTAAAGGGTATAGTTTGAATGCAAAAGAATTTTTACTGTATAAAGACAGAATGTATGTACCTAAAGTTAAATTGTTAATTTTGGATGAAATTCATAAAACTCCAAACTCAAGTCATCTAGGCTATCAAAAGACTATAACTATGTTAAGAAAAGAATACTTTTGGCCAAATATGAAGACCGAATTAGCAGAATACATCGCTAGGTGTTTTGAATGTCAACAGGTGAAAACTGAACACAAACACCCAGCTGGATTACTTCAGCCATTACCCATTCCTAGCTGGAAATGGGAGATAATTAGTCTCGATTTTGTTACTGGACTACCTAGAAATCAAAATTTAAATGATTCTATCATGGTAGTGGTCGATAAGTTAAGTAAAGCAGCTCATTTTATACCGGTTAAAACTACATATAAAGCTACAAACATAGTTGATATCTTTCTAAATTAGATTTTTCGACTGCATGGAATACTGAAAATCATAATCTCAAATAGAGATCCTAAATTTACAGGTAACTTTTGGAAATCTTTGTTTAAAGAATTAAACACTACATTAAATTTTAGTACTTTGTTCCATCCTCAAACAGATGGACAAACTGAAAGAGTAAACCGAGTACTGGAAGATTTATTAAGAATGTATGTGAAAGAACAACCAGGTAAATGGGAGGATTATTTGCATCTGGTAGAATTTGCTTATAATAATAATTATCAGGCATCAGCCAGATTTAGTCCTTTCAAAATTTTGTATGGAAGGAAATGTAATACTCCTATCTCTTGGAGTAATCCAGTGGATAGATTAGTATTAGGACCTGAACTGTTAAAGGAAATGAAAGAAATTGTAAAGCAGGTACAAGGTAATCTGAAAGTTGCACAGGATCGACAGAAAAGTCAAGTAGACCTTAAAATAACTCCAAAAGAGTTTGAGGTAGGTGAACATGTGTTCATCAAGGTGAGACCCAAAAAGAGCTCTCTAAGATTGGGAAGTTGTGCAAAACTAGCACCTCGTTACTGTGGTCCATTTGAAATACTGTCCAGGATTGGACAAGTAGCTTATCAATTAGCATTTCCACTAAATTTAAGAGTACATAATGTTTTTCACATTTCTGTATTAAAGAAATACGTTCATGATGCTACTCATGTTGTTAACTGGAATGATATACAGGTGGAACCAGAAGGAGATTTTCTGGTGGAACCGGACTGTATCCTCGGGTGGAGGGAGATCACACTTTGGAACCGCACCATTGGACAGGTGAAGGTGCAATGGAAGCACCTTAGTCCATAGGAAGCCACCTGGGAAGTGGAAAGTAATATGCGAGATGCATATCCAATTCTATTCCAGGGGAATTCTGAGGATGAAGAATAAATAACATCGAGGACGATGTTATGTTCTAAGGGGGTGTGTATGTCACATGCCCCAATTTTGAAAAAAACAATATTATCTTATTTGATTTTATTTGAGGACAATATATTAAATTTTATGCTAAGTTGTAACTAATGACTCAGCAGAGTCAAGGATATTTGATGTAATTCTGAATATTTTAATTATAAATAAATAGAGGTGGAGACAACAGCTTAGGAGAGTTGTTAAAAGAGTGTTTACTGCTCAAATTGGTAGAGGATCTTGGGTGGAGAGCAAACAGACATGTGGCAGCATCCTCAAACCACTTCCAACTGTTGCAGGTGGAAACCTCCCTACATTTGGGGTCATGATTCCCCAAGAAAATGGAATCAGAGCAGGTGGCTCAATTAATGACAACTGACCCAAAATACCTAGGAAATCTTTATAAAAATTCCCATTGAAGAGAGCTGAGGCTGCTCATTCTAGAGAAGTGATCATTCAGGTGAATGTACTTCAGAGAAATTCAATGGAAGGGAATTGTGGAAGAGTTTGAGGGGATAACTGCTAAGTGATCTAGTGCAGCTTTTAGGCTAAAATATCTTACTGCTGAGTGCAGGGTGTTTTACTAAGTCATTAGACTAGTCTACTGTTTGTATGCTCCATTAGTTCTCAGCCAAGAAGACCAGGAACAGGCTCGGGGGTCCAGAGGAAGTGTTGTCTGAGTGCTCTCTGGGAGTTTGGTAGGGAGGAACGGCCTCCTAACATTGTTGTTGTCTATCCTAATCAGGTTCTACATTATTTTGTTTTATTGTGTTAGATAGTTAAATCTGAATCTGACTGTTAAATGAATGTTGAATATTCAGTTGTAAAATGTTAGAGTTAGTAGTCTTTTAGATTATTGAAGAAATGAATCTGAAATAAGAATGTGTTAAGATGGAAAATAATTCTACTGTGCCTTTTTCCACACCTGGAAGGACCAGGCCGTACTCCAGCACAGATAGAGTATTTACAGTAGATGAATAAAATGTTAAGAGGCTGACTAGAATATATGTGGTTCTGCATTTCATAATAGCAGAGTAATTTATTTCAGTATGTAGGTTATTATTAAAAGAGAAATAATCGGGTTATCTATGTTTATTGTTTTTACAAGCTTATTTATGTAAATATACAGGAAAAGAAAGAGCAGTAATCTAGTACAGGGAGAAGGATTAATATGTTAAGAAAATACCCCAGTAAATAAGATGGTGTGTTTACAGACAATAGATTATTATTTTTATTTTAAGTTAAAGTATGCTGGAGGATAAAGTGTGTTATGATAGATATATATTCCTTTGTGTTTACTTAGTAACAAATTGCAATGCAGTAGAAGAATCACAGTCAATCTATATTGTTTATATTTAGTTCAGTAAAGAAATAAACTACTAATCATATAGTTTATTTACTAATAATATCAACTAAACTAAGACTAACAATTATTATAAATTAAGAAGGGTGATATGAAAAGTATTTAAATTATAAAGAACAAGCTAGTTATAGAATCTATGCTTATCTTTTCAAATAACTCTAGTAAAATTCTTTCTATCATCTTAGTAGATAAAAACAATAAGAATATGAGAATAACTAATATGAAAATAAATATACATTTATGTAAAGAACTGTTCTATAATTATCAACAGGTTTATACCTGCAAAAGTAAACTATAGGGTAGAAACCCTAAACTAAATATATTGTTTCAAATAAAAACAAATAAGTTATAATCCATTATTTTGGATCATTACATCAATAAACAATTAAACTATTATAGACTGGTTACAGTCCTTACTGCAAATATATGTACAGATACAATTTAAAGATATTACAATACACACCTGTAATAATATTAACTTAAACAAATTAAACAAGTAACATAACCTATTTTAAAAGAATTATTTAAATGAGGGTTTCATTCAGGAAAACCCTAGCTCATATTTCCTGAGCAAACAAGTAAAATAAATTACAGTATGACTGAGTTACAGTCTTAAAATATTAATAATAATCTATTACAAAATAGAATAAACAGTAAAATCCTTTATTCACAGTCAAATAATGGAAAACCCTAATTTACACAAAGTCACAAAATCGTATTACTGCAAAATGAGTCTGAGCTCGAAAGAAGTCTTTTTAAAAACCATTGTACTGCAGTGATCTAGGCCGTAAGGATAAATTTTCTTAACTAATTACAACACCCAGCTCACAGTTGGGACTACCCATCGACTTAGCGAGGGTTTGAAGACATAATAAAACCAACAACAACTTTTAAGAATAAACTGCATAGCTAATGGCGAAACTGGACGAGTTTCCAAACTCAGGGTTACACCATCAACAACCCGGTTACAAGCAAGGTAAAACCCAATCGACGAACCCAGGGCTTACCGGAATGGAGTCACAAGCCCTTGAAGACAGGAAGCATTGTCTTCATTCTAGGTTGCAAGCATAGTAACATTTTCCTACAAGAATAAATGACATTATGTGTCAGTTAAATAACCATTTCATTATTATAAACGCTACTCTAAAAACAACTATGCTGAAAATCTTCTATGTTGAAAATAAAAACAAATTATTTACCTTAATAAAGAGAATGAATAGTCTAGCGATGGGACTATTACCAACAACAAAGTATGCATCCAAATCTCTGAACCCTACGATGATGGCGAAGCATAACCAACAACAAGAAAAGCTTAACTTCCCACCACAATGACAGGCCATGGAGAAGCAAGATGGAGCTACAAACAGGTCGCAAGCAAGTGCAAAGCAAAACCAATAAAATATCGCAAAATAAAAACCCACAGTTAAGGAGTTTGGAAACAAGACTGAGCACCGAAGGCTACAACAACATTAACCCAATACTCGGAGCAAACTGGATCAAGAAGGAGCTCACGGCCGCCATGAAAATCTTGCAGAGCAACCCGAAGGCCAATGTGAACTGTGGAGGGAAAATTATAAAGGGTTAGGGTTGCAATGGTCTTATATCTCCAGTTCACGGATAGGAGATGACCACGTGCCCTCCAATAAATCAAACCATGCATGGGTCGATACCCAAAGTCACTTGCGTTTCCAATCATCCGAATTATTTGCACAATGATTTTTTATCAAACATTGCATAAGCTATGGTGTATGCACATATAATATCCCATCGTTAATCATATAACATGTATATCATAATGTTTGCTAGCTTCGATATTGGTGTTTGGGTAAAACAATGATTTCTTAACGTTGACCTAATGAAAGATTGGTAACCACTTAATCATTTGGTTAATCCTGAAATCCATCATGCTTAGAATCTTTCAAACTATAAGTAGATTTTTATGCTTGTAAACATTGTTGAATATGCATGTTTATAACCCTTTTCAAAACCAACAATTCGAATGGTGATGAATTATAGAGTTGGATAGCATAGTAAAGAGCATAGTTATGACTTTTACAAAGTTCCACTTTGATTTAAAAATTTCATAGGCACAAGTTGCTTCTCAACTTGTCAATGCAAGAAATTTACCATATTTGTGTATGTTGGACTAGTTAGTTTTGTGATTATACAAGATAACCTGTACTTCTTATAAGGTGGAATTTTTTTATCATAATAAAAAGATCTACCATAATAGTTGTTCTAGACATTAACTTAATGTAAGAAAAGCGTTATGGTAATAATAAGAATTACAATGGAATAACCTTACTCAAGTCCATAATCATTGGAACAACATTGATTGACATAGATTTAGGAAGTAAGGCAAATAGTTTTCTAGGTGAAACGATGTAGTTGATTTTAGACTAATCAAGCTTATAATATCAAGAAGTTTTACAGGCAGTAAGTTTCCCTACAGAATGTAAATATCGATCAGTTTGGTACTTAAGTAAATAATACAATAATGTATATGATACAATAGTACATGCAGTACGACATTGATGAGGAAGCTAATATCATGTTAGTGAGCAATTGATTTATACATATAAGTAATAGGTTGATACTTACCATAACTAGTAAGTTAAAAATGAAATTTAATTTATTCTATTGAGAATCTTTACTATCAGTATTGATAGAAGCTCTTTCATGAATAAAAACCAATAGTACAATAAGTATAACATTTGCAAGATAAGCATGTTAAAATAGAAATTAATATGCGACAAAGAATACGAGCTTAGAGTTCACAGTATGTACCGTTGGTGTCGCTAAGTTTGATAAAGAAAGGAACTCATTTATTTGAACTTTTCTTACAAGAAAAACTGGAGAAAATAAACTACTTTACCTCATTGAAGTTGCTTGGAATTTATCAGCTTATTTTACTAAGCATATTAATTGCAAATAGAAACACTTCTTGATACTTTATGAATTTAAAATGTCTACTTGTTCGATCATACCTATAAACCTGTAAGAACTAGTAATCTTTCTGCATTAGCATAAATGTGAAGTAAGCCGAGGATTCAAAGTTAGATTCCACCTACTTGCCATAAAGAAGACTCATTAGTAAACTGAAAGACAACAGTATGCAAGCAAATCTTATTTACATTACGAAAAGGAAAGTGCTCAGTTAAGGTAGTTTGAAAATGTGTAATACTAATCATTGGACTGCTTCATTTTCCGCTAACCCTTAGCTGTTAGTAAACTGCAGATTCAACATTTTATGTTATCTCAAAATTTTAATTTTTTGTGAAAATTTGGGGTTTTGGCAAGCTCCCATTTGACTCTTCCTCTCCCATGTAAGTTACATTCCCTTCCTAATTCAATCTATGATGCATATATCCAAGTGTATTAGCCTTCTAACTCATCCAAGAACATTAGGCTTCCCATGGATTCGAAATTACAAGAGGAGGATGTCATGTGGCACAGAAATTCTAGCTTATGTGGGCCCCATAATATCCATGTGTCTCCATGCTCCATTTCCACTTTAATTTTCTCTTGTATTTATTTAATTTGCTCCATTATTAAATATTTATTCCATTCTAATGTCTTAATATCATTTATTAGCTCCCTTATTAAAAATTCCAAATGTATCCATCCAACGTAGGGAACTAGTAGGATTGATGGAATTGTCATGCTATGCAATTATTTAAATGGGGACATTACAGTCCTCCCCACCCAAGATTGCTTGTCCTCAAGCAATTTTAGATTTGACTGCTGCAATATTTTTTCATATTCCCAAGTGGAATCCTCATTTGGTACTCTTTCCTTTGCACCACGTGCTTTGTTATGGTTCTTCTCATTGATTTTCTTTAGCTGCAACTTGAGTAGTGGCACTCATGTACTGCAATTTTGTGTTCCTAAAAGTAAATAGATGTGGATTGTGCATATTGATATATGTTGTAACATCACCACTAACACCAAAAGTATTAATAAAATCCATAAAAACCAAAATTATGCAAGTAATCTTTACCTCCATATTTTGGAAACCTTTTATGAACTTTCAGCCCTTTTTGCTTCTGTATAAGAAGTTGGTGTTGAGTTACCAAACTTTGAGTTTCTTAATATTCCAAGAAAAATTTAGAGAGGAACCACCATGCTTGTTTCTGCACTTCTCTAATTATAATCATATTCTCAAGTGGTGAATAAATCTCCAATGTTGCTTGTTGCCTCCCATAATTGAAACTAGTGAGTCCAAAAATGATCCCAGGGTCCCATATGATCTTGATACATGCATGGAATGAAATGTCTATGATGAAATGCAATGAAAACCAAGCATTTGAAAATTGAATCCATCTCTCAAAATTTCTCCCACATAGGAAACTGGAACACTGTTATGCAAAGATGAACTCAAAAAATTGAAGGTTGGTTTACTTTCTCAAACCAACAACCAAACTGCTACTCCAAGTGAGATGAAACCAAGAAATTCTAGGATCCCATAACTGATATCGTACCCTTACAAAAATCATGAGTACAAAATATAGATCATGAAAGTACATAATAACATCATGCAAATGTACATCAAGGTACCTCATCAAAGAATCATGAAAGTGCTTGTACATCCAAGTAAGTAGATCACCATGTTTCCCATACACACAAGCCTCAAGTATTATATAAGATCTGCCCCAATGACATAGGTGAGGATACCATATCCTATAATGCTGCTCCAAAAATATATAATGTGCATAAATATAATCATCCATGTGTTCTTTCATCCAATAAGTGAATGAATAACCTCCACCAAAATCTGAACCAAATCGGGAGCAAAGAAAACATGAAGACTTCAAGTGGCTCAAAAAAGTCTCATCAATACACCCATGAATATGTATATCATCATGAGATAACAGAGTATGTTTCTACCAACAATAATGTTCTTCAATCATATATATCTTCACCCAAGTGTGTGATGAAGTTCCTCCAACATCAAATGGACTAGGCAAGGAGCAAGGAAAATCATGAGTCTCTAAGTGACTCAAGTGAATACCATAGTTGCACCCATGTAGATGCGTATAATCATAATGTAAACAACGGTTCTGCTAAAAATGTAAATAATATGGTGCTCTAATAATGCAATCATCAAAAGGAGAGATGGAATGTCCATACTCTTCATGTGGCACCATAAAAAAGAAACCTTTCACCCATACTTCAATGGGATGAATGCTGCAAAATTTGGAAGTGTAGGATGTAGGAGAAAGAACAAACTCACCCAAATGATCATAAAGTGCAAAATTTTCATCATGTGAAGGATACATAGGGACCGTATTATGCACCTCCCTTAAAAATGCAAAACTTTCCTCATAGGTTGGTTCCAAGGTAGTGGAATCGTGCACTTCTCCAAAAAGTGTGTAACCATTTTCAAGAGGCAACTCAAGTTCCTCTTCCACCAAAACAAGTGATTGGAACTCATCAATATGATATTAAAACACATCAATAACCTGCAATTTTCCATGGCTCTCATTATCCCTCATGTCATGAGAATCCTCCAAGCAATCTACCATATTAAAATTTGAAACATAGGAGGAAGAACAAGTATCTTGCAACCTCTTAAGAAGTTGCTCATTTTGATTTTTGAGCTGATTAATATCCTCATTATTATTCAATTATTCTTCATGTAACCATTCATTAATCTCAACTAAATTATTTCTATCAAAAATCAAAGACATGAAATTTCCTTCGATGTTGCACATTGCTCTTTGAATCTTCTCCATGTCTTCAAGGAAGGATGGATCCTCCAATGAAGAAATTTTCCAACAAGAATTTGACACCAATTATTTAGTATCATGGAGTATGCTAAGGGCCTCATGGATATCCATTTCACTCATATTCAAATACCCTTCAATGAAGGATGGTTCATTGAAGTGAACCTCATCTTCTTCTCTCTTCTTGATTTGATCAACTTCTTGAAGCTCAAGTGGTGATGGGGAAGTTGATCTTGGTTCTTCATTATCTGTCACAAGGTATTCATCTTCATAGTTATGAGAAATTTTGCTTGCAACAATATTTTCAAATATGATCTCTATGTAACCAACATAGATTTGTGAGCACCCATCAGTAGGTACTCCTTCATAGTTCAAGGATCCATCAATAGATTCTCTTTGATTGGAACAACCCCCCATTAGTAAGGATTGTATTAGTGTCTTCACATTCCTCTTTATGTTCCTCTCTGCAATCACCTTGAGGTAATTGATTCTCCACTTCATGATTCTATGTTTCTTCCTTTAATGATGTATCTAGGCTCTTTTCACAAATAGGATGATTTTTTCTCATTTCATGCTCCTCCAAACTTGTGGATTGATGATTGTCCCTTAATGAATTCACATTTTCCTTCTTGTGCCTAAATCCATACTTGAAAATATATTATTGGAAATAATACCTCTCATGAATATCCCCTCTAAAATTTCGATACTCTTGGAAGCATGCTTCAATATCTATGATTGTAATTTTTTCTTTCGTTCGCCAAGGAGGAAGGAAAGTGGGCATAGTGGGCGTATTGTGAAGCCAAGACATGTCTGCAAATTTTTATTAAATGGATGTTATTAATGCACAGGTGCAATTAACATGATATGATACCACTTGTAATTTCCCTTTCTAAGAAATTTTATTAAAATGACCAATTTTTCACCTTTTTCCCTATTTCGACCTTTGACTAGTTTTGATGTCTAGGTCTCCAAATTGACCCAAATACTCCCAAATATTATGAGAAGGTATATGATTGATATTAATACTTGAATATTATTTCTAGGGATTATTTATCACCCTCCAAATACTTCTGCAAACTTGTTTATTATTCTATCCAGGGTAGGAGTTTTCACTAGCAAATTGGGGTTCTAATTCCCCCAGGGTAAATGTTGAAAATGGATATCTAAATGCTCCCAAATATACTTGAATTTATGAAAAGAGGAATATGATTTTTAAAGGAAAATATTAAGGTATAATTTTCATCTTATTTAGTTTATAAATTCGGTTATAACCCTCTCCCGAACAGCTACAAAATCACTAGTTCGACCCTTGGGGAAATGGCACCAAATCTTCTCCAAATGCAAATAAACTGAGTAAGATGAATTCAAATATTAATTGCTGGATATGAAACTTGTAATACTAATCAATGGAATTCCATTCATCATAAATATATCATATAAACATTCATTCATTTGAAATCATTATCATTACAATGGCATACATCAATATAGTGGGGAAATGGTCATTGTTTGCTCATTAATAATCACTTTTACGTGACAACCATTTGGTATTTAAACCTGATAATTTATGAATATGAAGGATATATTATATTAATATTATTACCATCATAAATCTACCATGATAATATCTCCCAAATATTAAAATAGCTCACCCAAAGCGCAATCCCTCCATGAGAAAGAATATGCAATAAAGACTAGAAATGGTTGAGAGAATGTGTTGCACTAGAAGAAACCAAGAGCTGTTCTATAGCTTATGCCTGAAAATACAAACTCCATTAAATATCCATGAAATACTTAAATGGCCTCTCCAAACACAAACTTGGATGGGAATATTTCACCCTCGAAATTGGCTAAGGCAAGAAACTAATCATCCACTAGCTCTCTCTCTTCACAAATGCAAATTTCTCAAATGATCAAAAGCTCTTCTATTGGTTGATACCTATATTTTATAAACATCCTTAGCATTATAATGTTACCAATCCATCCACAAACTCAATCCAATTTGAATTAGGGTGTGTGCTCAATATTTTCCATGTGTCCTCCATTCCCTAGCCTTCCATCTTCCCCCAATTCAAGTAGGGACCCATTGAGCTTCCCCAACTCACATGAGAACATTCTTGGATGCTATATTTTGGACTGACATGTCATAATGGTCAGATTTCAGCCTTCATGTCTGCAATATTTCATAAATTCCATAGCATCTTCATCATTGGTGTCATAGATTTCATAGATGTTAGGGAATCAAGCCCCCAAGTGTCCAAGAAGCTCCCATTTGACTCTTCCTCTCCCATGTAAGTTATATTTCCTTCTGAATAAGACATATGATGCATATTTCCAAGTGTGTTAGCCTTCTAACTCATCCAATAACAATAGGCTTCCCATGGATTCAAAATTGCAAGAGGAGGAATCCATGTGGCACAAAAATTCTAGCTTGCATGTGCCCCATAATCTCCATGCGTCTCCATGCTCCATTGCCACTTCAATTTTCTCTTGTATTTATTTAATTATCTCCATTATTAAATATGTATTCCATTCTAATGTATGAACATCATTGATGATCTCCCTTATTAAAATTCCAAATGTATCCATCCAACCTAGGGAACTAGTAGGATTGATGGAATTGTCCTACTATGCAATTATTTGAATGGGGACATTACAACAACACAATGAATGGATTAAACACCTTCAAGTATACTTTTAGCTAAACCAATTAAAATATGAATATAATAGTTTATTTGTTCATTTGAAAACGTCTAGTGATACCCTACTATGGTGGGAGAGTTATGTAGATGCCTTACAATATCACAATAATGCATTCATGATTGAATGAGAAAACTTCAAGGAGTTGATTAAGTCACAATCTATTTCTATGGGTATGAATAGATAATAGTGCTACCAGAAAGAGAAATGACAAAGTGTTAGAGAATACACATCTAAGTTATGAAAGAAACCCTTATTTTTGGGTATATCTAAGTTGTGAAAGAAAATCATATTGGTGGGCATCTCATTGGGAGAGCACGAGGTAGTAGTGAAGTACCTTGGAGAGATGTATAGGTATATTTAAACATAATTGCAACATCTTGATGTATAAAACATAAATTGTTTATATAATTTTGGGTATGAATATTTTGACACTATTTGTCATTGATTTCAAAGGCCCAAGCGATGAGAGTATAATAAGGATTGATTGAAGAGAAAAATCAAATTTAGAGGCAGTGTGTAAACATCTGAAGTAAACCTTGTGACAGTGTGAAACCTTGAAGAATCCATAAGAAGTCATGAAGAAGCATGGAGCCATTATGTGGACAAGTCCAAGCAATTCAAATCATCCTCCTTGAAGTAACATTGAATATAAGAAGAGAAGATCATGTACAAGTATGACATGTTGTAATGTCCCCATTTAAATAATTGCATAGCAGGACAATTCCATCACCCTACTAGTTCCTAGGTTAGATGGATCCATTTGGAATTTTAATAAGGGATATAATAAATGATGTTGAGACATTAGAATGGGATAAATATTTAATAATGTATCTTATTAAATAAATACAAGAGAAAATTGAAGTGGCAATGGAGCATGGAGACACATGGAGACTATGAGGCCCACACAAGCTAGAAATTTTGTGCCACATGGCATCCTCCTCTTGCAATTTCGAATCCATGGGAATTCTAAAGGTTATTGGATGAGTTAAAAGGATAATACACTTGGAAATATTCATTATAGGTCGAATTTTGGAGGAAATGTAACTTAAATGGGAAAGGAAGAGTCATTTTGGAGCTAGTGAGACACTTGGACTAGATTCCCTAGCTCTATGACAACAATGACGAAGATTCTATGACACCTATGACAAAAATAAGATATGAAGGCTGAATTCTGACACATCTGACATGACATGTCAAAATAGAGCATCCAAGAAAGATCTCATGGAATTGGGGAAGCTCAATGGGCTCCAACTCGAATTTGGGGAAGGTGGAAGGCTAGGAAAGGGAGGACACATGGAAAATCATGAGCACACACCCAAATTAGAATTGTATTGAGTTTTTGGATGGACTGGGAACCCTATAAGCCTAATTATTTTTATAAATTACAGGAAGCAACCAAGAGAATGGCTTTTGATCATTTGTGAATTGTGAGAGCTAGTGGATGACTAGTTTTCCTTCCTTAGCCAATTTCGAGGGTGAAAGATTCCCATCCAAATTTGTGTTCAAAGAGGCCAATAAAGTATTTAATGTAGATTTAATGGAGTATTATTTGTAAGTGTAATCTACATGGAATCATCTGGATTCTTCTATTGTAGCACTTTCTCTCAACCATTTCCAGTTTTCTTTGCATATTCATCCGCATGGAGGGATTGTGCCTTGGGTGAGCTCATGTACTCTTCGGGAGAGATATTCCTGATATATTTATGATTTTAATCAGTTAAATATTCTTTTTTATTCATTATCAGAAATTTTCAAGTCGAAATACCCAATATTTGTATGTCAAAATGACTTTTAATGAGCAAACAATGACCATTTCCACTCTATTTTGATATATGCCATGGTAATGCTTATTATTTCGAATAGAGGAATTTATATCTGATAAATTTATGATGAATGGATTGTAATTAATGTTTATTTCAAGTCTCATGTTCAGTACTTAAGCATTGGAATCCATTTTACTCATTTTTATTGCATTGGGAGAAGATTTGGTGCATTTTCCCAAGGGTCGAAATTGTGATTTGGGAGTTGTTTTGGAAAAAGTCATAACAGCCTGTATAAAATGAAACATGATGCATATGAGAATTTAAAAATTTTCCTCACATCCCCTGCCTCTATTCATAAATTTGAGTGACTTTAGGACCATTTGAGAAGCCATTTTCGACAATTACCTAGGGAGAATTGGAGCCCCAATTTGCTAGTAAAGACTCCTACTTTGAAAAGAACATTAAATAAGTTTTAAAAAGTAATTTTGGGGTCATAAAACATCCATGAACATCATATTTATGTTCTAATATTATTCATGTACCTTCTAATAAAATTTGGGAGCATTTGGGCCAATTTGGAGGTCTAGACATCAAAACTAGTTAAGGTTGAAATTGGGGAAAAAGTGAAAAAAATGATCATTTAATAAAATTTCAAAAATGGGACATTACAAGTGGTATCAGAGAATGGTATTGGAACATTATGGTCTTAACAATGAGTCATATCAATAAAACACCACCCTTATATCCTAAAGTTGAAGGTGTTTTTGTTGAAGAAGAAGAAAAAATAGTAGAAGAAGAGGTACATTCTGTTGAAACTATGACTAGCGAGGGGAAGGGACCCACCGATCATGAGAAGGTGGAATATATTAAACTCATACAACCTCTATTTTATGACATAACCAAGAACATGAAATAACATCTTATGAAAGGATTCGAATTGTTGGTTAGCCAATTTGGAAGCAAATTGGGAGTAATGGGAGATAGTAGTAGTTCACAATCAAAAGAAAAGAAGACAATGGGTGAGCATATTTTCTCAAGAACAGGACCCCATAATAGACCCCATGAATTTCAGAGCACACCAATGCCTACTGCACCTAAATTCCTTGTACCCAAAGAAGATCCTAACATTCAACTTGAACTTGCTACAATGGTAAAAGAATGGGATAAATTGGATGAAGATTGTTAAAAAAGTGTACCATTTGATCAATACTTTCTTGCTGCAAAAAAACTCAAAAAGAAGGAAGATAATAAGTCTCTATACAAAAAAAAAGAATTATATTATACCATTAGTAAAGTTCCAATCCGTACTTTTGATGGTTCCTCTCAAAGTTCTGCTAACACTTGGGTGCAAAAATTAGATGTGTATTTTCATCTGAATCCAATGGTGGAAGAAGATGCCTTAAAAATGGTCATATTGCACTTGGAAGGAGATTCCAATGAATGGTGGTTCCATGGCCTGAAAAATTTGGGTCATGATCAATTTAAAAACACATATGGAGAATTTATTGACAAGGTACTAGAGAGATTTGAGAAAAAAGATCATATGATTGTCTTTCAAAGAACTAGCACACTTGAAGCAAGTTGGAATCCTGACTGATTATATGATGGAATTTCAAAAATTACCAGTCAAGGTGGCTGATGTTTATATGGGAAGGTTAGTATTGTTGTTCACTAAAGGTTTGGCTGAACCCTTAAAAGGTTTTTTAAAATCCCACAAGCCCACTACATTAAAAGATGCAATAAACTTAACTAGAGATCTCCAATATGTGCTTCCTAGAACAAGATTTCCTCCCAAGCCTAACTCTGAATTTGAAAAGAAACCTTGGAAAAAATATGCACCTGATAAGAAGCCTTGGAAAACTTGATTCATCTAAAAGAATAATAAATAAGGACTAAACAGGTATGAACTTTGAAGAAATAAATTGTGCTTCACATGCTTTCAACCATAGACACCGGGGCATAAAAGTACTAAGGGAAAGGCTCAATACATAGAAGTATTTTCTGATAATGATGGGTATGAAGGGAGTATGGAGGAAGAAGCACACATTTCAGATAAATAGGAGGCATATGAGACAGTAGTTGAATAAGAAAGACAAGAAGAAAATCATCCTTCATCGGACAAAGCAAGAATGGCAGTGCCTCACTATCACACTATTTGATGCAAGGGTGTGGTACTAGGAAAAAGATATTCAATTTTGGTAGATGGAGGAGGCACACATAACTTCATTGATGTAGATATGGTGGAGAAAATGAAGATACAAATTTAACCATTCGATGGCTTCACAGTTGTCATTCCCAGTCACAACACAAATGCAGTGCAAAACACAGGTTCCAAAGTTGCAAGTCACCGTAGGTAGCTATAATTTTGTTGATAGTTTTTATGTGGTTAAGGTTTCTGATACTAATGTGGTTTTGGAAGTGAAATGGTTGTATTATATAGGGGAACATACAGTAAACTACCAAATTCCTGAGATGAAATTTCAATATTCAAAAGGTGTACTGAGGGTCGTAAGAGGGCAGCACACTTACCCAAACCAAGTAATGACTTGCAGTATTATGATATCTATATTGAGACATGAGGACATATAAAGTGATGATGAATGTAATATAACATATCCCAAGACAAAAATAAAGGTTTTTGGTTAGTTGGTTCCTTCTCCTACATCCTACACTTCGAAATTTTGCAGCATTCATCCAAATGAAGTATGGGCGAAATGTTCCTTTTTTATGGTACCACATGAAGAGTATAAAATTTCTATCTCTTATTTTGATGATTACATGATTAGAGAGCCATCATATTTAAATTTGAAACAGCATCCCTTGTCACATTATGATGATACACATCCACATGGATGCACCTATGGTATTCCCTTGAGTCACTTGGAGACTCATGATTTTCATTGTTCCTTTCCCAGTCCATTTCATATTGGGGGAACTTCATCCCACACTTGGGTGAATATACATATGATCAAAGGAAACTATTGTTGGCAGCAACATACTATGTTATTTCATGATGACATGCATATTCATGAATGTATTGATGAGACTTCTGTGAACCACTTGCAGTCTCCATGTTTTATTTGCTCCTTGTTTGGTTCAAATTTTGGTGGAAGTTCTTCATTCACTTCTTGGATGAAAGAGCACATGGTTGATCATATTGATGCACATTATATACCTTGGGAGCAGCATTATGGGACATGGGATCCTCAGCTATGTCATTGGGGAAGATGTGATATAATACTTCATGCTTGTGTGTATAAGCTACATGGTGATCTACTTACTTGGAGGATCATATGGGACCCTCGGATCATTTTTGGTTTCATTGGTTTCAATTGTGGGGGAAACAAGCAGCATTGGATATTTATTCATCACTTGAGAAGATGGGTATAATAAGAGTAGTGCAGCATAAAAATCTGAAATTTCTTGAGGAAAAGCAATATTGGGTGGGGAGGACTGTAATGTCCCCATTTAAATAATTGCATAGCAGGACAATTCCATCACCCTACTAGTTCCTAGGTTGGATGGATACATTTGGAATTTTAATAAGGGAGATAATAAATGATGTTGATACATTAGAATGGGATAAATATTTAATAATGTAGCTTATTAAATAAATACAAGAGAAAATTGAAGTGGCAATGGAGCATGAAGACACATGGAGACTATGAGGCCCATACAAGCTAGAAATTTTGTGCCACATGGAATCCTCCTCTTGAAATTTTGAATCCATCGAAAGTATAAAGGTTCTTGGATGAGTTAGAAGGATAATACACTTGTCCATATGCATCATAGGTTGAATTTTGGAGGAAATTTAACTTACATGGGAAAGGAAGATTCATTTTGGAGCTAGTGAGACACTTGGACTAGATTCCCTAGCTCTATGACAACAATGATGAATATGCTATGACACGAATGACACATATCAGATATTAAGGCTGAAATATGACATATTTGACATGTCAGGTTGAAATAGATCATCCAAGATATCTCTCATGTATTTGGGGAAGCTCAATGGGCTCTAACTCGAATTTGGGGAAGGTGGAAGGCTAGGAAAGGGAGGACACATGGGAAATCATGAGCACACACCCAAATTCGAATTGGCTTGAGTTTTTGGATGTATTGGGAACCTTAGAAGGCTAATTATGTTTATAAAATATAGGAAGAAACCAAGATAATGGCTTTTGATCATTTGAGAAATTGTCATTTGTGAATTGTGAGAGCTAGTGGATGACTAGTTTTCTTGCCTTAGCCAATTTCGAGAGTGAAAGATTCCCATCCAAGTTGGTGTTTGGAGAGGCCACTCAAGTATTTAATGGATATTTAATGGAGTCTTATTTTCAGGTGTAATATACAAGGAAGCATGTGTATTCTTCTATTGCAACACTTTCTCTCAACCATTTCCATTTTTCTTTGCATATTCATGCTCATGGAGGGATTACGCCTTGGGTGAGATCATATACTCTTTGGGAGAGATATTTATGATATATTTATGATTTTAATTAGTTTAATATGATATGTTCTTCATTCTCATAAATTTTCAAGTCTAAATACCCAAGATTTGTATGTCAAAATGACTTTTAATGAGCAAACAATGACCATTTCCACTCTATTTTGATATATGCCATGGTAATGCTTATTGTTTCGAATGGAGGAATGTATATCTGATAAATGTATGATGAATGGACTGTAATTAATGTTTATTTCAAGTCTCATGTTTAGTACTTAATCATTGGAATCCATTTTACTCATTTTTATTGCATTGGGAGAATATTTGGTGCATTTTTCCCAAGGGTCGAAATTGTGATTTGGGATTTGTTTTGGAAAGAGTCATAAAAACTTGTATAAACTGAACCATGATGCATATGAGACTTTAAAAATGTCCCTTACACATCCCCTACCTCCATTAATAAATTTGAGTGACTTTGGGACCATTTGAGAAGCCATTTCCGACAATTACCCAGGGGGAATTGGAGCCCCAAATTGCTAGTAAAGACTCCTACTTTGAACAGAACATTAAATAAGTTTGCAGAAGTAATTGGAGGGTCATAAAACATCACTTAACATAATATTTATTTTCTAATATCATTCATGTACCTTCTGAGAAAATTTGGGAGCATTTGGGTCAATTTGGAGGTCTAGACATCAAAACTAGTTAAAGTCGAAATCGAAGAAAAAATGAAAAAAATGGTCATTTATAACAATTTGAAAAAGGGACATTACACATGTTAACCCCAAGATAAATCTCTACTAAGGAAATATTCAAATATCATTCTTGAAGAGTATATGAAGTATTCTTAAAATTCCTTGCAAAATAATCCTTAAAATGCCTTAAAGAAGTATTGAAGAAAACCCTTATGATGGCCCTACAATAGAATTTTGTAAAAATAAATTATGATCAAAATGTTAGTCCGACCATACAAACGATATTTTATAAATAAAAAAAGTTATTTTTATAAACGGGAAGGTCATCCCTAATGTAAAGTTATAACAAAGGTAGACATTTATAAATAAGAAAAGGTCACACCTCATTTTTTAAACGAGGGACATGGAAGAAGTGTGAAAGTCTTAAAGGAGGAAGGAAAGGTATACAAGTATGGGTTTATAACTTATGAAAAGGAGTGTTCTACACATATGTTAAGGTTTCTATGAAGGGGTGTGGTGAAATTGTGAGATATATAAAAAAAATGAACGAGGATAATAGTAAACGAAAGAACAACAAACAATAAAGAGGGTGGAGAGATCAACTACTTATTGATCTAAGGAAAGAAGAGTGTATTATTAGGGTTTGTCTCTTTTTATCTATGTACTATTCTTTATCGGGACTTAATTGTAGACAAGAAATCTATTTTCAAATTGATTTAAGGCTTAAAGCAAAGCTTTAGTGGGAAAATTATCTTCGTGGGTAGAAGTTAAATAGTGAAGCAAACCTTTCTTGTGGACAACGTTGTTTGTTGGTTGAGAAAATAAGTAGTGGGAAACTACTGCTTGTGGGCTAAGAAGTATAAGCATTAGGACAACCATTGCTTGTGTGTAGAAAAGAAGCATCGGGACAACCATTTCTTGTGGGTAGAAAAGAAGCATTGGGGAATCCATTGCTCGTGAGTAGAGAAGATAAACATGCGGCATAGAAGACAGTCATGGATTACCACTAATTGTAGTTGAACAAAATATCATCATCATTATCATGTAATTTACTCTATTGAGTTTACCCATATACATTATTGAATTTCATTTACATCATGTGTCTACTTGTGTACTCTTTGTTGATAAAGCTCTTATTTTTCGTCTCTTGCATAAATTGGTTAATAAATGCATAAATATGTTTGGCGAAGTTCTTGATTGAAATAAAAAGTAAGAAAAGTGTAGGATATAGTTTTAGGGTTCTCCTTCTTCTTCTTGGACTTGAAACATTTAAGACATAGTTTTGATTTCGAATGAAGCTATAGCATTCCTTGTCCATATGTCCATTTATATCACATTGAATGCAATGTTTTCTTGGGTTCGTTCCCTTTTAAAAATACAGGGGTGGTTGTAGAAGACATCTACAATGTGGATGAGAACCTAGTATGCACCACATTGTGACAACCAACAACAAGTGGAGATAAAAGTGAAATATTCTATACCAAGATTAAAGTGAAGAAGAAGAAGGTAAATGCTCTACTTGACAGTGGTTTTCAAAGTAATTTGATTTTTGAAGCCTTAATTAATGACCTTCATATAGAGACATATTCATGAGCACAACCATGTTCACTGTGGTGGATACAAGACAAATATGCCACGAGGATCACAATGTGATGTAAGATCGAGGTTGCCATGAACTTTGATATTTTCAATGAGATGACACCCTTGGTACTTGTGAAGTGGTGTTGGGAAGTCCTTATCTATTGGATAGGAATCCGCTATTTTTTATAAGAGCAAATTGGTATTGCCTAGTCACAGGAGATGAAACATACTTCATCAAGACATATTAAGGGAAAGATAAAGCATCCTTAATAACAAAGTCAACAAAAAGGATAACCAAAATAAATTTAAAATAAGAACATTGTTAGAAAGCTATGGAAGTGAGCTTAGGTGGAAAAATGGAGGATGTGCACTTCTATATCCTTAGCTGATAATATTTTTGAGATCAGAAGCCTCCTAAATGGAGAGCTATGATCTGAAATGGATCAATAAACTTAACAAAATAAATGCTCATCCTTGTACTTCAACGGATGACGAACAAAGGAGCTACTACAAGGTATATCAACGATAAGAAGGCAATCGACAAAGGGTTCATTGACCACAAAATTTAATCGACAACAAAGTCAATGACCACATACTCCTTGACAACAAAATTCACTAACAACAACCTCATCAAAAACAAAATTCACCAACAATAGATTTGTTGACAATAAAGTCACTGACCTTCAAACTCATGGCAACATCAAAGACACCAACAACATAGGTATTGACAAAGTAGAGACATTAATGAAGGAAGTTGTCAACAACGAATGTCATTGAGAGAGAAGATTGTTGACAAAAAAATTCCTCGACAAGCGACATTATGCCTTGAGGTATCTAATGAAACCACTAACAAATACTTGGCTCCTTCATGGATGTCACGTAACCCTGCATTATTATGTGTGAGATGTAGGTTAAGGGTCAAAGCAACAATTGAATTGGTGGAAAATTATAAAGGTGGTTACTTCTTTGTAGTTATTGGGGTCTTCGAAGTAGTTAGAAATTCTGCCACTATCGGACAAAATAAAGGAGACAGATAATCGAGCCCAAGGGAGTTGGCAAAGGAAGTGGGGGTTGGGGAAGAAGTAAATGTTATGGTGCTCCATAAAAAATGGAGTAGAGACTTTTAGTTTTGCAAAGATAATAGTCAAGAGTTAAGGGGCAGTGCTAAAACCAAAACCAAAATGGAGGAGTATTCAATGTTATTAGTAGTCCAATAAGTAATGTTAAAGCTCGATATAAGCCCTTTGTAAATTGAAATAATCTATAAATTAATAAAGAATCAAGTCAATGTTATTAGTAGTCCAATAAGTAATGTTGAAGCTCAATATAAGCCCTTTGTAAATCGAAATAATCTATAAATTAATAAAGAATCAAGTCATGGGAAGTATTGGTGAGTTTCTTTGTCAATTTCTAGTTGGCAAAAAAATCATTTTTAGGTTAGCTAGTTTTTCCTCATTGGGTTTTTCAAGACAAATCTTTATGTTTATGTGTTTGTCCTTTCTTGCATTGAATGCTTTGCAATACACGGTAGTGTAGGAAAGACGAGAAAAACAAATTTAAAGATGGTCATCTATGTTGGTGAATTGTGTTGACCATAAGTTGAGGATTTACAAATTAATTCAACCATCCAAATGAAGAAAATGTATAATATAGCATGATTGAAGTTGTTACATAGTGGTGTAGAAAAGACGAGAAAAACAAATTTAAAAATGATCATCTATGTTGGTAAATTGTGTTGGCCATAATTTGAGGAATTACATATTAATTCAACCATCCAAATAAAAAATATATATAATGTGTTGAAAAATTAAAATATATTAACAATAAAAAAATAAAATTATCAATTAACCATCCAAATAAAGAAAATATATAATGTGTTGAAAAATTAAAATATATTAAAAAAAAATTATTGATTAATGATTAATTATCTAAATGAAGAAAAAGTATAATGTAATATGAAAAATAAAATAGAGGTTTGCAACACATTCTCACCATAATAAAAAGGATGAAAAAAATAAAATAAGAGCAAATGAAAAAGAATGTAAACGATTGAAGTAAAATTATTGATTAACTATCTAAATAAAGAAAATATATAATGTGTTGAAAAATTAAAATATGTTAATAAGAAAAAATAAAATTATTGATCAATGATTAATTATCTAAATAAAGAAAATGTATAATGTAATATAAAAAATAAAATAGATGTTTGCAACTCATTCTCACTATAATAAAATAATAAAAAGATGAAAAAAATAAAATAAGAGCAAATGAAAAAGAATCTAAAAGATTGAAGTTATTATTAAAATAAAATAGATGTTTGCAACTCACCTCGTATAAGAGGATGTCTTTAGAATAAAATAGATGTTTGCAACTCAACATCGAATATGAGGATGGCTTTAAATATGTAACAAACAACTCGTACAAGGATCGGAAGAACAGAACATAATTTAATTTCCGATCACGGAGCAAATGCCTCCACGCAGGATCGAACTACGGACCTTCAGTTTACAAGACTGACGCTCTACCACTGAGCTATAGAGGCATGGTTGCTCAATGTTATACAACATAAGACCTTCATTTATTAGTCTTTGTTTTTTGTGCCTCCAGTTTCATAGCATCAGATTGGTCTTTTATATATAATTGTTTTTAGTTACGTTTGATGATGTAAATATGTTTAAAATCTTTATATATGAAAATGTTGAAAATTAATATGATTATTTTAATTTATATAGGTCTTAGTGGATTTGATGGGTAGGAATATGTGTTTTTTTTAGAAAATCATAGATTCAAATTGTAAAAAAAAATCTCATACATCAAATTTGTATTATTATTATATATAAATAATTAAAAAAACTAATATAACTAGCATATCCTCAAAGCGGGGGAAATGAAACACTGAAATATTGAAGAGAATTTTGATATGTTTCAAAGATGAGAGAAAATTATGTGTAGATAATATAAGTTTTTGTTATGAAAGCAAGTCTAGGAAAATAAGTGAAAAGAAGTTATGTCAAACTTCTAAATCATCACATAAGTGAAGATAAGTTTCCTCCAAAAGGCTTTTGTACATAAAGTTTTTAAATTTGAAATCATTCGGTAAATAAGCCAATGCTTTCGCCTCGATCCTTTGAATGCCAATGGAATCTTACAAAGCAAAAAAGTCAAAAAATCCAAGGCGCATAGTTATAGGAGTTTTCCAAGTTTTAGGTAGCTTTAGAAAACCTCGAAACCCCTTGAAGTGGAGGAACTATACCTTTGAAACTGAGACTTGGACGTGGAGAGACTATACCTTTGAAATTGAAACTTGAACTATGTGAGACATCAAACTTTCTACACATCATAATTTGCACAAGCGACACCATTTTTCATGTCAATCATTCACGTGGGTTCTCTTATACTCTCATGTATTGAAGATAATTGAATGGCCAGATAAGGTTGAGGTGAAGAAATTTTTTTATTTCAAGTTTTTAATATCCCAAGTCAATCTTCGTATTGAATATCGATGGTATATAGTTAGGATGTCCATTAGTAGCTTGTGCTTAATTTTCATGACGTAATGGACGCAAAAGCCAGCCCCCTTCCACGCACATAGTGTAGCTCACGGGGCACAAGTTTTGATAGACGTAACAAGTCCATTGAATTTCTCTTTAACTTTTCTCTTCAATACACGTAAAGGCAAAGACATGGTGCCCTCCGCTCCTTGCGGTTCCCAAAACCATCACAATGGAATGTGGAGGCCCTTTGAGTCATAAACTTTGATATATGAAACTAAAAATTACAATCCAACGAACACAAAGTCATTTTCTTATTGTTACATTTCTTTGCAAAATAACTAACATAAATATGACCGCTCATTAGACTCCCATAAATCTTTCTTCAACCTTGAGATTAACACAAGTTTTTCTTTCTTTTTCAAGTGTTGCAACTTCAGTTAGCTCCATTAGTAGAGCACATTGTCAAATAAAACTTTTTTCAAAACCATGGTGGCAACCTGGTCTGGCATGTTGATAAAATGTTATCTTTGCTTAACCGCATTAGCACCCTCCTCGAGAGGGATGGAGTGCTAAATCATTATTTTTTATTTAAATGGTTTTTTTTAAATATGCATGAAAATGGGTTGTATTGCCACTTGAACCCTAAGATACTAGTGTGTTCCATCAAAAGACCAAGTCCAGAGTATTATCTAATACAAAAGACCATTGCAAAAGCAAAACCATTGCAAAATCCACATTACTTCTTGCCAACACAAAAAGACCAATTATGTCATGGAGAGTATGAAATTTCAATTAGAATAGTCCGAAAAAAACAAAGAGAAATTTTTTTAAGAAGCGAATCTCAAAGATATTTTTTAAGAAAAACAATATCAATGTAAATATTGTTATTATAATATAATATAATATTATTAGTTATTTAAGACTGAAATGGATGATATTCATTCATTGTAAATATAATGTAATATAATATTGTTAGTTATTTATCTCATAGATGGCTGATATTTGTTAATTAATATATGTGACAACAGGCACAAAAAAAATTTAATGTTAGTTGAGTCCTTTTCGAAGTTTAATCTTTGGGTTGTTGTTAGTATAATATAATATAATATTGTTAATTATTTAAAGCTAAGATGGATGATATTCATTAATTAATATAGGTGGCAACAGGCAGAGAGAAAAATTCAATGCTAGTTGTCTCTTTTCCGACGTTTAATTTGTTGCCTTCTTTCTAACTCACAAATCTTTGTCGCTACAATTTGGAAATTACTCCGTTAGGTTCGAGTTGCTTTCTAATATAGGGATTTTATTAAAAAAACATGAAAAAAGAAATCCATAACATTTTGCAGTTTCAGGGTAGGGTCCTGTGATTCAATATTAGTTCGATTTCAAAGTTTATTATAATAAACATGAAAGAAGAAATCCATAACATTTGTTGGTCCCGGGGTAGGCGTTTGTGATTCAATATCTTGATTTGGACGTTTATTATAAAAAACATGAAAGAAGAAATCCATAACATTGGGTAGTCCCGGGGCTAGGCATCTGTGATTCAATTTTATTTTTTATTTTGAAGTTTAGAATGTGTTGGTTTTACGTTAAGCAACTCAAAACTCATGAAAATTGTACCATGGAGTCTATTTTCCTAATGGGTAGGCGATTCCATCACTTTCCAGCTTTGCACACCATGAATATGCTAAGGTGATTTACAATTTCTCATCAATTTTGTTTAGTTACATCAATTCACTCTTAATTTGTAGTGGCGTTATTTATGATTTTGCAGTGGGTTTGTTATCCTTCATTCTCCACAAGCATAGTAACTAATTACATCTATGTATTTTCAATTTTGTTAAGAAATTCGCCATGAGATTTCCTCTGGAGCATTCCCATCCAAGGGAAATTTCAGCTGGTAGATATGAGTTTGGATGGGGAGCCTCACCAAATGCAGCTAGAAGTAAAGGACCCACCAAGCACAACTACGCTACACCACTATCAGTCCTGGCCTCATAGCCATTGTTGTTGGCCTCAGTACTAGTGGTAAGTTACTACAAGATTTTTGCCAAGTATTGCAAAGCTTCTCGATGGAGACATTTTATCAGGAGGAGACATAGGAGTTTGGACTCTCAAGAGAATACACAAGTCGATGCTTATTGACTAGAAGGATTCCAAGACCCAGATATTCCTTCCTATAATTCAAATAATGAAGTGCAAGTATGATGGCTTGGCTATGAAGTGCAATTGTCTGTGATCTTATTCGTTCTATGATTGCCACCTCTGCAGCCTGAAAGTTGAAAAGAGTAAGAGTTATCTCAGCTCCATATTTACCAATACAAAGGCAAATTCAGCATAGGAGCAAAGCCTGTTTTAGGCCTATTGATACCGAATCAGTTGACCGAAACGTAATAGACTCATTCTTACATCCTAACAAAACTAGTAGCAAACACAAATACTTGGCACTTACCAAACCCTTATCTTATACAGATTAATATATATATCCTCCAGGTCCATAGCTCATTTCAGACCCAGTGGCAAATTGTAGATTCCCTTCTTGTAGTAAGAGAACTGGCATCACTTCTTCACCCTAGATTTTATGGAGGGCGCACACTGCAATTGAATATTGAATAAAAAACTTGAATATTGGATGTTTATTCAAATGTCACTCGTCTAACAATGCACTCACGGAATGAATGCACGGAATGTACAGGGTTAGCGAATTTATTTTTTTAATGGACAGAATGTACAGGGTCAGCTAATTGTTTTTTTAATTTCATAAATACAGAGGACAGCTCCTCATTTGCCATCGACAGATGATGAAAGATTGAGTAGAGTTGTCCCCTTTAATAACACCTTCAATGTAATTATTTATATATTTATAGATATCTCAAAAAACAAAATATAATGACTTTAATTCAAATCATTACCAATGTCATACTATTCTTTGAAAATAATTTAAAAAGAAAGAAACCTAAATCCTTGAATAATTAGCATTGCAATTGAATACATATGTATTCTCTTAAAAATTGTTGTTAGCCTTATTCAAAATGCAAAATAAAAGTTATTCTCTTAAAGATTGTTGTTAGCCTTATTTAAAATGAAAAATAATTTTTTTTCCATAACATCATATTCATAACCAAAAACAAATGAAAGTAAAACGAGTGCATAAGAAAGAAAAATGAAGGAATGCAAACTCAAAGTACAAAGAAAAGAAAGAAAATCAATAAAATTATAAAAATAATGATAATTAAAATGAAATCTCAAAAATAAAAAAATAAAATATTAATGTTATTATTGTCTTAGATATATACATTTTAATCTTAAAAATAAAAAAATAAAAATATTAAAGTTATTTTGTCCTGGATACCGACAAAGATTTTATTAAAAGTAAAACGATATATTATTAAACAAGTAGAATTAGGACCAAAGTTTTTAGCATCTTTTTTTAGTAAAAGTGTAAGATAAAATAACAAGAGTTACAAGGTGGCAAATGTATTTGGACTTTGACAATAGGATTTGTATGAATATCAAGGATTTAAAAACTTAGAACTATAAGTACATTCAAAACTGAAGTAATATAGGTTGTCCTTCTAATATAATCCTCGGTATTTAAATTGTCTGCATTCCAACTTGCGTCATCATTGTGATTCTTTCCATAAATGCAATTAACAACTTCGAGTTGTAACTTAATTTCAAATGAAAACTAAACTGCTCATACTGCACTTCATAACTAACCTACATCATCACTCATAAATAGAAAAGACATGTATACCTTCAATACAATTGATTCACAGATGATGTATTAGCACAATGACCTTCACGATTGACGATTTTTTCTGATCATTTAGAATAACGATTGCTTTTCGTAAACAAGAGCCACAAGGTGGCAATGTCCCCACACTTGCTAAGAGCTATTGGTATTCCTATAAGATAGAATATGTAGAAATATGGTACTTTTTCCACAAAATTATAATAGAGAAAAAAATCTTTTAATACAAAATTAATGACTCATCAAATAGATCTAGTTAAATTTCTATCATTTTATTACTTAAATTTCTATCTTTTTATTACTTAAAATTTTATTGTTTTTTTATTTTTAAAAATTAAGTAATCTTTAAAAAAAATTGTGGTTGAAAGTGGGTGCTTCCACAAAACCATGTTGTTAACCACTTAGTATTGGTGGGTGTTTCACATGAAAATAAACTTGGGTAAAATCTTAATCCCCAATAGAGTAAAAAATTGCGTGGGTAGATTAACATGGCTGACTGATGTTGCTCTATAACGTCTAAAGATGAACATAACCAATCACCATCATCCATGGTCATTGAAACATACATGCTTGCTAAGGCTAATTAACTATCGGCTAATCAGAGAGCATAAGTATTATTATTGCCACTAGCAAGGTTGTATAATTTCCAACAAGTTGTTGTTTTTTAATGTATGGCCACATGTTAGTTTTTCAACATTAAGCTAGCATTATTAGGATCTTTAACTGAGAAAATAACAAGTACAGCAATCAAACACAAGAGACAATGAACACAGTGTTTTTTCTCAGGGAAACCATAAATGGAGAAACCTCGCAACTTCCTCAGAGATAGAATCATCACCAAAACAGTGAAATCCCAAAACAGTAAGTGATCTCCCAACAGCAGTAATCTTCTTCTTGTCTAGCCCCAGTGTCTTCTCCTTCCTCAACTATGCGCTACACTTGAGTGTGTATGTGTTGTGTGATAAATAGAGACTCCAGTTCTCTATTTATACTAATCCTGACATGACTAAAACCCTACCAAGGCCGACCTCTACTAGAAGAGTCTAATAACCTTAGTGCACTACAACTATGGGGACTTTAACCCTTAGACAATCGGAGGGCTACCCACAATGACTTGACATGACTTGTTTACATTATTGATCCTCCCAATCGAAACATCGAGGCATGAAAACATGACTCAATTACATTATAGATACATCCTGGAATAAACATCGGGTTATAATACATAAGATACATAGATGAATACATTCCGAAGTTACAAATACATCAACACTCCCTCTTAACTAGGAAGGTATTCTTTCGACACAATTTTCAGTACTGGTCTTCTTCTCTGTATCAGTTGGATCATATCGTCATCTGCATCTCAAGTCTTCTGAGTCTTCAAGTCATCTTCATCTTCAAGCCATCTTTATCTTTAAGTCATCTTCATATTCGAATCTGGATCATCATGGGACATCATCTCTAGATCTGGACCATCACTCGATATGGATCATCATCACTCAATCTGGATCATCACTGGGCATCATCACTAGATCTGGATCATCACTCGATCTGGATCCTCACTGCTGGATCATCATCACTGGATCTGGATCATCACTCGATCTGGATCATCACTAGTGCTATCTCATGATTCTTCTTGTCACAGGAAGTTCTACAGAGCCAGCCCTTTTTCATGCTAGTTGTAGGCCTAGCCCCCATGTAGGTCTTCTTCAGCACTTATATCTAACCTACTCGTTATAAAGGTACAGTACTCACATCCATCTAGGATGGAACACATCCTGCTCACAATGATGGAAAAGTTATGCACTTCCATCGAGGCCGGAACACATCCTGCTCACAATGATGGAAGATTTCCTCACTTTCATCCAGGTCGGAACCACATCCTGCTCACAATGATGGAAGAACACTATTCTTCCACCCAGGCCGGAACCACATCCTGCTCACAATGATGAAAGACTCTCATCCAGGATAGAACACATCCTGCTCACAATGATGAAAAAATTCTGCACTTACATTCATCCAAGCAGGAACACATCCTGCTCACAATGATGAAAAGGCTCTGCACTTACATCCATCCAGGCGGGAACACATCCTGCTCACAATGATGGAAGGGCTCTGCACTACATCCATCCAGGCAAGAACACATCCTGCTCACAATGATGGAAGGGCTATGCACTCACATCTGATCTTGTAGGAACCAATCCTACAGTCATATCAGAATGGACCCCAGTCCTCCTCGACTGAGCTACCTGGTAACTGACCAGGTGCCTTCATTCTCCTAGAGAATGGAAGTTGCCCTTACATTTGACCCGCTCGTTGGAATGGCCAACACTCACATCTGACATGGAAGGAACTTAATCCTTTAGCCATGATAGAATGGTTTAGCCCTTACATCTGATCAAGTGGGAACACATCCCTCTATCACACCATAATGGCTTCTCAGTCCTAGATTGAGTTTTCCTGGTACCTCACCAGGTAGCTCCATTCAAAGAATGGCAATTTCCCTTACATATGTCCTACTCGACAGAATGGCCAGCACTCATATCTGACATGGAAGGAAGCAATCCTCTCACCATGACAGAATGGCTCAACCCTTATATCTGACCTACTCATTAGAATGGTTATGGATCTCAGCACTCATATCTGACATGGAAGGAACCAATCCTCTCACCATGACAGAATGGCTCAGCCCTTACATCTGGCCATGGAAGGAGCCAATTCTCTCACCATGACAGAAAGGCTATGGGACTCATCACTTTCCCTTGGAGGAAATCTCGATCTGGAGAACACCAAGATTCTCCCTGAAGTACTTGAACTTCACCCTAGCCAATGGTTTGGTCAAGACATCAGCTATCTGTTCCTCTGTCTCAACATGCTGGAGCTTCATTGCTCCCCTCTGCACCATATCCCTAATATAGTGGTACTTGATCTCGATATGCTTCAACTTGTCATGGAACACCAGATTCTCTGACAACTTTACGCAACTATGGTTGTCACAATGTATACAAGTAGCATCCAACTAGAGATCAAATAAATCAGATAGTAGCTTTCGTAGTCATACTGCCTCACAAATAGCTGAACAAGCTGTGACATACTCTGCTTCAGTTGTACTCAGTGCCACACAGGATTGCTTCCTGCTAAACCAAGAGATCACACCTGATCCCATATTGAAGCAACACCCTGAAGTGCTCTTCCTATCGATGGCACTGCTTGCCCAATATGAATCAACATAACCCTCCAGGTTAATATTCTGATTTGCATCATACTTGAGCCCATAATCAACTGTACCCCTCAGGTACCTCAGAATATGCTTTGCAGCAATCAAGTGAACATTTCTCGGATTTGTCAAGAACTGGCTCAAGGTGTTCACATCAAAGCAAATGTTTGGTCTCGTGTTTGTCAGGTACATCAATGACCCAATCATTTGACGATACATCGTAGCATCAACCAACTCTAATGAAGCATCGCTCAATAGCTTCAGGTTTGATGCCATAGGTGTGGCCATTGCCTTGCAGTCCATCATCCCAAACCTCTTCAGTATCTCTACTACATACTTCCCTTGTCCAAGGAAGATTCCATTTGTACTCTACCACACCTCCATACCTAGAAAGTAATGCATCATCCCCAAGTCCTTCATTTCAAACACAGCAACAATCTTTCTCTTCATATCAGAAATCAACCCATCTGTACCTGTTACAAATAGATCATCTACATATAGTAGAAGCATCACTGGGTTGTCATCTTCAACCTTGTAGTAAAGGTTGGAATCTGCTTTAGTCTTGGTAAAGCCCAAACTGGATATAAAGTTGTCAATTATGTTGTACCAGGTCCTAGGTGCCTGTTTCAAACTGTACAAGGATTTCTTCAATCTGCATACATGAGACTCTATGTCATGTGTCTCAAAACTGAGGGGTTGTTCTACATACACTTCCTCTTCTACTACACCATTCAAGAAAGTAGTCTTGACATCCATTTGGTGTATCTTCCATTTCATCACTGCAGCCAGAGCAAGTACCAATCTGATGGAAGTGTATCTGGCTACAGGTGCAAAGGTTTGTTCATAATCTATTCCTTCTTTCTAAGAGAAACCCCATGCCACAAATCTTTCTTTATATTTTTCAATGCTGCCGTCTGCAACATGCTTGATCTTGTACATCCATTCACTACAACAAAAACTAGATTTAGCATCTCTTTTTGCATCCTTTTTTGCGTCTATACCATCTTTCAGTGTATTTTTCTTCATTTTATGGACAAAATGGCACAATTTCACGGGTTGGTGCTATTTTAGGCATTTTTTGCATCCTTTTTCTAAATCTAGTGCAAATTACGGCATAATTTGCATCGTGTTTTGCACCTAGTTATGTGCCAGGTTTTGCATCAGGTTTTGCAACAGGTTTTGAGACTAGTTTTGCACCTAATTTTGCACCTAGTTTGTACATCTACTCTTGCTGCACCCCCTTTTACGCCAATGTTTGCCTCAACTTTTATGCCCTTGTTTTCATCCACTTTTGCATCATTTTTTGCATCCACTTCTACTTCTTTTTTTGCATCCCTTCGTGCACCAAGTTTTGCATCAAAGTTTACATCCTATTTTGAGTCTAGTTTTGCATCTCGTTTTGTTTCAGCCATTTTTGCATCCACTTTTGCATCCATTTTTTCATCCACTTTTGCACCCACGTTTTCATCCCTTTTTGCATCCCATTTTGCATCCATGTTTACGTCTTTTTTTGCATCTACTATTGCATCCATGTTTGCATCCACTTTTTTCGTGTCCCAATTCACACCCATTTTTGCGCTTACTTTTACACCCACTTTTTCTTCAATTTTTGCATCCACGTTTGCATCTTTTTTTGCATCCAATTTTACATCAATTATTGCATCCCTTTTTGCATCCATTTTTGCATTGGGTTTTGCATTGGGTTTTGCGTTGGGTGTTACGATTACTTTTGCATCTACTTTTGTTGCATCCACTTTCACATCCAATTTTGTATCCAATTTTACATCCATGGTTGTATCCACTTTTGCGCTACTTTTTTCATCATGTTTTGCTTCCATGATTGCATCATTTTTTGCATCCATTTTTGGTGCACCCATTATGCGCCCACTTTTGTGCCTACTTTTGTTGCATCCTTTTTTGCATCCATGTTTTTATCCACTTTTGCATCTAGTTTTACACCCAGATGTTGAAGATGAAAATGATGATAATGATTATGATATTAAGGATGGTTATGATGATGATGATAATGTTGTTGATAATGAGGAGAACGACGACAATGATGATGATGATGATGACGATTATGATGAGGAGGAGGAGGAGGAGGAGGAGGATAATGGCAATGACGACATTGCCGATGATTATGATGGCAATGAAATGAATGGTGATGATGGTGATGATGACAATGACAATGATGATGAGTACAATCAGAATGATGATGTTGATCATCTTAAAAAATAATTTGTTATATGTCATGCATAAATTGTGTGTGTCCTCCATGACCCTTTTCCACTAATCACATATTTTGGGTAGATGCTATTTTCTTATGCCAAAGGTAATGATGAATAACTGATGAAAATGTCAATAATCATGATGATGATGTCAAGGATAATGGTGATGATGATGACATGGATGATGATTATACCGATGATGATGACTATTGTGATAATCATGATGACAATGACAAAGATGACGATGATGATCATCATCATCATTTCCATCATCGTCTTCTTTAAAAACATCATCACTGTCATCGTCATCTAGTTCATCATCATCATTTAAATCATATGGGAAATGTTTACCATTTAAATCATGCATAACAAGTGGGATTATTCTAAAACACCCCACCAAAGTACAAAATTCAAACCACAAGGGAAACATAATATTGAAATTGTTCCAATTTTCTTTCTCCCAACAAAAAATGCTTCATTTTAGGGAATTATGTTAAAATCCATACATTCATAGTCCATCCATACTATACTTGTAATAAATGTAAATATAATACTTAACTGAATTTATAAAATAAGTAAATATTTTATAAACACCCTTATGATATATAAACTTCTTTCACCTTAATAATGGTAAAATATGTAAATATAATAACAAGAGCCACGAGGTGGCAATGTCCTCAAGGATAGATTCTAAGATTTAAGATTGAATGCAAATAAAAATGCTCCATGTAAGACTGAGTTGCTTTTAAGAGGACTATATCTTTGAAAAGATCCAGGATGCTAAATGATTCAAAAACACCATATTGTGATAACTAACAACACACTGGCCACAAGTCTAGGGAGATGATACCAGAATTATTTATGAGAAAAAGGGTGGCGAGACTGGGGTGGAGCCAAATTGTGAAAAAGCACAGTAGCCGACGGAGAATATAGTACACCTACCACCAGCCAATAATTCAAGGTAGATTCGCCAGCAACTCCAAGTCTCAGGAATTCAACAGCAGCATATCTCTTTTTTGTGCAAGTATAGGTGGAGGAAGCATGTCTCTAGATGCATTAGAAAACATCACATAATACATTTATACAACATTTGAAAGCTTGTGGGTAGAAAATCCAATGACTTGATTATAAGACATATAGAAAAAAAGCCCGTTAATAATCTTTACAATCCAATAGGAGATTTTAAGATAAAAATAAGTTCTACTTCCTCCATAAAGAAGTCTATACACTTTAGATTCATACATCAAATGTGGGTTATTTGTCTTCACTCGCTCATGAAAAAGTCATTGAGGAACATCAATTAAGGGTTTTCAGAGTGATTTACAAACACATATTTTGTCCACTGGTATATTTATGATCTATTTGAACTAGCAAAGCCTGCTAAACAAGAAACTGAAAAATAATATGATTGATGAGACGCATAACAATGGAAGCATTTAATTCACACAAAACACCAGAAAATAGTGGAGGTATAGCATATAGGTGCATGTGTCGTATGGGAGTGCAGAATTTGAAAGGAAATGTTGCAACAACGAGGATTAATTTCTTCAAAAATTTGAATAGCATAGCTCACAGACATCATGCATTGTGGATGCATTGTGGGGTGAGTAAAACCCTTACAACTCAGGTTCCACATTTGCAGTGTTAACTTAAAAGTAAACTCTTATTGAATATAATTGAAAAATAAATGAAAACAATAATTAGTTTCTTATTGAATATAACTAGAAAATAAATGAAAATAATACTCAGTTTCTTATTGAATATAACTGGAAAATAAATGAAAATAATACTCAGTTTCAATGATGTTTCCGCTGGTTAAATTCAACTCAATATCAACAACTCTGCAATCAAGCAATATACTTATTTATATTTCAAAACCGATTTTCACGTTATGTGATGGATCCATCATCCATGTCATGTAGGGAATTGCTACTAAGGATAGTTCAAATTAAACAACCCTTTCAAAGATCATCCATCTAGGAACCACTTTATATAACCTCCTTTTATCCTTACACCTCGTTATACCCACCATAATTACACCTTGGTATACCCACCATAATAAAGACAAAAAAAAACTGGGATGAAGGATTTTAACATACATGCCATCTTAATAGCCACCTCCTCCTTTGTCCTAACATCGGTTCCTGTCATTTAAACTGCATTTAATTCCTAGTTTAATTCCCAATGATTAGAATTGTTGGGGCTCTATTGGCACAATATTGTTTACCAATTTGTTGGAGCTTCATCGTTGTATTTGTGTTTTTAAGGTCCTTGCAAAGTTTCTGTTTTTGAGACTCATGAAAATAGATATCAACACTCACCTATAAAATATTATCTTTGCCTATAGCGTATTGATGGGGTTGATCCTGTTGAAGAAGTAGTCGATCCAAAAGTCAATCTAGCAAATGTTTATTCTATTGAAGAAACAAGACCATTTAATATGTTTACACTTATAACTCTCGGTGCCCAGACTAACTGTATTGGCAGGACAGTGGGAAAAGAAAGATCTTTATTCTTCTTCATTGCTTGAATTATATTCTATGGATAGTGCTTCACAGTAGCATTTGGCTTGGGTAACCCAGGATTATTAGTTTAGCCAGACATTTTGCAGAAACTTAAAATAACTCTTGTCTATTGAAAACCTTCACTTAAATGAAAAAAAATTACACTGAACAAATTTTGTTGGAACATTTTACTCTTTTTACATATACATGAATGTCTTTTTAACATATATAAACTTTTTTAGGAGGTCGATCTTAGAAAATAGAACTATTTTTATAAATGACAAGAAAACATGAAATTTGTGGGGATGAAACAAATGGAGAAAACAATTTTTTAGACGCTTATAAGATTTTGGGGAAAAGTTAAAGAATATTATCAACATACTTTAGGATCATCTCATAGGTAACATGAATTTACAAGGTTTTGGATTTTTATCTAGAAAATAATCATTTGCCATTTTATTTTATGATAATCCTACCATGCTATTTGTTCAAATACAACCTTAAAAAGAACATGCAAATTATAAACACTATCTAAAAGTTAAAAATGAGAAAGTGTACCATTGGGCATAAATTCATAAACAAGAATGGGTTCTCCTTTCTTAAGACTGCAACCTAATAGTCTAACCAGATTTGGGTGATCTACACTTGTCAGAAGCCTGATTTTATTCGGTACTTTTTCTATTCCATGGGTTTCTCTATTCCTTATCTTATTCACTGCAACAACACCTTTGTCGAGAAGAATTCATTAATGGACTGTTTTGAAACCTCTTATGCCAGTCGCTCTTTATCGAAGAATCCTTTTGTGGATGTTTCCATTTCTCTCTACGTATAAACTGGAATATTTAATGAACCTCCAAGGGTAAAAAGCAAGATTTTTGTGCTTCTCCTCATCTTGAATTCACAATGGTACCTTTGGTAACAATAGTAGAGAAGGACAATTCCTACCACTGTGGACCTGTGGTGCTTCCTATAATGACCACTGAAGACAAACACATGAGAAAATTAAACCAAAAGGAAACAAATTCGTTTTCACACTTATATTACAGTATAATGAAATTTAAAGACAATATATAATCCCCAATAGAAATATATGAAAACATATCAACACATTTTGGCCATAGAGCATAGGGTAAGATGTAACTAGAAATCACCTTTAAAGCAACGACAACTAAACTGATTTTATCAAATAAATAATGTTATGAAGGAACCATCGAAAGTTGAAACAACATTTATATCACTTATATCATGGTCAAAAGAATATTTAAAATTTGGACAAGTTCTTGTAACACATAGACTATTGTAGAAAGTTTTAATTATGTCTTCACATGAAATACCCAGATTCTGAGATCTGTTAAATAAAAGTTGATTCAATTTTTAGGAAGAGTTTTGTGGAAATTATAGCATGTTACAAGAACCACTTTTGAGGGGTATTCCACAGTTTCTAGAGAGCTTTCCATATGCCTTGCAGCACAAAGCTGGACAAGATAGATGCATTATCAATTATAACTAAAAACTAGCAAAACTGAAGTTTAAAATAAATCAAGAAAAGCAAGATATTTACCATCTCCTTCAAATCGTTCATCACAGTAGCATCTATGTACCCATTTATTATAACTAGCAATTGTACCTAGGGGTGTAATAAAAGAACGCCATGTTGTAAGCTAAGCAAGGAGATGTGGATGCAAGGAGATGTAAGAACACCGTGTTGTAAGCTAAGAGTCTCAGTTCTCCATGGTGTAAGTGTACCATCCTCCTATGCTACAACTCACCCTAACTATTGCTGATGTTGAATAGAGCCTTTGCAGGCTAAAAGTGTAGTCTATACACCTTCCCTCTCTTGATCCTAGTCACCCAATCCAAGCTCCTATCTGACCCCTTTGGCCATATATACACTCTATGGTCTCAGAACTTCGCCTGAAAGCCCTTGTCCTCTAGAGTGGATACTGATACGAGGTTCTTGGTAAATCCTAGAACATATAATACATCAACAAAACTAAGGGGTTTTCTAGACTCCCTTTGAAATGAAACAGTTTCAACTCCCTATGCCTAATACCGTGCATCATAACCCAACTCAACATGGATACCTATTCCACCCTCCTGCAAGTACTTGAAGAAAGTCTTTTGTCCAGTCATAAGACTAGATGATCCACTGTTGATGTACCAAATACTGCTACCTATGGTACTTGCCATGCAAGCTATCAAACAAAACTTCTCATCGAAGTTTCTTTTGAACTTCTCCACCTCTACAGAACCTTCCATATGAGTGTTTCTCTTCTTCTTCCTATCTGGGAACTAGGACGAAAAGTTTCCCTACTTGTGGCAGATAAAACACTTTACCTTTGACATGTCTAGGTTCTTATTACCACCCTTCTTCCTCTTTTCCTTACCCTTACTCTTCCCTTTCAAGGCTAGAGCCTCCTCATCCACAATATGTGGGGAATTGTTGGATGAGCCTGATCCTTGACCCATGCGGGTCTCCTCCTGCACAAAATCATCCCACAACCTATGCTAATCAGGGATCTTCTCCTTAGCCACAACACCCTTTACAAAGGTGTCCCGTGGCTTAGAGAAGCCACTGAGGGCTATCCAAACTAGCTCCTCATCCTTTGTCTTAGAGCCAACAGATCCAAACTCATCTCTGATCTACATGAGCCTTGTGAGATAAGGCACTATTCCTTCACCCTTGGCCATCCTAGTACTACGCAGTCTCTCTTGCAACACCATCTTCCAGTTTTTGTTCTTGCTTTGGTACAAACATTCCAAATCCTTACACATCTCAGATGCGGTCTTATTCCCAAAAGTATGAGGGACTATGTGGTCCTTCACTCCATCCAAGTTGATCATCATGGATATGGAATCAATATTCTTCCAAGCTACCAACTCTGTCGCATCGATGGGTGAAACCTTCGTGAAGTCAATGTGCTCTGCTCCATCACTGACATCCGGGATACTTGAGATCCTTTCTTTCCATGTAGGAAACTTCTGAGCCCCATGGAGTCTATCCTCTACTCTCAATTGCATAGCCATACTGAAGTGTACCTTTCAAACCCTAGATCTGCAATCTAGTATTGTGTCTTCAATAGATCTATCACTGCTACTGCAAATATCTCATATTTAGCTCACCAAAACAATGATACCATGTAAATTTTCCTTTAAATCTCAACTAGGGATAAACAATTTATTTAATTTGTTACTGGAAAACCACACATGAACTTCTTTACTAGTATGCAACGAAATATAAAATAGTGAGAATTATTCACAACATCACATCACATATAGACACATATTTTGGGTATGGAAACCCTCGGAAAAAACCAAAATGGGAAAACCACTACAGCAGTAAGATATATAATTTATATTATCAAGATATGGAACTTTTACAACCAACAAGTAAAATACACCCAACCTGGTAAACTGAAAACCTCAACAAAATCAACAGGAAACCCAACAGCAAGGCAATGCTTCTCTGCGCAACTGTATGACCCTCTGTCAGCAGTACGACCTGATGTATGGATTCCATATGGTTGCTGACATCGGCAATACAGATCCCTATGGTCTGTACGGAATTTGCACGGTGCCCTTGTTGCATGTTACACTGCCCCTCTAATGTGCAATTTGTATGGTCTTGCTCAGTCTCGATGAACTTGCCGTGTAAGTGCTCCTACGAATTTTCTATAAAATCCTCCATATGACTTCTCTCTTCCTGAATCATATCTGTGTATGTGTCCTCTCCACCAAATCTCCTTTTAAGTTTATTTGCTAAGCGAAAAACATAACCCTCACTATGGATTATTATAGATAATTTCACCACTCCAGGTGAATCACACTTTGTATGGCCTTCCCCTGTCCCGCTGCAGACTCTTTAGACCCCATGAACCATTTTTTGTCCTTTAATGTTTCCTTGACCATCCCTAAAAACATGTGAAAAATGATACACGCGACTTTTAAACCTATAAGCGAGTATATACGCGGGTTTGGCCACTAAAACCGCGTACATCAAGATGTGTAAAAAATACAAATCCTTTTGGAGTTTTCCTTGACATGGATCCAACTCACTTGACTCCTAGCCTTCCCTATGCCTTGAGATCACTCGAATTCGACCTTTCATTACCCCTTTGAAAAGCTATATAAGGAACCCCTTGGTACATTGAAGGCATAAGAGAGAATTGAGAGCAAATAAACTATAGTCCATTGTTGCCGGAACTTATGCTTGAGTCTGCATCCCTTTGTCCCTTGGAGCACTTTTGTGTTCTTCCCAAGCTTTCCTTTTGCTTGTGAACTCTCTATCTAGAGATAGAGGATTGAAGTGGTGGAGGCCCAAGTGGGGGATTTAGTTTCTCCGGTTCACAGACATGCTAACAGAGGTTGTATCTTGTAATCTTTGATTTGTATTAATAGAAATCCAATAGTGTGTGTTTGAATGAGTATTTTATCCATTGGATTATGTCAAATGCTTATACATCATTGATTATATATGCTAGAATAGATCTAACACCATGATATATAGAATGCTTGTATTGTTTATTTGTTGTTGAGGAAGTAATCTATCAATTCAAGCTGAAGTTGGAAAGCTCAACGGGGATCTACTTCAACCGTCCGGAATAAGGTACAAGGTCTGATCCTTTAGTGTTAGACATTTAATTTCTATTACATATTGGAAAGGATTGATTTATGGAGTCAAGCTGTCTGTTGTGGTACCCCAAGCCATAGGAATTTCTCTCCGTAACATGGATCTATGGATGAGATCCTCCGATGAGAATCAATGGCCAATATTAGATTAGCCATCACTTAAATATTTCACTTTTTAATTTAATAAAGTGATTCCATTAAAGTCAAAATCAATATAGATTAATTAAAGTATTTCCTTAGTAAAAACTTAGGAAAATCACTTTAATAGATTTGGCTTCCAGTTTAATGTCTCTCTAGCATGAAAGGACACATGTAATGCTATAAGACCTTCCTTGTTGCACTTTATAACACTAGTAGTCTAACTAACGTTTTACTAAAAATAGAACGAACTCCTCGTTTCAAATTGCTTTTCTCCTCCTTTGTCGTGTCTTCTTCTGTCGCGGTCTTTGCTCGTCTTGCGACTAAAATATTCATCTTTCCGAACAAGGATGGGTCATAATACCTTGAACATGGATGAGGAAGGAAAATAAGTTCCTCGGGGATATCATTGAATCTTCTTGGACTCAAGATCTTTGAGTGATTTCTTGTACCATCACGTTATCTCTTTGGAAGGACTCTGTGTAGGCCTTCAAGTGGGATACATGTGTAATGGGTAGGTTTTTTCAACTAAAAATAGGTTTGGACCATGCCACATGGTTGATAGAGTAAACAAGGGCTTTAAGCCCTAATTGAACCTTATTAAGAACAAGTTCCATGAACAAACCCTATATACAACAACATGACCCCTCTATAGGGGGTATTTTCCCTATGTGATGAATATGGGTTCCATTAAGATGTTTCACACACTATGGATGGGTATTAGTTCCTTAACCGTAGTTGTGGTAGAGAAACAACATCCTAATTCCTTTGCATTAGTTTTGGGAGAGAAGAATTATCC
>LPNX010593877.1:10359-47667 GCA_001517045.1 Pseudotsuga menziesii | reverse complement strand
GTTATCTTAAGACCTCAAACACGTCCTAAACAGTTGACCTCTTTATTTTAGGGATTTATTAACATTATTATTTTTAAATAAATATAAAAAATCAACATTAACAAATATGGAAAAACAGTGGCGTATAAGAAACAAATGATATGTACAAGTGTACATTTTTTTCAAGAGATTCCACTATTTTAATACTAAACCACATTGTTAACATGAAGATATGAATAATTTTTTAGAGGAAAATAATGTATTAATGCTAGAAGAAAGTGAAATTCTCTTACTTATACCAATTCGATTTCCTATGTTTCATATTTTACACTGTTATAATAGGGTGTGCATGTACCTCTAACATTTCTCCTCTTCAATGTATTGTTGCTTTATCAATTTTCCATTGCAGCTAATGAGTCATTTGAGGGAATCATTAGCTTGCACTATCCCTTTAAAATTTTATAATTTTATAACTAGTTTCACACATTGTGCTTCCAATATCTTATGGGACTTTTACTCATCCACCTCATGAGACTTTTACTTGTCCTACATCCATTTGTGCTGGAATTTCTATCAGCATGCCTTTCACCTAGCTATTGAACAAGTTAAATTTCTCCATTAAGATGTTTATTTTTTACAGGAATTCTCAACGATAGATATTTTTAGCGTATCATTGGTTTGTATCATATGTATTAATTGTGCATACATTATTGTGGATTTTGTGTAAGAAATTCTTTTGGTTTAATATTCCCATGGAGTAGTTGATATAGTTTCATATTCTCATGGAGTAGTTAGAATCTTATCTCTAACAACTAGCTATATTATTGTAGGAACTTGCTATCCTTTAGGATAGTGTGTCCTCTTTTGTTAAATTGGTTTGCATGATGTATATCTATATAATCTTATGTGTTTGTTAATGAAAGATAGTCATATATTTCCTTTCACAAATTGTGACTTCATTTATGGGTTTTCAAAAATTTCCTTTCCTTTACATCAATGACAAAAATAAATGTTGTTTTCAAGTGGACATAGGGTAATTGTCATGATTTCAATTATTTGAAACAAAAGTTGTGTTATTCATCTATACTTGTTTTTCCTGATCTCTCACAACGATTTGAAATTGAGATTGTTTCTTCACAATTTGCAGTTGGATCAATTTTGATGCAAAATGGTTATCCAACAACCTATAATTTACACACTTTTTCAAAATCCAAATAAAACTAATCCATTTATGATAAATTTTTGTATGGATTAATTGAAGCTATCAAATACTAGAGACATTATCTCATGGGAAAAGAAACATTTGTGCATATTGATCATGTACCTTGAAATTTCTTGAATTCCCCAAAAAATTGAAGAAGCTCGGCATATGAAGAGCACATTCTGTTTGTAACAATGCCATTTGGTTATCAAGTACAATAAAGGAATCACAAATTTGATGGTTGACTATTTGGTCCAGCCGCCTTTCATCTCTTAATTGTTGTCACCTCTTCACATATGGTATTTAATACGTAGGATCCATAGTATCCAAATGATTTTGATTTTGGGAACATTTACTAGAGTCTGCGGGATTCAGCCTCATAAAATATAGTTATGTTGTAATATTTTCATATCAAAGAAGGATTATTGTACAATTTTGAAAATTTATTTGTACCTCATGATCACATATCCTATTTAATGAAATAGGGATAATATTCCTTCTATGGTGGCCACTTTGGCAAGAAAAAGACGCTTCATCATCTTTATCATTTTTTCTATTGGAATCACAAGAAACCAAATGCTTTTCATTTTATGAGGTGGTGTGTAGTTTGTTGTCACTCGAAACCAACTAATAGGAATCATGGTTTGAGTTTCTCCTACACATTCATACCCATACTTTAGAAATACTTTCCATGGAACTTTTTAGTATATTTCCTATCACTTTTCATTTCCATGATTGCATTTTTGTGTTTGTTGATAGACTAAATAAAATGGATAAGTTTATTCCTTGTCATAAAACTAGTTCTACTATTTACTTATCCTGTATATTCTTTTTAATTTGTTGGGTGATCCATTTTTCTTCCCAAAAGTATTATGTCTAATCACAACTCATCTTTTGTGAGCTATTTTGGGCATTCTTTCTGAAAATCATTAGGAGCTACGCTTTATTTTTCCACTACTTTCATCCATAGACTAATGGTCAAACTGAAGTGGTCAACCATATGTTAGTGCAATATTTGATAAAACTCTATCATAAAACTCTATCCAATCAGCCACTCACCCAGGGACATGCAAATTTCACTCTCCTATGCAGAGCCTAATAATGCCTTGACATCCCATTACTGGAATTGCTGAGATTTGGGATCGAATTGATTGCAGAGGTAGTGGGAGTCCCAAAAAATGATAAAGTAGTTGAAGAATGATTTTTCCAAAAAAAAAATTGTTGATCTGTTTACCATTTGAGATTGATGCCATTCCTGAAACAAGAGAGAAGTATTGTGAGTATGGTTATTGTAGTTAGCATGAGGAGTATAGTGTAATTTCATTTTCCTAAAAAGGTGGAAAGGGAAGAGGAGAACATCACTCATGAACAAATACTCAAATTTGAAGCAAGAGAAAGTATCTTCAGGGTGGTTGTCTCTTCACAGGTTACAGGGTTCGACAGGTCCGGGGTGCAAGAAATTTAAAGAACCGGAGAAAGTGTATTCGAAACAGAGCGAGAGATTGTGTGTTGTTTGCCTACTATGGCTAAGCTAACTGAACAGGAGACACCAGTCATCCACGGGGCTGAAACCTATGAGAGTTTGAGATCTTTGCTTTGCAATGATCAACGTGATTTCTTGATCAGAAACGATGGACAGAAGGTATGATTTTTATTTTTATTTTTATATTCCAATTGTGGTTTCGTTCATTCTAGTCGAAAATTGCATTCATGAATTGAATCCAATGTAATCAACAGGTGAGCGTTAAAGAACTGGCAGGGAAATATGTAGCTCTGTACTTTTCTACCCATTGGTGCCCTCCATGTAGATATTTCACCCCCATCTTGACTGAAATCTATAAAAAGTTATTGGAGAAGGGGGACTTTGAGATCGTCTTCATTTTTGCAGATCGTGATGAGAAGTCATTCGAGGAATACCACCACACAATACCATGGCTTTCCCTATCATTCTCAGATGAAAATACAAGGAATAATATGTAGCTCTGTACTTTTTTGCCCATTGGTGCCCTCCGTGTGATATTTCACCCCCGTCTTGACTGAAATCTATAAAAAGTTATTGGAGAAGGAAGACTTTGAGATTGTCTTTATTTCTGTAGATCGTGATGAGTGTAGAAATTCTGACCAGCAATAGATTAATTTCACTCACAACAAATTACAATTGATCATGCAAAATTGTCAACAATGGAGACTGAAAATGGAGCTGTAACACAAAATTATATTAACTCAGTGTACAATAGCCAACCCTGTAATATCATAGGCTGCTGAATAAATAGAATACATGAAGAAATCGAATGCATGAGGAAGCATCCAAATCTAGCATAAAGCAGGCTTACCCAAAATAGGCAAATCCCCCATAGGTGTATAAAGCTGATCCCAAATCTGTCATGAGGCTCACGAATTGGCAAGGGCGCATGGGCAAGCTAATGAGTGGTGAAATGGCAGCTCATACATGCTTTTGCATGGAGGAAAGAGTGGAGGATGAAAGGGGAATAAAACAGGTTCACCTCACCTAGCCTTGCTTTCCTTATGTGATTTAAAAACTGAAAAAGCAGTCAACAAAGCAGAAAAAGCAGAAGGGCGCCTAGGAGGCCAGGAATAAAGCAGATTTGATTCCTAAGGCTTTCCCAAGCGCTACATGAGTCAAAGATGGCAAGTTTGACCTCTATGGATAGGCAATTAGCAACTTGAACATGGTGGGACTCATGAACTAGGAAAATAAGACAAAAATAAATGAATTAATGTCTAAGTGGGTAATACTATGGGTTTGATTACTCTAACAATGAGAAGTCATTCGAGGAATACCACCACACAATGCCATGGCTTGCCCTGCCATTCTCAAATGAAAATACAAGGAAGAAACTTAACCAAGCCTTTCAAGTCGATGGCATTTCGTGCTTGGTATTTTTAGACAAGGAGGGAAAAACTATAACCACTGAAGGTGTAGAGATCATTGAAGAATATGGTGCTGAGGGATATCCATTCACTGCAGAGAGAACTGATGAGCTGAGGGCCAGAGAGGAGGCCCTAAGGGCTGCACAGACTGTAGAGTCTCTTCTGCTGTCCGATGAATGAGATTTTGTCCTTGGCAATGGAGGAAGAAAGGTGAGTTCTTGCCCTTTATGCTTGTGTTTTACTCTGCCTCGAAATCTGGATATGGTTTCTTTTTATGGTTTGTGTGAATGTTTATAGATTCTCATACATTTCCACTGCACATATTTCTTTCTCTAATATCTGCAGTGGGAGTGCATTAGCTTCTATCAACGTTCTTTACCAATCATATTTCTTTCTACTTTCTGTGGTGGGAGTACATTCGCTTCTATTAGCTTTCTTTACATTATAGTTTTGCAGAGAGCGGGTTTTTTGCTTATATCGTATACTTATTATAGCTTGCTAGGGATTTTAAATTCAGCATTGAGAAGGTGAGGCTGTGTAAGTCTAGGAAAAAGTCAAGGCCGATTCACTAAGACATCCTCTAACACTCAAGGATGTTGGAAAAACCCTCTAATTAGTGTTTCTGGAGCAATTCTTTTTCCTCACGATGTTTCAGAAGAAGTATTTCTTCTTCATTAGAAGCAGCCATAGTAGAAGTAAATAAAAAAAATACGATCCAAACACTGCTATCAAGACTAAACAAACCCCAAGTATTGAAGTGGGCCACACAGAGCGCAAGTTCCCCCACTAGGAATGACAGTGCAAAAATAAATGTGCTATGCCTCCCTTTGAGAAGGTAATGCACAAAAGTATAGTGACATAAATAAAAGGACCCTGTTCTTTTAAAAATATAGAACTTAGAAGTCATTGTATCAAAATAAATATTCACTCTCCAGTTTTTTAGTGTAATATGGTAGCGGAGAAGATTTGAATTTGGGTCTCCTTCACACAAACTTACCAACTCTCCTATAGGAGTCCTTGAAAATCAAAGTGAACTGGAACAGTATTGAGTCTTTCTTCAAAAAAACCCAAAAAAGAAAAAATTAGACCCCTAACTTATGGGTTTTTTATATGCATGAGGAGAGAGGCAAACTTGAGATGGGCTGTGCTGTATCTACCTGCTGAGGAAGGTGAGCTTTAGCTCACTCAAGGAGAATGCAAGAGGGAGGGGTGAATCTGTAGCATCTTGAACATAAACATGAAGTCAGCAAAGAAGATCCCTAGAATCTGTTGTCAATTCGTTGAAGAGGTGAATCACGCCAAGTAAACTGCTTGAATCAGACTGAAACAAATAGCAAGAGGGCTGCAAACAGCATGGAAAGCTATGGTCACACTGAAAAGTGACAAAACATGTTCTACTGCCAGATAAACCATGGGTTGTGGGACCTTCGGAGAAAGCAGATCAGAGATTTAATCAACCTGATACATTATATAGGATGATCATTTTTTATGCTTGATAATCAAATTGAGGTTGAGTTGCCTCATGTATATAGTTGTTAAGAGTGGGAAATAATCCTAGACTAGCTTTGGCATAAATGTTAACTATCATAGGAGGAAACTCAACTTTAACATCAAAGTGCACTAATGTAAATTAATTGAAACTCAACTTCAACATTAAAGTGCACTAATGTAAATTAATGGAAACCAAGATGAAATTTCCACCATAACACAAAGTTACAAACACTTTATAACACGATATAAATGATATTTCCATGGATGCAAATCCAGGATTATTTTCTGTTATCTGATCATTGATTTCCTTCTTTATATGTATACGAATGACTATGGGAAGTATCGCAGTTATACTATTGATATTGATATTGTAGCAATTTGCTTGTTATTCTTTGCAGCCTGGGACTGCTCTGCATGGGTTCGCACATATGCATTATTCTTGGAAGTACGTCTGGAGTGCTATAGAGTTTTGAAGTATGATGTAGAAGCTGAGCGGTTACCATCAAAGGCATCAAATGGACAGGATAAGGTATGCAGTGATGTGGCATATGTAGGCTTTAATGTAAATTATATTTAATTTTCTCTTTCTTGATCACATTGAAGATATATTTCTTCTTTTACCATTGTTCATAGGGTCATAGCAGAACAAGAGACTTGGATAATGAGGATTTGTTAGAGCATCTGCCTTCCTTGCAACAATTACTCTACCGCCTTGTTGGCTGCCAGGTATTGTGTGATAGTGTTGAGTTTTTAACAATTAGTGGAATTTCTCAGTAACTGCACTATTTCTTGTGTTCTTCTTTTAAAATTTACATTCTTCTTATGGACATTTCTCAAACAATTTTTACCCAGTTTAGTATGTTGCCATGGTGTTGTGATTGCTTTAATTACATTTAAGCCATTGTTTTCAGCCAGAGGGAGCAGCTGTTGGAAATTATGTCATTCAATATGCCTTGGCATTGGTAAGTTTTAAGTTTGTTCTCTTTGTTTTGTTGATAATCCTACAGTCTACATTTTTGCATTGATGAAAATATGTTTTTTCTAGATTCTTGACTTATATCTAGATGACAAGACAGTATGAAAGGAAATTTTAAATTGCCAGTACTTGTCACTACCTGGGAGTTGTCTGTCATTTTTAGCAATGTGAAAAATAGGGATTCAAGAGTTAGTTAAATTTGCGTTTTAAATATGGATGTTTGAGTTTTCTGAGATTAAATTAGTGATGCATGTTATCCAAGTGAATTAACCACAACTTGCAAGTAACCAAAAATGATGTATTTTAGGGCTGGAATTGCCAATTTTACATTTACTGTATGCTTTTACATTGTTGTTTAGTTGCTTGCTCATTTGTTTGTAGGTCTTGAAGGAAAGCTTTAAGATTTATTGTGCAATCAATGATGGTATTATTAATCTGGTGGACAATGTATGATTGATTGCATTTTATGGTCTCATTTATCTTAAATTTTTCAATATTATCTTTGTACAAGATGTATGTGGATTTCTTCTTGAGGATATGTTTTGATCATTACCTATATTTGATTTTAGTTTTTTGATATGCCAAGACATGAAGCCATCAAAGCCCTTGATATTTATAGGAAGGCTGGTCAACAGGTATCTGTTGTTTTTGGTTTTTTTTTTTGAACTTTTTTGTCTAATTTTTGTTATTTGTCAAATTGGTCTATTGGCCAATAAACTGGCTGTAAGATTTATATGTGCTACCTGATTAGTTATAGATATTTGACTATTAATATTAAGCTATAGTTAAGTTTGTCATTATCAAATAAAAGCATATTGTATGACAGTGGAGTGCAACTGCTTAAACAATTAGTCAGACACATCATGCATCTTTCTAAATAGAAGAATTAATAGATTATTTTTCAGCCTTCATCATTATAATGGGTGTAGGTTTTGCATGTAGGCGGAGAATCTGTTTGAATTTTATGAAGTTTGCAAAGGCCTAGAACTTGCCCGAAACTTCCAATTCCCAATATTGGGTCAGGTATTTGAACCATTTGAAACATTCTCTGTAAAGTTAGATGGGAACAAATTGATAGTTGTCTAAGCTATTAGTGGATCATACAAAAACTTAGTTTAATGCATGTTCTGAACTACATAGACTCATTGCATTTCAATCTCTGATGCAGCCACCCCAGTCATTTCTAGAAACAATGGAAGCATATATTCGAGATGCCCCTCATGTCGTTCCTATAGCAAGAGAGATGCTGGTAAGCAATAATGTTCTATTAGATTCCACACTAATATCTCAATTTTCAATTATGTTTTTACTTATTGAATTCATTTTATATTATTTCAAATTCGACATTACACATTAGAGTTGCATTGTGAATTGAATCTGGTAGATGTGCAACTTGCTTTAAACATTGACCTATTGTGATGCTATGTTTTGTCACTTTGTGGTTTCTTGTTGGTTTAAACTATTTTCAATTCTATTTATTTGACTTATATTGTCTCAACAGGTATAATATATCAAAATTTAGACGTTTTCCAAATTTTGGATAGATCACTCTTATCTCATTGGCTGTAAATTCTACTGCCCTCTTCATGCCCACCAACTTTGTATGTTTTATATATTGTAGTTTCTTGGTCTTTCTTGTTCCAATGGTTCTGGCCAGATGGTTTTCTAACAAGAGTAATGTGCAAGCTTATGAGTGTCTCTGAAGAAAATAAACATTAGCATATATCTGGATTCTGCATTTAATTTGAATATGCCTTTATTTGTATTGGAAAAATAATTAAAGTGATCAATTTAATAATTTTTGTATGATCAGATTAAACCACAAGTTTTGGCAATTATAAGAATCAGGTGACTGCAAGGCTTTCCCTCTAGTACTTAGCCATTCAGATGGCTTTTTCTTTTTGTGTATCTCAATAATTCTACTTAGGTTTATGGAGGTAGGGAATTTGATTTAATTTTAAATTATATATTAATGTCCTCTAGTGGCCATAATTTTCCAAAGAGACTATGAAAAGTACAAAGACAAGTGAATATTGAGAGTGCTAAAGCATCTCTCAGAGAACTGTAGAAGAAATAAAAGAATACATATAGTGCCAAAAGAGATGCAATCAAATCACAGGAAGCCTAAAAAGAACAAAATGGATGAGGAGGGTTCGAAGGGAATCAAGGATAGAAGCCCTAAACCAATAATGTTGTCAACTGTCATCATTTTTGACATCCAAGGCCAAGAAGAAGCGGGTGATGAGATTCCTGAATTCTGACATTCACCAGTTATGTGTGTTGTATTCTGCATTGCCTGTCTAACCTAGTGTTGGAGATTCTGATTTACTCATGCTGCCTCTTGTAATTGGAGCCATTTAGAAGCAAAAGTAATATAAGATAAGATAATTTTGTTAATGTCGAACGAATGACTACAAAAGTAGGTCAATGGGACTAAAAGAGTACAACCAATGTGAGTACAAGAGGAAATCAGATTAGAATCAATTCACTGACAAGATCTGTCTCTCATATTCTTTGTGCTACATATTTGGTCTTTGTACTATGTGAAAATTCTCAAGGAGATGTGGGAGTCTCTACACTTGTAGTGATTAGGATCATAGATTTCATGATAGATATGGCATTTGAAGATGAAACTGAATTTTGACTTATGTTCCTGGATACAGTCTATAAGTTGGATGCTTCCTTAGAAGTTTATTATCAGTTTCCATGTGTAGCTAATGGGAATAAAGTTATAAGCCTAAAGCTAGGCTGAAGGGACTCTCAGGCTTTAAGGTGATTTCAATATGTTATATCCTAGAGTAGAAACAAGGCCTTCCTTGAAGTGGATGTAGATGCGGAATTAATGATAAGAGTTTTGGAGTTAGGGTTTCTCTTGGCTCAGTCCATGTGGCTTTTGAGTATGCCTTTTATATCTCAAGGAGATACGGGAGTCTCTACACTTGTATTGGTTAGGATCATATATTTCATGATAGATACGACATTTGAACATGAAACTGAGTTTTGACTTGGGTTTCTGGATACAGTCTATAAGTTGGATGCTTCCTTAGAAGTTTATTATCTATTTCCATGTGTAGCTGATGGGAATTAAGTTATAAGCCCAAAGCTAGGCTAAAGGGACTCTCAGGATTTAAGGTAATTGCAATTTGTTATATCCTAGAGTACAAACAAGGCCTTCCTTGAAGTGGGTGTAGCTATGGAAGTAATGATAAGAGTTTTGGAGTATGCTCAGTCCATGTGGCCTTTGAGTATGCTTTTTATATCTCTATTTTGGTACTTACTTTAAGATTTATGTTAGTGAGCTGGGGGTGTTGATGAAGAACTAAGGGGAGAAGCTTCTCAAATATAGCTATTAATGATACCTTGGTAGAAAGTTGCATAAGAATTGGAGGGCCAAGTATGGATGTCTATTACAACTTGAGTTGAAGTTTGACAAGCATCGAACCCCATGGAGTATCCATGGCATGGGAAGTCATGGAAATGGGGAGGGGGCAGACACTGTACTCAACCAAAATTATAGAGTGCAACCATGCAAGACTGTTTTCTTTTCTTGAATATGTTTTGAGAGCATGGTAATGACTCAATGAGTACCCTCTCAATGTGGTTGTGTCCTGTTTGCTAGAGGTATGGCCCTTAGATTATTCAATTGTAAAAGAGAGTTGCCACAAGTGTGAAAAATGCAAATCTTACCTTTAGTATCTTGAAATTGAAGTTGGAAACATTGTCTTACCAAGGTTGTTAATATTGGTTATCCTTGAGACAACATTGATTTTGTTGTCAGGATCAAGCTGAAAGATGGGCTAAAAGACAATGATGTCCACACATTTTTTTTTAATGGAACCCCGTAAAAAAGGAAACCACCTACAGCACCCTGTGGGATTTGAAATCCAATTTTTTAGTTCATTAATATAAAGTCCAAAGAGTGTGGGTGAGATTGGTCACCCTTGCTTGAATCTTATGGTGGTGTTTTTGTAGTTTGTGTTGCTCATCTTGGTACCAACCCTGCAGATAATCTTGTTGTAGAGAATCATGACCAAAGAGATCACAAGTCTGGGGATCTATTTTTATGCCAAGCTGCACGATAGATTTGTGTAATAACTTTAGGCAAACTGACCCTTGTTACACTTGGAAATCCTCTCCATTTGGAATGGTTATTTCTAGTCTCACGGGGTGTCCCAAAAAGGTGAATGCTTCCATCTAATCAACAAATTTGCACAAAGTACAAGATGATCATCAGCATACAAAAGATCCACTCTTGTGTTGCCCTTAAATAGTTCAAGACCTAAAATGAATTCAATTAAACTTGGTTGGTATTAGATTCTGTAGACAGTTGTAACAACAAAATAACAGAAAAAGGGTGAGGTGAATGTCCATCCTAACTAACCATAACACTACAACACAATTTATTCAGTGACAACCAATGGATTCAAGGAGCTAAAATAAAGCATAATTAGACCAAATCACATTTTAACCACGAAATTAATTATTTCATAGCGAATCACAGGTGAAATGCTACCATGGATCTCCTTTCTTACAATGGACGTAGTGGTTTGAGATCTGGAGGATGAAAAGAACTTAGTGGTCTGCTGCTACAACACTGCCCATAGAAGATTATTGTCCAACCCATAAACTATTTCTCAAATCTGTATATAACTTTCTATTAGTTTTCTAACCCCGGGTCTGATCTATAATCTCAATAATTTACCCTCAACAATTAAATACATTCACCATTAACTGCTGAATATGATAATTGCAAATACACTGGAATATAACTTATATGCAGCGGAAACATAAACAGTAAACAACCACATTCAACCAGTCATTTTAACACAAGATGTTTGGACAATGCCCCTGAAAAAACCCCAAAGGGAAACCTGTCCACGAGAGAGATTTTATTATGCTCAGCCCACCGAAAAGAAATATGGAAACAGCAAATATAAATCTTTACTAGCCTAAAAAAATGTGCCAGAATGAGATGTATGACCTCCACAAATAGTACAGCCTCCACGGCAATAAATTCTAGCCTTGAAATTCATGCCCAACAGTACCAAACAGTGCACAAGCAGTATGGCCCAGCAACAGTGAGAAACTCATTCAGTATGGCCCTTCTTCCTCTCACACATGTGGCTGTACAGAACAGACCATATGATGTTGTATAGACAATGATTTCTTTGCCTTAATTTTCGTGCCCAGCTACTGCTTCTGTGATTTCTAGCCTTGCTCTTTCTTGGGATTAGTGCCTCTTCCACACCTTGCAATTTGTGCCTCGTCCCTTCTAGCTGTAGTCTTTTCCTCACTCTTCTTTTCTTTAGCTCTCACCTCTCTCATTCACTTGTGTGTGTCTAAACTCTCCTACTTCTCTTTTTATTAATTGTGAGAATGACTCTCTCTTCACTTTCCCAAGTTACTTTGTCTCTTCACCTCCCAAGTGACTCTTCACTTTCCATGGGTGAGATAAATTACACTTTTGTGAAATGAAATCATTTTCACTGACACTTTAACAAAATACTCACATTCACTTTATAACATTAAAGTAAATGTCTAGGAGAGTCACCTAGGTCCTTTCTACATGCCTAGACACCAAGCAATGTATAAGACCTTCCTCACTACAAATTTCAACACTTTCATTGCCTCCAACCAAGTCATCCTTACTACTGGAAAAAGGAAATAAAACACCCTAAAGCTCAAAAGCTTTGCATGCAAATCACTTTGGATTAAATTGTTGTGTAAATCACTTTGGATTAAATTGCTGTGTAGAGGATTTTTTCTGTTGTTTTAGAATGCTTTTAAGTTTTCTTGCTGTTCATTCACTATAAAAAGCATTGCATTCTATTACCATCTAATCCTCCTTGATCTCTTAGTTGTTGTTTGACTGAACTTGAGTGACCTGCACTAGCACTAGCCTTTAGTTGGAGACTTGGGCTTATGTGCATCAACCTCCCATCCATCATTATTCTACTGAGGTGGCTTATTGTGTTTTGACATAGCCAAGACAATGCAGGAAACCTATCATTCAGAGACCTGTTTGGAGGGATTTGAGGCCAACTTTGACTGTGCTCTTGTCACTCCCTTATGGACCTGGCAGCTATGTGTTTAGGTTAACCATGTTAAAGTTTTAGGCCAACTTTGACTGTGCTCTTGGCACTCCCTTATGGACCTGGCAGCTATTATTCTGGAAAGTTTTTAACATAAGAAATAAACTTTAATGCATGAACATAAATATAAAACAAGTTCCAGAATAATACTATTAAAATCAATTTAAATTTTAAACTGCGATAAAAATTAAACATAACTTTCATCTCTTTCAACTTTAACACTCCATTGATTCACCAAATGTCATGTACAATAACAAAATAATAAATAATGTGCAGGAGATAACATCACTAAATAATCATAACCATTATTTTGAATCAGCCTTATACTTGGATACTTTTAGGTTTGATCTTGTCGCCGAAGGGTCAAGTCAACTGGGTAAAAAATTGACGCACCTTGAGAGAGAGGGTTAAAGAAAAAGTAAGTAGACCTTAGATTCTTCAATCAAATTAGCAGCATAGTCATACTCAGTACAGTCATATTTATGTATCTAGTTATACATTTACAATCTAAAATTTCACTTATTCTCATCTTAATTTGTGTTGTAAGAGGTTGTGTGCTTGTAATCATCCAACAAGTCAATGGCCCTGGAGAAGAAGCTATACTTATGTATAATGATATTCACCATGGTTAATTGCAATAATTCTTGAGGTGGTTGTTCTAGGCATATCCAGTGAAGGATCTAACTCGTGTATCCTTTAAACCCGTATGTACTTCTTGGCAGATTTAAGAAATATTCCCTAATTTTATCTTTAGTTTGTAGCACTATTTAGTTTGTAGGCATCTTCTTTTAGTAACCATTCATGAGTTCTTCTCTTACCATCCCATTGCTGAACAAAATTACCTCATCAATGAATAACAAAATTTATGTAGCGACACACACATCCTCAATTGGATTCTACAACTATTTCTTAAACACATCCCTTATTCTGTGTCCATATCAATTTTAGGTTATTAGGTATGCATCAATGCATTATGTTGTTTTCTAAGACTCTTTTGCAGACCACTTTAATAGATTGCGTAATTGTTTATGATATTTTGTTTCCCGAGGACGGTATATTTTTGTGCTTATTAGTGTGTTTGAAAAATTAAATTGGATTTTAAGCTTGAATGTCTTTGGATCTTATTGTATTTTATTAGAATTACAAATGATCAAATATATGTGTTAATATTGCTCCTCTTCCCGATTCTTAAAGGGTGCTAGCTCAATGGAAGAGCACTTGTTTTACAAGTAGGAGGTTGGCGGTTCGATTCCTCCATGCCCTAATGATATTGGAATGTATTTATAAAGGTAAAAAATGTAGTAGTGCAAGATGGATGCAATATTAGATGCAGCACTAAATGCAAAAAAAAGGTAAAAGTGGACGTCACACCAAACACAAAAGTGGATGCAAAAGTCGACCTTATGTCAGACGCAAATATGGACACAAAAATGGATGTCACACAACGCAAAATTGGATGCAAAAAGAGACTCAACACTAGACACAATTAATGACTCAAAACTAGATGCAATACTAGGTCCAAAACTAAACGCAATAGTAGATGCAAAAGTGGACTCCTAACTAGACGTAAAATTGGACATTAAATTGAGCACAAAATATGGTGTATCGATGGACATAAAACTAGGTGTAACACCAGTGCAAAAATGGAAGGAACACTTGGCGCAAACAAAAACTTAAAATGAGACACAATATTGGATGCAAGATGGGACAAAACATTGGATGTAAAACTAGACGTAATATTGAATGCAAGATGGGATGCAACATTGGACACAAAACTAGATGCAATATTAGATACAAACAAACATGGCTGCAAAACTAGGTGCAACACTGGGTGCAACATTGGGCTCAAACATAGATGCAAAAAAAGACATCAACTGGGATGCAACACTAGGTGCAAACCTAGATGCAAAATACGACACAAAACGAGATGAAACATTAGACACAAACATGGATACAAAAAAAATATGTAAAACAAGATACAAAATTAGATGCAAATGGGGATGCAACATTATAAGTAAAATTGGATGCAAAACTAGACGCAACATTGGGCCGAAAATTGGATGCAATCCTAGATGCAACATTAGATGCAGAATTGGACACATAATTTTATGCAAAACATGGTGCAAAATTGGGTGCAAGACTCGATGGAAAACTAGGAGCAAAATTGGATGCAAAACCGAGTGTGAAACTGGGTGCAAACAAGGATGTAACAAAGGACGCAAAAAAAGACGCAATGGAAGTTGAAATATTGGGTGGAAATAAAGGCGTAACAAAAGATGCAAAAAATTGGGCGCAAAAATGGACGCAAAAATGGATGTTAAAAAGGATGGAAAAAAAGATGCAATAGATGGCATTTTACGAAAATGTACAATAGCACCAGGTTTAGCGCCGGATTGTTCACCACAATTGGGAAAAAATTACACTAAAATTCGACGCTAAATCCAATTTTTGTTGTAGTGATTTGGAAGTTACAACTGACTTCCCTTCTGGTCTTGGGACAACAACCCAAACATCATTCTTCATGATCGATTGGTATTTTTCGATCATAGCATCCTTCCATTCTTTCCATTCTATCGCTTCTTCGTAACTGGAAGGTTCTTTATCAATGAAGTCACATAGTAAAGCTACATACCCGAAGCAGGATCTGGTTCTCTTTCTTTCTCTGTGATTCTCTTCTGGAGCCCCATATCTTTCCACACCTTGGATAAGTTCTCATACCCAAGCAGGTTTCTTCTTATGAGGATTCTTCTCCGGAGGTGGATCTACAGGTCTTTGTGGTTCTTCAAATTCTTGATCTTCTCCTTGAGCTTCTTCGTTCATGATTGTATCATGAATTTTGGGTGCTTCTGCTTCTACTTCTTCAGGTTCTTCAGTAGGTCTCTTTCTGGATTTGTTGTAAGCTGTGTCTTCATCAAATATCACATCCCTGCTGATGTCAATCTTCTTGTACCCTGGAAAATATATTATTTAAGCCTTCTAGCTTTCAGAGTATCCCACAAATATACCCTTCTTTCCTGAAGGATCTAATTTTGTTCTCTTCTCTTTTGGAATGTGTATGTACACAGGACAACCGAATATTCTGAGATGGCTAACTTCTGGTTTCTTGCCAGAGAAGACTTATTCAGGAGTCTTGTTCTCGAGTACTCTATGTGGAGTACAGTTCTGTACATACACCGTTGTTATGGCAGTTTCCACCCAAAGATGCATAGGAAGGTCTTGACCATGAAGCATATCTCTTGCATCTTCCATGATAGTTCTATTCTTCCATTCCGCAATCCCATTCTGTTGTGGATTATAAGGAGTGGACAACTCCCTCTTAATCCCTGATTCTTTTCATAGCTCTTTGAATTCATTCGAAGTGAATTCTCCACCATTATCTGATCGAAAAGTCTTGATCTTATTTTCAGTGTGGTTCTCGATCAAGGATTTGAATTCCTTGAATTTGTTGAATACTTCATCTTTGTTCTTCATGAAGTAAACCCATGTCTTCCTAGGAAAATCATCAATAAAAGAAACATGGTATGCATACCCGCTTAGTGAGTTTGATGACATAGGACTGCATACATCGAAGTGGATGATTTCTAGGATTCCTTTGGCTTTTCTTTCGTTGCTAGGAAATGTCTTCTTTGTATTATTTCCTTTCGCACATCCTTTGTAGATCCCATCATGTTTTGCTTGGAATTCTGGAAGACCTTCAACAGCTTTGCTTGCAATAGGTAATGCTCTGTAATGCACATGTGCAAGCCTTCTATGCCAAATCTCATTTGGCTCTACTGTGTCATGGATCAAGGCTTGTTCTGGATGGCCCTTCAATTTGTACAAACCTCCTTCTTGTTCTCCAATAACCACTGCATCATCGATAGTCTTACCTCTTGGCCACATGATGACTTGACCATCTATGAATGCAACCCTCATTCCTTTTGCATCCAATGTTGATATGGAGAGAAGGTTCTTCTTGAGTCCTGGAACAAACAATACTTCTTTCATTGTTAGAGACTTTCCAGAGTCTAGTTTATAGGAATATTCCCCACTACCTTTTATTGGATATTGGTAGTCATCTCCTAGTTTCACCTTGTGAGGTGATTCATGTTCTGACAGTCTTACAAAGGATTCCTTGAATCTAGTCATATGTTTGGAAGCCCCACTGTCTATAAGCCAATCATCACTACCATGAGTAATGTTACCTGTGAGAGCGGAAATCAAAACATATTCATCCTCGCTTGAAGAATCTTCACTTTCATATCTAGTTCTTTTCTTGGATGGTTCATCATCCTCTGCAACATAAGCATGATGTCTTCTTTTTTTCCCCTTTTGCTTATGGGAGTGGACCTTGTTCTTAGGATAGTCTTTTGCAAAGTTTCCTATTTCATCACATGTTTAACATCTTAATATAGATGGGTTCTTTCTATTGTTATCTCTATGATGAGGATTCTTACCTTTGAAGTGATGAGGTTTTCTTCTGCCTTTCTTAGAGTGAACTGTGAGAGCTTGATCTTCACTTCCCATCTTCTCTTCTCGAGCTGCTATCCATTCTTCTTCTTGAGAACATTCTTCCCATAGTCTGCTGAATTTGAATAACTTCTTTCTAGTACAGATTCCTTGGATGAAAGAATCCCATGACCTAGGAAGGCCATTCAGTGTTGTCATCACAATCTCTGCATTCTCCACTTCTTCATCTACAGCGTCTAATTGTTCCTTGATCTGAGAAACCCTTGTGAATTAGGACTGGATAGTCTCTGCATTCTAAATCTTCACATTCTTCAGTTGATTCCTCGGAGTCATCTTCTGGTTTATTTTCTTCCCTTCAAACAACTTGGTTAGGGCATCAAACATAGCTTTAGGTGTCTTGAGAGAGGACACCTAAGGTATAAGGTGATCCTTGATATAATCAGCAATGATCCTCTTTTCCATAACCATCTTCTTCTTATGTAAGGCCTTTGCCTCATCTCCCTCTGGAACTGGAACCTCCTCATGGATGTAGGAGTCTAAATCATTCTCTTCCAGGACCAGGGAGATCCTATACTTCCAGGCTCGAAAGTTATCAACTCCCTCAAGATTTTCATCAATCTTGGTATGATGAGACATATTAACTGAGAAACTCAAATGGAAATACAAAATATTTTAGATCTTACCAGGTCAAGATGTCGAATCTGAAACTTGAACTGAAATCCTGCAAAGCTGGTTCAGGAGCAAATTAGGGTTTTTCTTTTCTGGAGATCTATCCACCCAAATGTCTTGAAATTTGTCCCTAACTTCAATTTTGGGGAGGAGATCAATCCAGGCTTGGTCTCACTAAAAAATTCCTCTTCTGTGAAAAGCCCTAATTTTCGGCAGTAGTGTCAAGTCCAAAACTGAAAAACCTCATAATTGGATTTTGCTTCGACAAAAAGGTGAACCCTAAGGAGGAGAGTTATTCCACCTTACTTTTGCTGAAAATATGTGGAGGAAGATCCACAAACTAGGAATCCCTAGTTCCCGCAGCTGCAAAGTGTCTTCTTCTCAAGTTAGCTATGATTCCATGTTAGTTTTTCAACATTAAGCTAGCATTATTAGGATCTTTAACTGAGAGAATAACAAGTACAGCAATCAAACATAAGAGACAATGAACACAGTGCTTTTTCTTGGGGAAACAATAAATGGAGAAAACCCCACAACTTCCTCAGAGATAGAATCAGCACCAAAACAGTAAAAGCCCAAAACAGTAATTGATCTCTTGAAAGCAGTAATCTTCTTCTTGTCTAGCCCCAGTCTCTTCTCCTTCCTCAACATGTGCTACACTTGAGTGTGTATGTGTTGTGTGATACATAGAGACTCTAGTTCTCTATTTATACTAATCCCGACATGACTAAAACCCTACCAAGGCCGACCTCTACTAGGAGAGTCTAATAACCCTAATGCCCCGAAACTGCGGGGACTTTAACCCTTAGACAATCAGAGGGTTACCCACAATGACTTGACATTACTTGTTTACATTATTGATCCTCCCGATCGGAACATCAGGGCATGACAACATGACTCAATTACATTATAGATACATCCCAGAATAAACATCGGGTTACAATACATAAGATACATAGATGAATACAATCCAAAGTTACAAATACATCAACACCACATAGATTCCTATATAAACAATGTTGTTTTTTACTTAATTAACATGGGAATATTTTATGACAGAAAAAATAGAAAACAATTACATTTTGATTCATTATATTAATTTACTTTGTTACTCACTATATTCTTCATTGAATATAACGAAAAATATATGACGTTATCTTAGGTGCATCTCACTTACAACTTTTGTCCATACTAACCTGATTTTATAAAATATTTTCATGTATTCTCTGAAGGCTTTGCAGATCTAAAACAATAGAAAAAATGCAGCACACATTCGATATATTTTGTAGCTGTTAGACATCTTTCGGTTTGAGTTATAATTGAGAAGGGAATAGTTCATGATTCTATGAAACCTCATATAAAATTAAGTGTGTGGTTGTAAAAATTATCAGCATATTTTTAAGTCACTTTTCTATGGTTGAGTCTCAAGAAGACTAGTGGCTCTTCTATGCTTGAATCTCAAGAACATTTTTTTTGTATATATGCCAATCCCTTCCTCGAACGAACCTCCCTATCCTTCGATAATTCTCACCCGTTGTTATTCTGTGTTGCATTAATCAAGATATATTAGTTGTATATACACATTTTCACGATACACTAAGATTTCTTGTGGACAAGGACAATAGAACCATCTACAAGCAATCCAAATCATGTGGTTCCTTCATCTTTTGGAAATGCATTTAAATATACTTACACAACATCTAGTATAGTGATCCATTTATATCTGATTTGTTTCTATCGAGGACATTAGTTGTTTAGTCATTAAAAGAAGGCACAAAATCGGAGCCCATTATTTGCAGCATTCAACTTCTGTGGACCAAGCCTTAATGATCAAATTTCAAGTCTTAATGATCAAATTTAATGCTTCTCCTCTCACGGGGTCCAAACCTATTCAAACACAATTGTATTTCCTAGCAATGAGCAACAAGGGTTGTTGATTGATTGATTTATGTACCAGCCCGACCCCAATGGCAGTGTTTTTTTCTTTTAAAATAAGGAGAAATGGGTCCCCTCCACAATGATTTACATGCCACAACATTTAATTCTGGGTGTTTGTAAATGTAGAGGATGATGTAGGCCCATTGTTAGGGCCTGGGAAACACTACCCAAGGAAAACTTCATCCTCTGCAATCCAATAAGATTGCATATAAATAGATTTTATAAAAAATATGAGAAATACGAAATTTTGTTAAATCTATAACTATTCAACAAAAAAAATTGTTATATGTATGAAATCGGTTAATCACCTTGTGTGATCACTATATAGTCCCTTGTAGGGACATAACAACCACCTGATGGCTATAACAATCTATTTGTGTCATACCCACCACCACTCAATTCAATTAGTATAGTCGATTCCTTATAACTATGATCACCACACACAAAGCAGTGGGAATGGTGGGGTTCACATAGTGGGAAAGTAAAAATCATGTCTTCGTCCAGCCGCTTGTGTGTGTTTCCCATTGTGGTCAGGTGCAGATTGAACCAACTGGGGAAAGGTGACTCTATAGGAAAATTGAATGGGTAATGGGTATCGAATATGTCTGGTGCTATCTAAGGTGATTATATTGTGCAAGTGTTAGGTGGGAAGGTTGGTTGGTTCATATTTCAACAACATTCTCCATTGGGCATCTTTTTCCTGAATTAGAATATCATTTTGATGGGTGAGATGGCCATACTCCTCATCCGAGAAACTTATTGTATTTTTTTGTGACTAGACCAAGCCTTTTTAAGCAGGTTACATAGAAGTAGCTGCCAAAATAGAGTGAGCTGAATCGGGATAGATTCCACCTTACCAATTTCATCATAATAAGAATTGTAAAATTATCGCAATTTGTAGCCACCTAAACTCCATTTGCAACCACCTGTCAAATATCTCTTGGCTTGGAAAATTTGTCCTAGAAACCTACAAACTTTAGGTATGCAACTAACAGATCAATTAATTAACAATGGAAGGAACCTTACATCATCCAGACGTCATAGAATTGGCAACAAATGTAGAGAATGACATCATCCCTGTCAACCAATAAAAACATCAATAATTTTTATTTTTTTAATTTCAAAATAAATACACAAAAATATAACTATATGAAAACATTAAAGAGTGAAATAAATATTTTCAATACAATGGGATTAATACATCTCACAAAATACTATATGTCAAAGGGCATAACAAGAAAATCATGATTGCTAAACGAAAAGTCAAAGCACAAAATCCATAAAGAATAGCACAAAAACCATAAAGAATAGGAAGAATGAAACAAGAAAATAACCAATGAACAAAGTTTATATTGCTCATATTCACATGGCTTTTTAAGTCCCTCCGAAGACCTGGACTATAATTCAACCCAAAGATCATGAGGGGTTTTACGATATCGACAACACAATCCAAGAAATAAAAAATGAGACGAATTTGAATGAATCATAGCTGGTGGGGATCAATTTTTATTTTTCTGCAAAATCCATCGTTGATTAATTCAAACATGATGATAAAAATCATGGAAACAAACACGAAACTAAAATTTTCTTGGTGAAAGCATCAAGCTCAGAGACCTTCATCTTTCTCCTTCCTCAATGAGCTTTAAAAGGTTACCATGTTGCCAGCAAACCATGTTAAACATGCAAGAAAATTATGCATGGGGAGTTAAAGAAGATGAAAGCAATAAAGAAAAATCTACCTTCTTGGTTTACTCTCCTCTTATTGGGAAAGATTATGAATAAATGGAATTACCAAATTGTTATCATGTTGGCACACCTTCATTTTATATATTTTTTGGGTGGCGATGTTAGGTTTAGGTAAAGCAAGGTCGAGTAACCCCAAACCTAGACCTAATTCAACTTTTAATTGACTTAGAGTAACACCACCCAAGTAGAAATCAACATAATTCTTAATGAAATAACATTTAAGTTCAACCTGCTTGCAGAGTGGGACGTGCTTTACCTTCTAACTTTGCATCCATGCGTGTATCGACATGCAGGAATGACATATTATATTTTGTTTGATACTTCGAAGGATAGAGTAGCACAACATTGCCTCCTCTATTGTACCCAATGATAGTGTTCACTTAACTCACTGTTCCAGAGAAACACAAGCTTACACAACATAGATCTCAACCTCTTTGCCACTATGTATTGAGATTGTTATAACATTCAGATTTTTGAGTTTCCATTGTTTTGGCTACATAAATTAGCAATCAATTGGACAATTTTCATTTGATAGTGTTCCTGTCAAACAAAGCTGGAAGAACCTTTTTCATGATGGAGAGAGCTTTTATGGAGTGCTTATTCTTTGTAATTCTTGACACAATGGACAACACAATATGAAGTCAAAACTTCTTGGGTAAAACAAACTTGGGAATACCTTCTGCACCAAGATGTAAACCTTCAGGTTTATGACCATCAACTATATGTCTTGGGTTCATATAATGAAACCTTTCATCCCATTTGGAAGTGTAATCCATCTCTTTTACTGGTAATGGCATGCATAGATGGTGTATAGAGTTCTAACACTGTGAAGGTATGATCAAATGAGTTAGCGTTTCTTTATTACCTGTTTTACCTTTAGTTGTTGCTACCTTGTTTAGTGTGCAAACAACCATAATTGGAGAATTGGCTTTGATGAGCTTAAAGATAGTGGATTTGCATGTGATCTCTTGACAATAGCTAGGACTGTTAATTTGAGATCAAAAAATTCCTTAGAATCTATAACTTACTCACGAGGTCTCTTGAATGATTGTGTTGATTATTGCTATTATATTTTGCACAATATTGATGCAATGCCTTTTGTTTCAACCAAGCTATGTGTTTGGATTCCAAAAAGAAGAAGCTTGAATACTATTAACCGCATTAGCAAATTCAAAACTAACTAGTCATCTTTATCAAATCTCCCATTAAACTAGATTGGCTTGCATCTTTTGTCTTTGTGGTTCTCTGTCACTATTATCCTATATGCATTCAAGAATCCACTCTATTAGTGAATAAAAGTATAGAGCATTTTTATCATAAAATAAGTAACACAAAACAATGTTGAGCACTTGGTAGATAGATAGTAGAGTGCTTTCTAGTTCAATGGTGCATACACATTGGCTTGGCATGGCTTAGAATATAAGTATGCATAGTGGTCGTGCATTACTTTTTGGTAAAATGCCCAGAGCTTAAATATGTGGAAAGGGGTATTTTGGGGTTCACACAAAGTAGTGGGAATGGTGGGGTTCACATAGTGGGAATGTAAAAATATTGTATTTGCCCACCCGCTTGTGTGTGTTTCTCGTTGTGGGAAGGTGTTACTTGAACGAACAGGGGAAAGGGGAATGGGTAGGAAAATTGAATGGGTAATGGGTACTGAATACGTCTAGTGTTATCTGGGGTGAGTATACTATGCAAGTGTTAGGCAGGAAGGATGGTTGGTACAAATTTCAACAACATTTTCCCTTGGGAATTTTTTTCCATAGTCAAAATATCCTTTTGATTGATGAGCTGGCCATACTCCTCATCCTGGCAATTTACTATATTTTTTCCTCCTAAACCATGCCTTTTTAGGCAATTTACTTGGCAGTAGCTCCCAAAATAGAGCGATTTGAAGCAGGATAGATTCTACCGTACCAGTTTCATCATGATAAGAATTGGACAATTATCACAATTTGCAACCACCTAAAATCCATTTGCAACCACCTATCAAATATCTCCTAGCTTGGAAAATTCATCCTAGAAACCTACAAATTTCATGTTTGCAACTTACAGAGCAATTCATTAACAATGGCAGGAACCTTACATCAGCCATCTGCCGAGGGGTGGACTTCAAATTTATAAGATGACATCATCCTTGTCAACCAATAAAAACATCAACAATTTTTTTTTTTTTAAATCAAAATAAATAAACAAAAATATAACTATATGAAAACATTACCAAGAGAAAAAATTATTTTCAATACAATGGGATTAATACATCTCACCAAATAATATATGTCCAAGGACATCATAATAGTAATAGTAATAAGATAAGAGAGAAGAGGAGGGGGTTAATAGAACTAAAGTGGATAAATTTTGTAATAGATATTTTTTCAACATAGAGAATACTTCAATGTTGAACTATAAAAGTGCATAGAGATCAGCATAGAAAAATTTTTATAGATATTTCTAGTACAAAAAATACTTCATTGTTTCTATAGATAGAATAGAGACCTATCTCAATTACAATCTCTTAAATATTAATGTTTGAATCATTTTGATGACAGTTCTATTTTTAGTTGAGAATGTGGAACACGGGGGTTGGCTTTTACAATTTAGTTATGATAAATGACTAATCCATTAGAACAATTAAGTTCAATTGATTGGTTTTTCTAGTTTGGTTATGATAAATGCTTCTTTGGTTGTTGAATATAGTTGTCTTAATCTAATCTACAGAACAATTAAGTTCCATTTTTAGATATTCTAAGTTTTCTTATTTTAAAGGAATTTTACATGAAGTGTTAGGTTCCCATTAGGGAAGACAAAAAAGGATAGCCATTAAGCACACATTTCCCATTAATTAATGTTTAATATATACAATGAGAAATGGCCATTAGGTTCATCTTCCCAAGTGGTCTCTTGGTCTCCCAAGTAACTCTTCCTATTCACCTATGAATTTTAGTCTTATCGTCACGTGAATAGGGAGATAACATAATAGTAACCCTAACACTAAGGATTATGTTCCCAATAATTCCCCCCTTAATCTGAACCCTTAATTCAAATGGGTATATATGATTCCAAGAAAAGAGAGTTGAAATGTAGAAGCCTTGGACAACTACAAAAGGTTGATTTTAATTCTTAAATATCTCATACATGTGACATTTAGGCTAACCTTGCATAAAATCATCATCAACATACAGAATGTAGCTCACTGAAGATATCCTTATCAGACCCAAAAAATAACCCGAGCTCCAGAATGCTAAAAATAGTCTAGAGGGACAGTAGTGCAACTATAAGCACTAGAATCTTGTGCTATGTAGAATGAGTTATATGTATAGTCACCAATGTAGCCCCGATCAAATTTCCCTTTGATGCCCACGTGATTAATAAAATGATGGGACCATAAAATTTTGTGGTGCATTAAAAATTCAAAACAACTCTCTTGGCTCCAAAGTTCCAATTGGAACCTCTCATATGCTTGGGAGAATTGAATATCCCTTGTCATGTACTTGGGAACCATTTTAAAGGAGTAGAGGATTCACATTTGGATATAGATGTTTCTTGGCCACCCTTTGGCCTATAAAAGGAATCCATGGGCATGCAATCTAGAGGAAGAAAATGAGAGCAAAGTTATGATGTTGGAATCACACTGAGAGATACTCTTTCAATCTCATCCCTCCCTCATATTAGCATACACACAGATCCCTTGTCCTCTTCCCCTAAGAGGAAAGAGGTTCCTAGAAGGCCCAATGACTTTGAGAGAAGAAAATACATTATGTCTTATAGGGGATTTACGTTTTGTATTATTTTTATTACAAGCTCACCTAACTTTTAATTAAAAAGAACCAACTTGTGGACCATTCACACAACCACTCAAGCACTTGTCACTTATTTTGCACCAGTTTGTAGTTCAATTGTATTTATTTCCTTTATCATCACTCTCACTTGATCACATAGACCATCACCATAGCAGAACAAGAAATCTCAGGTAGTATCCTAGACTTCAAGGACTTTCTCCTCTCCATAGAGGTGTTTTCCCATTTACTCTTTGTGGCTCACGAGGGTGATACTCTAGTCAGGGACATTCCCAAGGTTCAGCTAGGTGAGGACGTTCCTTGCTTAACTCTTCATTTTCTCCCCTTGGATATAATACAACTCCCCTTGTTTTTTTCTTCCCGTTGAAGAAGAAACACCCTATCCCCACCCCCTGGTGGGAATACTCCTATCAATATCTTCTCCAATAGGAGGAAGGATTCCCCTATCCTCTCCTTCTTCAGAAGAGAGGACACTGCCATTATCACCACCTTCACCTCCTATAAGAAGAAACACACTTCACACAATGGTGGGACCAACTCCCAACAAAAATTTTCCTTTTATGGCAAGCTTGAACCTCCCTGAGTTGGCTAAATTGATTAATGATCCCATCCTTCATGATCCATCTTGGATATGCCCCTAAGCTTCCTTCATATATTCCAAAATTTCAAGGGAATCAAGGAGATGCTCCAAAAAACCACATAATGTCATTTCACCTCTAGTGTTTATCCAATAGTATCATAAATGACATAGTTTTCCTTCTCCTCTTCCAAAGAACCCTTATAGGAACAATGCTCAAATGGTATGTCAACTTAGAATCTGCAACTTACACCACCTTTGAGTCAATTGCCACTATTTTCCTCACTTATTTTCAGTTACTTGTACGTCACTACGTAGGTCTTGAAATCCTCATAGAATTTAGACAATCAAATTACACCCATATTGCGGATCATATCCATGAATGGCGTAGGAATTGGACCTTGTGTAAAATAGATATCCAACCCCAATTCCTATTGGATTGGTTCTTTAAGTCATTACAACCCATGATTGTGAAATATGTGACAACCTCCTTACTTAAAACAAAATAAGAAGACATCATGAAGGCCCTAACATTTCAACCTTATATATGCACAGTCTGAGTATTTGTATATCATACTCATGGATGCCCCACGACATCATTCTTTAAACAACACACCCTCAGGTACATCGCATTCATATGATAGTCTTATTGGGACTATTTCCCACAGTAAATGCTCCTTAGTTGTCAACGTATATCCCACACAACATGGCATAGTAGTACCCAGCAATGCCATAGACATTAGCAGCACCTCTTGCTGCACCAAACGCCTCATTTGTTCAGTTAGCATATGGACCATATATTCCTATGTTCCTAAATTCTATCTAAGCACATCAAGTACCACCACTAGAAATGGCACCTCCCTCCTACATCCACATTGTACGGAGAACCTAACGCATATCTTCATGCAACTTGATACAATCCATATTTTTCATTCTCTGGTCCGCCTAGTCCTACCCGCATGCTTCAAATGGGTGTAAATCTAGTATAGCCTTCTCACGTACAACAAACTTGGGGTTTTGAGCAAGTGAACATGACTAATCCCCCAAATTATCAAAATCAAGGAAAGAATAGGTAAAACCAATAGCAGGGAAAAGGGGGAAATCCCCCACCTCATAACCAAAACATGAGTAACCCAAATGAGGGGGGAAATAATCCCTCAAGCGAGGCAATATTGATAACCTTATAACAAATTAGCCATGCTTCATGTATGGAGGGTATGGGCACTACACACACCATTGTCCATTAATTCCAGAGAGCGAAAAAATGCTTAAGGAAAATAAGTTGGCCACAACCAACCCTCCTTAAGTACCAAATGCACCATAGCCCCAACATTTGTGTTACAAAAACCCTTTTCCAATCAAGGGGTAGTTACTCAAAAACTAGATCCACACCCCTCGAGTGATGGCACCTTTCATAATATTTATATGAACATGGTCGAATTTAACCTTCAAACCCATGCTAGAGGGTATGGAATGCCTAAATATCCTCAAGGAGATGATGTCCCTACCACCTATGGAGGGCCTCTTTAGATACCCCATCCAAACAATGACCAAATCCCAAGGGTTCCAAAAGCATCACTAAGATAGAGTACCCATAACCCTCACATGAAAGTTTCCCATAATTATAGTATCATGGATGATCTATCTCAGTCACCTCTAGTCTTTCCATTCAAGATGAAGACTTTGCTTAGTGCATTAAGTGTCATCGAACCTTCATATTCACACCTCATGGCCTTCAATCTCATCAAAGGTGAATCATGACTACCCTCATAGGATGCTTTCTAGATTCTTGTTAGAATCAAGAACATCATCATACGTTGATGTATAGTCGATGAAGGAGCATCAACTTCCATGATGTCCACTCATGTCTGCAAACAGTTGGGTTCCCCAGATTTAGTCCCCTCATCTATTTCTCTTCGCACTTATGATGGGATGCCATTGAAACCTTTAGGCATATACTAGAATGTTCCCATTGAGATAGGGGAAAAGTGGTAATGTTAGATATTCAAAGGTAGTTTATGCACAACTCGACTAGGACATTCTCCTGGGTCGAAGTTATATATACCCCATGAAGGCGATATCCCCCTCACTCTTGTGTCTCATGATGTTTCCTCATAAAAGGAATATTTTCACCTTCGACCAACTCAACTACTATGACCCACACACTAATACCAATCCGGATAACATCCTAACCACTTTAGGATAGGAAACTACCCCCCAATATGTCGATATTAGTTCAAGCATTTACAAAGATTATAATTTATTGGGTTCATACTCAGGTTTGTCACCGAAGATCCTTGTATCTACAAATGGTCTCATGTACACTATCTTCACCTCTGAATATAAGTCACAAATCCCCTCCAATTCCACATAGATACCCCCCACTATTCGTGGCATTAACCAAACATTAAACCCTTTGGTGCCACTAGTATTTCATATTCCTTTCTTATATTCCCCCATAGGAGTACAAGGAACACCAGTAATGGCACAACTTACACTACCAAGGATTACTTTGGGAATATCAATGTGGTAATTTACACCACCTTATCCAGATATGTCTTCTAAGCCATTGGCCCATTGTGAGTTTATACATGTTTTCATCGCAAGAACACCACTAGGATCTTTAGTTGCAACAAAAATACCAATGAATCAAGTAACACAGGTGATCTCTAAACATAATATTAGGGGAATAAAACAACCCAAGTTGAGATCCCCATTAGTCCTGAGTATTATTCCTTCAGTAGTCCCGAGTATTAAGGAAAAAAACAAAACAGTTACTCCTAGACTAGCTTTTCCCTTTTGCCTTAAAACTGTTAAAAGCAAGGCAGCTTTCAGAAAAAGAAGAACCGCGCTTTTGTTATTCTATAATTACTGCATAGTTGTCAAAATATTTCCCAGTATGTTTCTAAAGCAATCCTTAAGCCATTTTTATCATTTGTTGACTTCTAGGTGCAAGTGGATGCCAACTAGCATAGTAAGGAATCTAGGAATCTAGGAATAAGACAAAAATGATAAATTAATGTCAAATATGGGTAACTATGGGTTTGATTATTCTAACACCCCTCCCTTAATCCTAAATTTATGTAAAATATCATAAAAATATAGGGTCTATAAATAAGGCTTAGTCACCCTTTACATATTGTTTGTCCATACAACCAAGGAAAGAGGCAAAAACCCAAGGGGAAAATCCTCCCTTAAACATGGAGATGGAACAAAAAATTTGGAAATCTTGTTATCAATCATTCTTCAAATCATGAGCAGCAATCCCCAATAGTGATTTTAGATTACTGAATGTATTCTCACAAAACACCTTGGTGAATATGTCTGCTACTTGCATTGAAGATGCACGGTAGAGTAGAGCAATGGTACCATCATGCACAAGCTCCCTGATATAGTGCATATGGATCTCAATGTGTTTGGTTCGTTGTATTTGAAATGGATTAGTAGAGATTCAAATGGGTATTTGATTGTCACAATAGATGACAATGGAAGTCTCTGATTTGATCCCACATTCTCTAAGTATCCCATGCAACCACAAACATTGAGTAGTTGCATTCACAACTCCTCTATACTCTACCTCTGTAGATGAGAGTGCTATGGCACTATGCTTCTTACTTGACCAGCTGATTGGTCCATCTACAATCATGAACATAACTCCTGAAGTATACTTTCAATCTATGTTTTCACCTGCCCAATCACTGTTAGTAAATCCAACTAGCTCTAAGTCAAATTTTGCTGCATAGAAAATCTCATGAGTTCTTGTTCCTTGAACAAAGTTTATGATCCTCTTGGATGCCCTCCAATGGATCTCATGAGGTTGATCCATGTGTCTTGAAGCCACACTAAATACATAAGATATGTCAGTTCGAGTATGTGTAAGATAAAGTAAACACCCAATCAACTGCCTATGCAGTGTGTTATTTACCAATGGAGAAGAACCTGCTTCTTCAAGATTAACTCCAGAAAGGAATGGAGTCTTACCTGCCTTGCAATCCTTCATGCTAAAATTGTTGAGTAGATCTGAAGCACACTTGTACTGATGAACTTTGATGCCATGTTGGTATTGATAAATTTCAAGACCCAAGAATTGGCTCAACAATCCCAAATATGTCATGGAAAAGGCATGGTTCATTGCATCCCTCAAGGAGGAAATCTCTTTCTTTGAACTTCCTGTTATCAATAGGTCATCCACATACAAAAAAATAATCATTAAAGAACCATGTATCAGCTTCAAATAGACATTTGGATCATACTTGCAATGAACAAAATTATGTGACAGCAGAAAGCCCTCAATCTTGGCATACCAAGCCCTGGGGGCTTGCTTTAGCCCATACAATGATTTATTTAACCTACACAGTAAATATGGATTAGACAAAAAAACTTCAGGTTGATGCATGTAAATATATTCATTCATATTTCCATTTAGAAAGGCACACTTCACATCTGTGTGATTTACCTCCCATTGCCCTGAAGCTGTAATGGCCAAAGCTATCCTTATGGAGTCCATCTTTGCCACTGGTGCAAAGGTCTCATTGTAATAAATACCTTGAACTTGTGAGTAGCCCTTAGCTACCAATATTTCTTTATATTTCAAATTTGGACCATCAACAACAACAAAAAAATTATAAACCCACTTACACTTTATTAGCTTTCTCCTTGGGGGGGAGATCAACTAGTTCCCAAGTGTCATTCTTCTGGAGCGAGCTGTATTCTTCCTTCATGGTTGTTTTCCATATTGGATCATCTGATGCATCTTCATATGTCTAAGTATCAGATTCAACCATCAAATATCACTTCTCAGCAAAGATTGGATCTTTCACACAAAGGGCACTCTCAAATTGAGATCTAGTCCTCCTAGTGTCACAGGGATTCCCAGCTAGTTCCCCAGCTGCATGAATGGTTCTTGATTCCCTTTTTGGTATTGTATTACTATTAGGATCTGCAATCAAATCATCATTATCAGACACATCAGAATCAGAAAATGCATTAGTATCTTCACTTACAATCAGTGGTTGTGGTGATGAAGAGGACTCTCCAACGTCTATTGTTGTTAAACGCTCTTCTTCAAACTGAACTCTCCTTTCAATGAAATATTTTTGAGTGCTCAATTTGATCAATTTTTACCCTTATGAATATTCAGAATACCCAACAAATAGGCACTATTGGCTTTGGGGTTACAAATCCTTCCTCTTTTCAGTTGGAATTCTAGCCCAAGCCTTTGAGCCAAAAATCCTGAAATGGGTCACATCTGGCTTGTGCCCACTCCAAGATTCAAAAGGAGTGATTCCATAAATTTTATTGTGTGGCATCATGTTCAAGATATAGGATGCACATTTTATAGCTTCAGCCCAAAACTTTGGTGGAAAATTTTTAGACTCCATCATGCAAGTTGACATCTCCTTGAGTGGTCTATTCTTCCTCTCAGCAACACCATTTTGTTGAGGTGTGTAGGGAATATAATGATGCATCTGGATACCTACATATTTACAATAATGGATGAACTCAGACTTTACATACTCACCACCATTATCAGATTTGAGGATCTTGAGTTTCCTCCCATACTGGTTCTCAACCAAGGCTCGAAAGACCTTGAAGAGGTAAAAAAATTCAAACTTATGCTTTAGGAAGTAGACCCAACAATACCTAGAAAATTCATCTATGAAGGTTAGTGCATATTTGAATTGACTCATGGACATATGAGGAAATGGACCAACAATGTCACTGTGGATTAACTCAAGGGGTGCAGAGGTTCTCTCATGACTATCTCTCTCATACTTGTGCTCTGGGTGTTCTCCTAGGATGCAACCTTGGCAGACTCCCTTAGAAAACTTATCTTTGGTAACCCTATGACCATGTCTTTGTCACTGAAATATTAAATATATTTGTAGTTAAGATGGCCAAATCTCTCATGCCAAAGCTTGCTTGCTTCATTAGCATGAGTGAGAAGAGCAGAGGGGTTTGAGAAGGGTAGGAAATGGGAAAACTTGTATACCTTGGAACTGTGATCCACAACACATTTTTCTATGACTCTACCATTCAAAATCTCTGAGATTTCAACTTCATTGGGAGAGAAGATGAATTTATTAGGAGACCCAGTGTGGGTCATATGATACACTGACAAGAGGTTAGTAGCAAGACCTGGGACATACAACACATCATTGAAGGAACCATGGTCAAGATCAATCCTACCCTTCCCCATACTATCAGTAATAGAATAATCTCCCAAAACAATTTTTGGACCTTTCAAATCATCAACAGAGGAGAAAGTCTCTCTTGTCGAAACCATGTGTCTAGAAGCTCTAGAATCAATAATGAAGGTGGATGATCTTGAAGTGTTTGCAACCAAGGCATGTACTCTCTCCTTGTCATTTGAATTTTATCCCCCTTCCCTCTTTCTTTCCCATTCAGGAAGGGAGATGTTGTTCTTCTCCAGGATTTGGGTCAACATGTCAATTTTTTTTTCATACAAGAGCTCTTGGGTTGATATCTCTTACTACAGTATGCACACTTGCTCATTTCATCTTTGTTCTTCTTCTTCTGGAAGTTCTTCTTGGAGCCTGAGGGATCCTCTTGAGACTTTGACTTGTATGTCTTTTTCTCAGGTGGATTTTTGGATTTCTTATTTCCCTTTGAATCCACCCTCGAATCTCCAGAAACCAAAGCTTGGTCTTTGGAAGGCTTGATGGTGCCCATCATTACTAATTTATCTTGCTCTTGGGTGAGGGGTTCCATTAAGTCAGGAAGCTTATGCATATTCTAGGATCGTGTTGTCACTTTGGTGTCATGGAAGGTTGAAACAAACACTGAGTAGTCAATACCAAGCTTCAAAAGTATTGTCAAGACTAGTTTCTCTTCTTTTTTATTCCACATTATTTTAATTGTAGAACTAGGGCTTTAAACTTGGAAAAGTAGAATTGCAATGATTCGAAGCTGTTGGCACTCAATGAGATCAGATCATTCTCGATTTGATGTCCTCTCATTTCATCTATCTTTCCAAACAGATCCTCAAGCTTTTCCCAAACCTCATTTGGTGATGTCAATCCATTAAGATGGAAGAGGAGGTCTCTTGAAATGCTCAAGCACAAAATACCATAGGCCTCATCCCTCCTATTGTGCCATTTAATTTTCTCTACAACTGCATTGGGGTCTTCCTTAGTTTCCATGGTAAACATGTGGATCCCTTTATCCCTCAACAAAGTCTCCATCTCATTGTTCCATTCGAAGAAAATTAATGGAGTCAAGATTATCCTTTGAGATTGGTCCATATCTCAGCAATTATGCCCTTCAACCAGCAGAATGCGCTCCTAGTCAGTGATGCTGAACCTGCAATAGAAATATAGATGGAGAGAAATCAATCTATAGAGGCTCTGATACCATGTGGAAATTAATCCCAAGTTGTAGATCAATTACACTCACAAAATTACTAGTCAAACATGCAAAATTCCACAAAAAGGAAACTGAATATGGAGCATAACACAATCCTGTATTGAATAAGTGTACATAACCCAACCTAAGCAAGTAATAGTCTATCCAAATATATAATTACATCAGATATTCAAAATCATACAGATGTTATATGAATTAGACAAAAAGCAGGCTTACTAAACTAGCCAAAATCCCTCATAGGTGCATAAATCACTTTCCTAATCTGTCAAGATGATCATGAATAGGATGAGTGAGTTATACTAGCTGATAAGTGATGGAAATATATCAGATCCATGCTTTTGGATGGAGAAAAAGAAGGAGTATTGTTAAGGAAAAAAATAAGATAGTTACTCCTAGACTAGCCTTTCCCTTTTTCCTTAAAACTACTAAAACCAAGGTAGCTTTCAGAAAAAGTAGAACTGGGCTTTTGCTATTTTGGAATTACTGTGTAGTTGTCAGAAGCTTTCCTAAGATGTTTCTAAATCACTCCTTAAGCCATTTTTAGCATTTTTTTACTTCTAGGTGCAAGTGGATGCCAACTAGAATAGTAAGGAATCTAGGAATCTATGAATAAGACAAAAATGATTAATTAATGTCAAATATGGGTAACTATGGGTTTGATTATTCTAACAATATTTTGGCAGAGTAACGGTATGGAATATGAGTGGAGAAGTTATTTTCTAATGAAGGAAATTCATGGTCAATTTATAAGCACCGTAGGCAAGATGGAGGGATAAGGATCTGTTGAGGCCTGGAAATTCGCAGGCGACAACAGAAAGGGATTCTCCCCAATCAACATTCCCAACTAGCCCGTTGACTGTTTGGAATAGGAAATCCATCCGGTTTACGGTCCGGCTACCGTAGGTCAAAGTAACTACGAGGGTTTACCGGTTGCGGCCCGGTCCACCGGAATTTGTATTTTGACTTAATGTATGCAATGCACATGCCTATCTTAAACATGCAAAGTGATAAAAATGTAAGGAATGACACAATGTGCTGCGCAGGTTCTTACCTCTTGTCTTAGGTTCTCGAACATCCAAACCACATATGCAACTATGAAGTAAAACAACTAACTATCTAAACACCTAACTACCTATCCCCGGGGAGCTAGAAAATGATTATTAATGAGTAATGCATTATCTCCATGTATAATAAACCAAATTACATATAGCTGATATTTACGTTTACAACACATGAACAAGAAAATATTCTAACAATCAGATAGTTAACTGTTATATGAGCCACAAGCATTACTCTGAGTGAACTTTCCACACAATGAATCAGAAACCATTTAACAAGACATAGGTCATGAAGTTAGAACGATCTCACGAATTGTGGACACAGGCTGAAAAATAAAGTAGTTCATCTTTCCGCCATCCATTTGTTAGCATTTGGAAACTTCGCATATCTTTCTCCAACAAGCAAACTAAAATCTTTATTGCAAAAGGAAGTAGTTCTTCTTACAATAGGTCCTCCAGTATTACTGGGAAAAATCCCTTTCATTATCTATGTCTCCTACTTTTATACAAAATGAAAGAAATGGTTGGGCTGCCCAAAGGGACCTTTAGGCATCCCAACCCTTGGTCTTCCTAACGCTTCCCCTTTTCCCAAAAACTTTTACAAATATTTTACAATATTACAATGACCGATTTCTCACTAAGAGGGCCCCGCTTGACTCTCTAGGAACTTCTTCCACGCTGCAGCTTCACTGGCGAGATCTTCAAAAGAATTGCGCTCCAAGAATTGGATATTAATCTCAAACTTTTCAGCCTTTTTCTTGATGGCCTTGACCTTGGTTGCATTTAGTCTCACCTATTCTTCTAGGAGCTGCAAACAAACGGCTGTATGGCCTATTTCAATCTTCAGGGTTTGTTCATCAATGGCTTTGATGCATTGTACTTTGGCCTCCTCCTCTTGTTGTCTTCTCTGCAACATTTCTATAAATGATTCATGAGCTGGGAACTTGTGTAGCCTTTGCTCAGCTTCTACTTGACACCGGTTGTAAATGACTAAGGCTCTCCTGAAAAATTCGGTGCAAAGTCCCTTTGTTTTCTAGACAGTTTTCTTGAAGTCCTCTATAGTAGTGATAGCGAACTCCATCAAGTCATAATCTCGCTGAAAGGTTTGTCTATTCTTGTCTGATACTCCTGCTGGGACTTCCTCACCTTTCTCTACCCTTGCCATCCTGGTGGTCAATACTTCAAGGATATCTTGTGACCTATCAACAAAGTAAGAAGCAGTTTCCAGGATTTCTTCCAATCGGCTATCAACCTGGAGGATCTGGCATCTTTCTTCTTCTGCCTCTTGGACATTGTAGATTTTTCCTGCAATGTAAAACATTATGATATTAAGCATTTTCAGGCTTGTGAACATTTGCAGCAGTTTTATCTTTTCTCAAGTGCGTCAGAGCTATAACGGGATTTAGACTTAGGCCCTTCAGGCTGAAAGATTTGAAATGGTCGTGCAATATTTTGCAACATACTATTATTCTATGTAAATATGTAAACAAGAAATAGGCCAACACATGTACACACAATCTCGCCATGCCTTGTCTATCAAAACTATCAGCACAAAAAGGACTCAGTCTGCCACTGCACTATAATGAGACAGGTCTTAATGTGGTGTAAAGTCAAAAATGGAAATATTCATTAAATGGCCTAGCATCAAAATTACATTATTCCACAGTTCGCCATTTTCCAATCAAACGATATGAAATGCAAATGCATAACTTTCAAATGCAAGGCGCGACTACAGCTCTCTGAATTCAGACATGGTTTTAGTAAGGATAACACAAAAAACGGCGAAAGCTTATGTTGCTTGCAGACATGGTATTTACATCGATGCGACTATAAACCGTGGGAAATCCAAAACAACTTTTCGCATAGGGGGCTCCCGCTAGCACCACTACTCATGCTACCCTCCGAACGCAAATACTAACAGCGGCACAGCCCTAGGATTTCAAGGTAGCCTGTAATGACGAACTAAGCGGCGCGGGCAGAGGTTAGGGCTCAAAAATGGGTAAACCAATTAGGGAAACTGACCGGCTAAGTATTCACTATCCAAACCCCCGTCAGAAACCCTATCGAAACCACCGACGGATCTCATTATTACTAAACCAGGTGCAGGCAGCATGAAGGCCACCTGCACCTTGTCTTCCTTTACTGTGCTCAGGGTGAAACTAAAACGGCAAAGACAAAAAATGAAATGCGGGCTCTACAAAGCCAAAGACTCCACCCCCTCTAACCGCAAAAACTATTCGGCCAAAAACCCTAACAAAACGGGCGCAAACCGTCGGGTGAACGGTTATGACAAACCTAGCTGCGGGCGAAAAATTATTCGGGCGAGCGAAAAAGACTACGGGGATCTAATTCTAGCAATACTCGAACCAATACATAAATCCCTTAATCGAAACCTTGAAAAAACACGATGTTAGGGTGCAAAGATCCTACCTGGCAATCCACAAACGAGTGAGTTGATGCTGGTTAGACTTCTCCTCCTGCCACTTGGACACTGGTACACCAACAGCTAGATCCTCACGCGTTCCTAAAATTGACAGCTCGACTTACCGTGACAGCGCTCAAAAACAATACAAAACCCCGTTTGTCGCCCCGTATATATTGAAAAACTGCCACATGTGCGGGAAAAATTCCATCGGGCGCGAACTGAAACCGGGTCGGGTGACCAGAACTCCATTTCCTCCGCAACGGTGGACAACCCCCTGTACTCACTCGCCCGCAACGACTAAATAACGTTTGAATCACCGTCGTCGGGCGTCGATGGACACCTTAATCAGATGATCAAGAGTTCGAACCCCTCCACAACGTCGGGCCCTCAGAGTAAAATGTCGTCCGCAATGGGGAAGAATCAAATAATCATGCGCAATGGTCGGAAGATTCCAAAACCTCCCGAAACGGTCGGGACGAAAACGAAAGTCCAAGACTCAGAAACGGGCTGCAACGGTGGGGAGGAAGATCATCAAACTGCCCGCAACGGCAGGGAGGAAGATCATTAAACTGCCTGCAACGGCGAAACAGACGAAAAACTTAACTCCCGATCGACAAGGTTTTGAAAAAATT
>LPNX010593877.1:0-10093 GCA_001517045.1 Pseudotsuga menziesii | reverse complement strand
TTTCAGGAGTATTGACTCTTAAGAGCTTTTAGCTCCTTTAATTTATGGCATGGGATCATCTATATATGGTAAACTGTTTCACTCTGCTTCCTTTCCGTGTCTTTTACTGGGACTACCTTGGGGTATTTTAAAGTGTGAAGTGGATGGAGCCCCCAAATAGTATTTCAGACCTTCTCACTGCTGAGGTATTTACAGGATTAAGTGAGACTTCGCATGAATGCATTGCCAGCTAGGAATACAATTACTAGAAGACATCCTTTAGAGACCAGTCTTTTGCTCAGAATTTTAGTTAATACAAAACCCTAACGTTCTCCTTGCATCCAAAAGTTTGCCTCTTATTCAAAATAAACGAAAAACTAGCAAACTATAAGAAAACAGCAGTAAAGCAAATAATGAAAGAAAGCAAGCATTAAAACACTAAAGCAGGACAAGCATCGAGTATCAAGAAAACAAAGCAATTTATTTATGTACACTAGAAAACCGAAATCTAAGCCCACCCCTAAAAAATCTTGAAACTAAAAGTTGAGGAATGGGCTGGACTTAAACATGAGTTGCCTATCCATGGTCCAACTGTGTGGCCTTTGAAATAGAACTCATATCTAGAATCCTGCAGTCATTTCTTTCATCCTGAGGAAGCTGAAGGAGCTCAGGCTGAGTGTTCGTCACAGGACTGGCCTTTGATGAATGGTGTTCTAGCTTAAGCTCAGTAAGATAATTTCCTAAAACCGAATCAGCAGATTCGTTTTCTTCCCCTAGCTTAGTGACATTGTGCTTCATAAAGGGCTCTCTTAGAATTTTAATCAAGTTCGGGCTGCCTTTCTGGGGTAGCCACATATGAGACCAATCTGAAGCAAAGTATCCATTTAGTCTTGATGTCCAATCCCGGTTCAGGATCATCCCATAACCATCCGATATATCTGCTACTATGATGTCAATGTAATGGCATATCTTTTTATTTGTGGACAATTGAATCATCACGTTCTCCATTTCACCTACTACCTTAACACAAGTTTTGTCAAGCTGAGTGACATCCCAAAGAGTAGGCTTTATCTGTCCCTTAAGCTTTTTGCAAACTACCAGAGGCATAAAATTCGTAGAAGATCTAGAATCTACCAAACAATTATGCACCTTATGATTGAGAATTTCAAGAGTCAAGAGGAAAGGTGGGGCACTGGTTTTCTTTGTCTTAATCAATTCAATCTTTTCCTCCACAGGTTGGTTCGTTGTGGGCAATTCTTCATTCAGTTTGTCAGCTTTGCTTCCCTCATCATCTTCCACCTGTTTGGCAAATTCAATGAGTGGTTATGTTTTCTGTTTGCTAGTAATATCCTTAGATATGTCATCTTTAGCCCCCACATCAGCCTGCCTCTTTACTTCCTCTTGTAAATCTTGCACCTTTGACATTATTGCATCGCTCTTAATGGCCAGGTTTTCATTTTTTGTGGTCGTAGGGGTATATTGAGACTTGAGAACGTCTTCTTCCATGTTAAACAGAGAAACACCATTCCATGAGAACATAGTATCATTCTCTGGTTTGATTATGATCTGCTTCTTCTTTTCTTCCTCACCGCTGTCCCTAGTCAATTCTGGATCCAACAACTTATTCATCACTAATGTCATTGAATGTAACCATTGAGGACACTCTTTCTCCGAATGAGGTTGCTGATGAAAGGTACAAAAATTATCTCCTCCTATTTCTGTTATGTTTATTGATGCCAAATTTGGAGGTGGGACTTGCCATTGGTTGTTATCTTCCTTCTTTGGATAGTATGGCTTATTGGATTTTTGAGTGCCCCTCTCCTTTTCCAGATCTACGATTCAGTTGTACATTTTCTGAAGCGCTTTCATCATTTCATGATAATCGTGTGGTTGATCTTCTTTAGATTTGGACAGCAGTGAGCTTTTTCCTACAGTGGTTTTATCCTCAAATGAGCCAGGATAGTCCTCTATACTCTCACTTTCAGCCTCGACTCTCTCTGCCTCTTGGTAGGTTTCTGCCAGCGTGGGCTTGAGTTTCATCTTGGAAAACATGGCCAACTCAGGGCCTAGGGCTGAGGTATAATACTAAATTAGAACTTTGTCTGAAGGTCTATCAATAGCAAAAAAAAAAATTAAGTACAACGAGAATATCTGAGTGAAACTATGTACCTTTTCGTTCTTTTCTTTTCTTAACGAAACCAGACCTTTTATCAATGAGGCATGCGTCTTCTGAGCGGTATACTTCCTCCTGAAAATCCTTTCAAAAATGTCCCAATTAGGAATGGAGTTTGCAGGTAGTCCAAAGTACCAGGATGCTGCTGCTCCTTTTAGAGTATGAGGAAAAAGTCTACACACCACATCTTCATACTCTCCAGCCCTTAGCCCCTCTAACGCTAGGTAAAAGCTTTGAAGGTGATCATCTACAGCAATGTTATCTGCAGGGTCAAACTTGGGCAAAATCTTGTCAAAGGCTTGAGGTAGGTCATGCAAAGGAGGAGTTAAGTTTAGAGGTGACCTAGCTCTCCATGCTGGCAAAGGGTTAGGTTGATTACCAGCCATGAGAAAAATTAAGCAAGTAACACTAAGAGAACAGGGTTTCAAGGGTAGAACCGGAAACTTCAAACCTGAATTAGATTAAACTTTAAACATCTGCTGGTAGGATAGTCTCGGGACCTGAATTAGATTAAACTTTAAACATCTGCTGGTAGGATAGTCTCGGGAAATCAAATTCCACGGCCAGCCTTTTACTGGCGGCCCTCCTTCTAGCGCCAAAACTGTTGAGGCCTGGAAATTCGCATGCGACAACAGAAAGGGATTCTCCCCAATCAACGTTCCCAACTAGCCTGTTGACTGTTTGGAATAGGGAATCCGTCCGGTTTACGGTCCGGCTACCGTAGGTCAAAGTAACTACGAGGGTTTACCGGTTGCGGCCCGGTCCACCGGAATTTGTATTTTGACTTAATGTATGCAATGCACATGCCTATCTTAAACATGCAGGGTGATAAAAATGTAAGGAACGACACAATGTGTTGCGCAGGTTCTTACCTCTCGTCTTAGGTTCTCGAACATCCAAACCACATATGCAACTATGAAGTAAAACAACTAACTATCTAAACACCTAACTACCTATCCCTGGGGAGCTAGAAAATGATTATTAATGAGTAATGCATTATCTCCATGTATAATAGACCAAATTACAGATAGCTGATATTTACGTTTACAACACATGAACAAGAAAATATTCTAACAATCAGATAGCTAACTGTTATATGAGCCACAAGCATTACTCTGAGTGAACTTTCCACACAATGAATCAGAAACCATTTAACAAGACATAGGTCATGAAGTTAGAACGATCTCACGAATTGTGGACACAAGCTGAAAAATAAAGTAGTTCATCTTTCCACCATCCATTTGTTAGCATTTGGAAACTTCACATATCTTTCTCCAACAGGAAAACTAAAATCTTTATTGCAAAAGGAAGTAGTTCTTCTTACAATAGGTCCTCCAGTTTTACTGGGAAAAAGCCCCTTTCATTATCTATGTCTCCTACTTTTATACAAAATGCAAGAAATGGTTGGGCTTCCCAAAGGGACCTTTGGGCATCCCAACCCTTGGTCTTCCTAACGCTTCCCCTTTTCCCAAAAACTTTTACAAATATTTTACAATATTACAATGACCGATTTCTCACTAAGAGGGCCCTGCTTGACTCTCTAGGAACTTCTTCCACGCTGCAGCTTCACTAGCGAGATCTTCAAAAGAATTGGGCTCCAAGAATTGGATATTAATCTCAAACTTTCAGCCTTTTTCTTGATGGCCTCGACCCTGGTTGCATTTAGTCTCACCTGTTCTTCTAGGAGCTGCAAACAAACGGCTGTATGGCCTATTTCAATCTTCAGGGTTTGTTCATCAATGGCTTTGATGCATCGTACTTTGGCCTCCTCCTCTTGTTGTCTTCTCTGCAACATTTCTATAAATGAGTCATGAGCTGGGAACTCGTGTAGCCTTTGCTCAGCTTCTACTTGACACCGGTTGTAAATGACTAAGGCTCTCCTGAAAAATTCGGTGCAAAGTCCCTTTGTTTTCTGGACAGTTTTCTTGAAGTCCTCTATAGTAGTGATAGCGAACTCCATCAAGTCATAATATCGCTGAAGGGTTTGTCTATTCTTGTCTGATAGTCCTGCTGGGACTTCCTCACCTTTCTCTACCCGTGCCATCCTGGTGGTCAATACTTCAAGGATATCTTGAGACCTATCAACAAAGTAAGAAGCAGTTTCCAGGATTTCTTCCAATCGGCTATCAACCTGGAGGATCTGGCATCTTTCTTCTTCTGCCTCTTGGACATTGTAGATTTTTCCTACAATGTAAAACATTATGATATTAAGCATTTTCAGGCTTGTGAACATTTGCAGCAGTTTTATCTTTTCTCAAGTGCATCAGAGCTATAACGGGATTTAGACTTAGGCCCTTCAGGCTAAAAGATTTGAAATGGTCGTGCAATATTTTGCAACATACTATTATTCTATGTTAATATGTAAACAAGAAATAGGCCAACACATGTACACACAATCTCGCCATGCCTTGTCTATCAAAACTATCAGCACAAAATGGACTCAGTCTGCCACTGCACTATAATGAGCCAGGTCTTAATGTGGTGTAAAGTCAAAAATGGAAATATTCATTAAATGGCCTAGCATCAAAATTACATTATTCCACAGTTCTCCATTTTCCAATCAAACGATATGAAATGCAAACGCATAACTTTCAAACGCAAGGCGCGACTACAGCTCTCCGAATTCAGACATGGTTTTAGTAAGGATAACACAAAAAATGGCGAAAGCTTATGTTGCTCGCAGACATGGTATTTACATCGATGCGACTATAAACCGTGGGAAATCCAAAACAACTTTTCGCACAGGGGCCTCCCGCCAGCACCACTACTCATGCTACCCTCCGAACGCAAATACTAACAGTGGCACAGCCCTAGGATTTCAAGGTAGCCTGTAATGACGAACTAAGCGGCGCGGGCAGAGGTTAGGGCTCAAAAATGGGTAAACCAATTAGGGAAACTAACCGGCTAAGTATTCACTATCCAAACCCCCGTCAGAAACCCTATCGAAACCACCGACGGATCTCATTATTACTAAACCAGGTGTAGGCGGCATGAAGGCCACCTGCACCTTGTCTTCCTTTACTGTGCTCAGGGTGAAACTGAAACGGCAGAGACAAAAAATGAAATGCGGGCTCTACAAGGGCAAAGAATCCACCCCCTCTAACCGCAAAAACTATTTGGCCGGAAACCCTAACAAAACGGGCGCAAACCGTCGGGTGAACGGTTATGACAAACCTAGCTGCGGGCGAAAAATTCTTCAGGCGAGCGAAAAAGACTACGGGGATATAATTCTAGCAATACTCGAACCAAAACATAAATCCCTTAATAGAAACCTTGAAAAAACTCGATGTTAGGGTGCAAAGATTCTACCTGGAAATCCACAAACGAGTGAGCTGATGCCGGTTAGACTTCTCCTCCTGCCACTTGGACACTGGTACACCAACAGCTAGATCCTCACACGTTCCTAAAATCGACAGCTTGACTTACCGCGATAGTTCTCAAAAACAATACAAAACCCCGTTTGTCGCCCCGTATATATTGAAAAACTGCCACACGTGCGGGAAAAATTCCATCGGGCGCGAACTGAAACCGGGTCAGGTGGCCAGAATTCCATTTCCTCCGCAACGGCGGACAACCCCCTGTACTCACTCACCCGCAACGGCTAAATAACGTTTGAATCACCGTCGTCGGGCGTCGGCAGACACCTTGATCGGATGATCAAGAGTTCGAACCCCTCCGCAACATCGGGCCCTCAGAGTAAAATGTCGTCCGCAATGGGGAAGAATCAAATAATCACTCACAACGGTCAGAAGATTCCAAAACCTCCCGAAACGGTCGGGACGAAAATGAAAGTCCAAGACTCGGAAACGGGCCTCAACGACGGGGAGGAAGATCATCAAACTGCCCACAACGGCGGGGAGGAAGATCATTAAACCGCCCGCAACAGCGAAACAGACGAAAAACTTAACTCCTGATCGACAAGGTTTTGAAAAAACGAGCAAAACGACAATGAAATCAACTCAAGATGGAAATATTTAAGGCACGAAATCTTCAGAACATGTAATGAGGAGAAAACCAATCTATGGGCCGCAACCAAAAATGTTTCAAAATCCATAGGCCAAAAAATTGAGAGGCTATAATCAAGAAAGAACCGACTAATTCAAAGTAAAAAAGGGGGTCCCAAAATTTTAGAATTTTGGGAAAATGTTGCGGCTGCAACAGGATCATTTGGAGATTTGTCCATTTCTAGGTTTTTTTTATTTTTTGAAGTTTCTTTTCATTCTACATGATTTTTGGGATCCTTATCCATTTTTTTGGGTAAGTGCCAAGTTTCCTTATTTGTGAAAAGTGAAATATCCAAAAAGTCATTATAAAAAATATGACTCATATTTTTTGTATTAAGTGAGTCAATTTAATATTTACAATGGGATTGTATGTTTCTTAGTATTTTTGGATCAATGAAGGTCAATCTGGTGGAATGAAAAGTGGTTAACGATATATAGGTTTGATCATGCTAGGTCACATGTAAGGTGGACAAATTTTGGTGTTAACAAATTTTCCCGTGGTGTGTGAGAGAAATATCTCATCCTATGGTCGCATTACATCATAGGATCTTTCTTTTTCAAGAGTTAAATCTAGTTGTGGCATAGAGAACAAAAATTGTGTAGGTGATAGAGCATTTGTCAACAAGAATACAAGGGCCCTAGCCTATAGATACAACACTCAATATGGATGAGTTTTTTAGTCAAGTGGATTGCATAGTTACCAGTGATACATATTGTAGATTATATAGGCAATGATATGAGAAAGAGACGAGTAATGGTAGGTAGAACAACAAGTATTTCTATTACTCAAGAAGAACACATACATGGTTGATTAGATAGATTGAACTACTTATATATCAGTCTCTCCAACATATTTATATGATTTACAAGAGGTTACATAACTACATGTCAGTTCAACTAACTGACACGACCTGTGGAGGTCAACATAATCTATTGATATACTTTACAAGTAGTCGACCAGAGGACCTAGCTGGCTATTCGAGTTAGGTTCTTCCAATAATGAGGTACATATAATCTCAAATATATAGACAAGGTGAGCATACCCATGCTTGTATAAATGTCTCAAGATATAAAAAATAATGATGAGTCCCAAAGGGGACCTACTGTTGGTGAAAAATATTAAACAATTTATAACATATCCAATGATTTAATTGTCAACCCAAAGAGATTATAAACTTAGAAGCACAAGTAACATATATGCGGGATCGAAGTGATACTAACCTATTCTGCAACTGAAATTAAATCTAATTTATGAAAACAGGAAATTGTATGAAAATAAATCTAACTTCAGAAAGCATGAAATTGCATAAATTAAACTTGGTAAAGAAAGACTGAAATTAAACAAGGGAAATATAATCTATAAATAACAAACGATAAATAAATATGAGCTCATTACAAATCTATACTAACAATTCATAAGAAAGAAATCACTGAAAATCTATATTAACAATTCATAAGAAAGAAATCCAAATTAACATAAGAGAGAGTAAAAGGATTTTCATTAAAGCATCATCTCCATTACATAAAAATAAAAAATCCACTCTATGACTAACTCTCAAAAGACATAAACTATTCTCTACTTCCACACCACTAGAGAGGCCTCCTCCAAAATGAGGAGAGAGCCCTCTTATTTATACATGAATTCAAGATAAACTACTCATAATTACAATCCACTTTCCTCTCAACTTATCCCTCAAAATTCTCCAACATACCTACTTTTCTCTCAGCTTATCCCTTCAAATTCTCCAACAAATATGGGATGAAATATTCTCTCCATATTTCCATAATCCTCTCCTTGAAATTAGCTTGGATTATCTCCTTTAAATCTTGAAAATATGGAGAAAACATTCGGGAAGCTTTTGAATACTCCTTTTTTGAAAGCTTTAAATATCCCTACATTACAAAGCTCACACAAATATTTGAGATATATATGAAAAATATATTAATTTCTAATATTTAATCAAGAATTCTCTTAAAAATACTTAAAACAAATAATTTGGAAAATGATAATACAAACCCAAATGTATTATGAAAGTGGTGGAGATTAATGGTTTTATGGAAGGATAATATAGGAATAAAGGTGACACATGGTATATGAAAGATGAATAAAATCTGGTATTTTTGCGACCAAACATTCCCCCCAACTTAACTTGTTGCATGTCCTCATGCAACTATGCATTGATTCTCTTTAAACTTTTGGCTTTGTAGTTGGGCTTTACATGATGATGGTATGTAACAGTAAATCATTCCATGATTTGAAATGCATGAGTGGAAGCAGTTTTTCTCATGGTTGGTTCTTGTGTGACAACCATGAATATAACAAATGTTGGTTCTTGTGTGAACAACATTTGCTTGTTTTACTTATATTTTTGCTACAATACATAAGATTTAAAAGTATACATGCATTGGAAATGATGAACCATTAATTTACATTAGAAATCATTTTCTTCATATTATGAATCATGCAAATATATATAGCAATGTTTACAAAGCATAGTTTGGGAAAGACATGTTGGTTAATGGTAAATGAGATGATGGATATGTAAAATGGTAATGAATAGTCTCCCCCCCCAAATGAAGATGTATTATGTGTATAAAAAGGAGAAAGGGAATGTAGTGACACTACTACATTTCGATCCAAAATCCGACGGTTTTTTCCGACAACGTGTGGATTTTTTCTTTTAACCATGCCAAAAATCAGAAAGATAATTTTTTTTTTGAAATGGTGGGGATAAGCATTGCTTAAGAAACACCTAGGCTTGCAAGCGTCACTTAAGCGATGGATATCCTCCTAAGCGTCGCTTAAGCGACGGCGGTTAGATTGCTCATTCATTTAATAATGTCTTAAGCGTCGCTTAAGCGACGGCGCTTAAATTGCTCAATCATTTAATAATTTGTCGTAATTGGTTAATTATTTAAAATGGAAAGCGACGCTTAAGACATTATCCCACACACATTAAAATGGAAATCCTAGGTTCATTTTTCATATAAATAGATGTACGGCTAGGTTCATTATCTCACACACTGAGTCTCGCACTTATCTCTTGGACAAGAAGTGCGAAATTCCTAAGGGTTTTTTTTGGCATTTCTCTTTTGTGGGGATCTTCCCACTTGGTCTTGGATTTTGGCGTTGCTCTTTTGTGGGGATCTTCCAACTTGGTCTTGGATTTTGCCATTACTCTTTTGTGGGGATCTTCCCACTTGGTCTTGGATTTTGGCCTTGCTCTTTTGTGGGGATCTTCCCACTTGGTCTTGGATTTTGGTCAGCTTGCTCTTTGGATTTGGTTCTAACCCTTGTGGAAAATAAGACTCATCATATACTTGGGTTTGCTCGTACTTTGTTCTTAGGGTTTGAGTAATAAAATGCCACGTAACAATGATGTTACAGGTCCTCAAGATCCGGCAGAACAAAATCGACAATTGCTTGCTAGGTTGTGGGAGGGAGTGGAAAGAAGGGGCGATGGAAAATGTTATTGTCCTTGCAGTCAATGTAGGGGCTTTAATACGAGAAGGTTACTGATCAAAACAGCTAAAATACATTGTAGAGAGCATGGACATGTTGAGGGGGGGCATGAATATCATCCATTGGTAAGTCAATATAATTCATGATTATATATCATTCGGTCTTTATATTGAGAGTTTTTGTAATTGTGTATTGTATCATTTTTATTTTGGTTACTTAATCGACATGACTAACGTTTGTTGTTTGATGTTTTAATTGTAATTATAAAGCAAGGGCCTCCTAGGGTTGTTCCAAACATGGAGAATGTGGTAATTACGCAGGAACAACTAGTGCAGGAGGAACGTCAATATGCAGGTCCTGTGAATACTGATCTTGATCAAGTTAATGATGACATGGAATTAGACGATGATCATGACGATAACATAATTAAGGATGATGGTGCAAATGCATTAATCAATGATGCATTTAATGTTA
>LPNX010593876.1:535351-566238 GCA_001517045.1 Pseudotsuga menziesii | reverse complement strand
ACCATCCATGGCAAATGAGATGATTCAAGTAGTGCTTTTTATATTGTCGGAAAGGTTCATAAATTATAACTTTCTTTTTTAGAGTTTTCCCATACTTGTCAATATTATAATTATAAAAAGGTTTGAAAATTGACCAGATCGACATTGAATGTCCTAATTTTACTTAGTACTTGAACAAATCTCAAAACCACCCTAGACTTGTTGATCCAGATTGACAAGAAATAAAAAAAGAAAAGATGAATAACAAAGGTATTTGTTAGACTTAGGACATGACAGCCATTAAACTGAAGGACTTCATAAAACTCTGGAAAATAAAACAGCAACCATTAAACCTACAAATCAATTAGGACTCTATCAGTGGAACCCAGGAAAATACACAGATTTGTAAGGGTACATCCATCTTAGTTGGCAGTTTGTGGTCCAATTAGGTTTATGTTATATAAAAATGCACAAAAACAGGGGTAATTTGGGCTCCAAATAGCCAAGAACCCACATAATGTTATGACATTGATATTGGGAGAGGCATGCTCCTGCAAAGCTCCCAAAGTTTTAGGAAGTGCTGTCCTTGCTTTTGGAATGTGTCCTCCAAGTTCCAAATCTTTGGGAACTTGGAAAATGGCAGGAGCAGGTTCCCCAACTGTGTGTTAGTAAGTGATTAATTTTTGTGTAAAACATCTAGTCAACCTTTGTACACAGGATGTATCATTATTATCTAGTTTCTTTTCCTTACTGGATAGTACTTTATACCTTTCTCAAAAACAAACTAAGTGTTAAAAAGTACTTTATTAATTTAACTAATATATTAATGCACAGAGCACGGAAAACCAGCACAGCAGGTGCTTATACAATGAATGAATATTAAATGGATGGATACTATACTAGAAGTAACTTGTAATTTAATAGGCTTAAATTCTAGTAAGTTCAGAACCTTCTTTCCACTCCTAATTTTGATTTTGAGCTAACAGAGCTTAGGGCTCAAAAATAACTGTGCTTATTAAGCACCAACATTCTCACAGAGGTTTGGCTGGTCAACACAAGCCACTTGGCCCATGATGAAGCCATTTTTTACTGTGTAGAATAATAAAGAGCATGATAAACATAAAATCCATGTACAGGGACTGTTTCACAAGTTCTCATTTGGACCAAGAACCCTCAGCAAAGGGACTATCATCTTTCACATCACTACAGAAAGGGGCATGACATCCAGCCTCTACCAAAATGCACTAGGAATGATTGAAATTTCTTGGAATCCTTTTCCAAGGAAGTGTCACAATGAGTAGCAATGGTTGGGCCTGGTTACATCTGACCCCAAAACAGAGCAGTAGATTAACATGGAACTAGAGACCTGCCACTTGATCACCTTGTCATAGGCCCGAAAACTTGAAAAACAAAACAACAACACATTTCGTGAGAGGTGAAGAGGAAAACCAGCTGTGAAAAGATGACAGATTTTACTTGGAAATTTTCTGCCTGCTTTTGAAAATTGTTTCTCAGAGTTTTCCATGTTTCTTTTGATATCCTAAGAGATTCAAGTTTCTTATATTTATGAGGCCATGGTTGTTCCTGTTCTTAGCAATCCGTTAATTGTTGTCTCCCATTTCCTGTTTTCCTTACTTGGGGGAACATTGTCTCTAACAGCTCAGTCGATTGGCTTGAAGGTTAGTTGGAGATTGGGGAACTCAACCCGTAACAAGGATCGTTGTTTTACTCTGCAAAGAAGTTTCTGTCTGAATAGGTGAAAACTACTGGACTACAATTTCTTGAAAGTTGTTCCTTTTCCTTTCCCATTTTCAATGTTTAGGGGCCCATGGTGCCTAAAAGCTTGGTGGGCTATCTGAGGGTTGGATTAAAGGCTATTGGAAGAATTGGAAAATCAAGCAATAGGAGGCAGGGGTGTTTGGAAATATTCCTCTGCTGAGAAGCTTGTGTTACCGTGAGTGAAATTACTTAACTGAGTTGTCATATTTATGGGACCTTGCACGAAATTTCTTCAAGGTGTTTCTGCTTAGTATATTGAAAGAGTGCGAGGCTTTGGGTACAAACTTTGAGATTTCTTTCGTACCATATCTCCTCATTTCTTGCAGAAACAAAGTGCAGGAGTGAAGCCTCTGGATGGACTATGTATACTTACCCTATGAGCATAACTAGTCATCCCCCAGAAGATCAAACACTAAGAAATAAGTACTTTTGACCTAACTTCAATTGTCAATGTAGAAATAGAGTTTTCCTACCTTTGAACTCTCATTATAAATTTCTATGTTGTTTATCGTTTCAGCTAAGCAAAATCAAAATATCATCTTGTGTACTGCCTTTCAGAACTTTGAAGTCAGTTTAAGTTCACTATGAATCCTATAGGTTGTACTAGATAATATGAAAAAGCATTTGCTTAAATTCCAGTTCTATCTTACATAAGATAACTTAATTCATGTCCACAAAGGCCAGGGAATAGGTCAATGGGCCCAGACAGTACAATCAGTGTATAGTGTCCACAATACTGTAGGAGTGTATAGATTCATAGAACACTCATTGATGCTAAAATGTTATCCAAGTAAAGAAATACTAATTAAACAAAAGTGTCTAGAACTCTCCTAGAGCTTCTTTTCACATTAACATCAATAAAAAGAGATTTGAGACCTGTCAACTCTCCATTTCCCTTGGGGACTTGTTGCTGAGAGAAACAGACTGTTATGTAGAACATTTTTCCATGACTTTGCTACATCTCCTTTGTGTCCCACTTCAGGTTGTTGTTAAAGTTTTCCCCGCTGCATGCAAGTCACATCATTTGCATGAATTGTATTTATGTTTATATTTTAAAATTATTTTGTCTATATGATCCACTGAGAAATGTGCACAAGCAAGATCTAGATCCAAGAATAAAATGTCGTATGCTGGACATTTTCATATTCTTATATTTTTTGGGACTTATTTATCTTTTGAGGTGTTTTAACAGCAACAATTTGCTTTTGTTGAAGATTTTTATCTCTTAATTTAAGCTTATTTGAGCCTTCAATAATGTTTCGGGGTGTAACCTAATTAACAAAACTTGGGAAAGATTTGGGGATGTCAAGGTCACTGACAGGAGTCTGATATGGTATTTATGCAAATATCAAATAAAAATTGCAAATAGGATGTGTTTGGCATGGGGATGTAAGATGAGTCACAAAATTAGATATGGAAAGTCTGCACAAATGATTATTACCAGAATGAAGACAACAAATATTCAAGAGTAGAAGTACCATGTAGAAGTACCTTAGTGAACATTCTTGTTTTTTATCAAGCAGCTTACAGCCAGTTATCGATCAACTACTTGTTCTAACTACTTAACCAGCCGAAGATGGCTTCATTTGTCTCTGGATGCTGGTACAATAGTCTGTTATGATTCACCGTTAAAGTTTCTTTCCAAATAATTGGTGGAATTTGTGGCTTGGTGGAATCAGTTGTTGGGTTGCCTTTGGAGGAGTCAGCTTAGACAAATCTGGAGGTCAGATCTGGTGAGGTTACCTTCAATTAAATTGCCTTTGGTGGGATCATTTCGAGTATTTTGTTTCTACCCCTGAACGATATGGAGGAGCTGATGGAGTAAGAAATGGATGAGATGTAAAACCTGATGGAGGAGGTAGAGTAGGAGGTGCATGTGATTTCAAGGCTAACTCACCTAGATGACTAGAAGCATTTGATGGATAAGGAGGTGGAGGAGGAAGAGGGGCATGTGATGTCGAGGCTACCTCACCTGGATGACCATAAGCAATTGATGGAGAAGGAGGTGCATGTGATGTCAAGGATACCTCACCTAGATGACTATAAGCATCTAATGGATAAGGAGGTGGAGGAGGAAGAGGGCCATGTGATATTGAGCCTACCTCACCTAAATGACCAGAAGCAATTAATGGAGAAGGAGGTGGAGGAGGAGGATCTTTTCCCTCGTGATCTAACGATGAATCGTTATGCAACATAGCATCTAAAATATCATATGCACCAACAATGTATTGCATCAAGCTCCTCATATCACGAGGAACAACTCTTTGTGGGTTGGGTTTCATATAATGCCGTGCACCAGTACAAGTCGAACTCCACGGTGTGACAACAACCCTGCTAACTTGTCTGTGATATCAGGTCAATACCTCTCATTTGTCCTACATCGGAGGCTAGGTCTGGGAAACTAGTGCACCTCCAACTCCTGCATATCCTCATCCTCCTGATCGGGAGGAGGCAACACCTCCCCATTGAATGTGCCAATATCTGTAATATATAGTACATAATAATAATTATACAATTTCATTAAATAATTTAATATAACAAATTAAAATATATTTCATTTGCATTAAGTATAAAGAGAATAAAAATCAACTCGATTAATTTAAACATAACGCTAAATTTACCTCTCTCATCCGGTTACTCAATCAAGGTGAAGAAGATGTTATGACACAATCTCCAATCCAAGCCTATGTATGGATATGGAAGCAAGTCTAATGGATGTTGCTCCTCGCTTCCTATAATCTCAAGCAACTCTACTGGGATCATGGTTCGAAAGTAAGGTTTCCCCCTCTTTGGGAATCATCTACCCCCACATGCACATACACACCTCTGTCTTCAGCATGTTGGTCGTGAATTTTGAAAAAATCTACAAAATAGCTCTGAACCATAAGGGAAGTTGACCCTCTTGTCAAACTGTGCACGACATCAATCTAGAGCATAACGAAACTACTACAAAAAAAATATTATACCACCTAATGAATCTACATTTGTGCACTAAAGAATCAAAATAATACAATAAAGGGAAGCTAACGCGATGCCCATTAATGGTGAGGTGCATGATGGTCGTCACCAACAAAGAGAGGCACCTCACCTCCTCTACCAAAAGTAGAAATCATAAGTTGTCCACTATGCACCTGAAACTGAGCCAAGTTAGCGATGTGAGCACCGACATATCTTTGAGCATAAACTAGATGAAGCTCTGCTCTAGCTTTAGCTGGGACATCAGGGAACTAGCAAAAGTCCTCCACTCTCCTAAAGAACCCAATGATGAAATATATGTCCTCTTATGCAGGAAGGAACACTGATCGGGACCAACATGAAATGCATGCCTATGACAACCCCAATGTCAGATGATTTGAATCAATAATTTGGTGTTCCCCTTGAGGGATTCTGCCTCCTGATAGAACATCATGAGGTTGAGAACCATTAAGAGGTGTCTAGTTCGATTAATAATGGGACGAGGATATAAATCCCTCTCCCTATCCTCCCACTCTCGCACAAAGGTGTACTAATGAACTTGTGCATGTTGCTCCTACCTTACCTCGTGGTACTCACATCTCTAGTTCAAGTATAACATCATGTATTATAAATATACATCTAAAAGAATTATATGAGAAATCTATTTACTAACTTCAAATATTAATTTTTTTGTAAAAAAAAAGAAAAGTGGTGTGCCAATATAATCTTAACGCACCGTAGGTGATGTCATTGTACATACAATGCATTGATAATGGTGCTCTTAAATAAACAAGGTGCACCGATAATATATTCTTGTATTTAAAACATTTATTCATAACAATCCGAGTGCATCATTACGTAGCCGGACCCATGCTTTCGGGTTACCCCATCGCACCATTGCATGGAATGTATTATGCATTTAAAACATTTAAAATGGGATTATGGCACTCCTATTGCACGACAACACACCATGAACAAGTGCGTTAATGTGCACCAGGTGCACCGTTAAATTATGTTTTTTTGTGTTGTACGGTAAAATATTAAATTGATTTATGGTGCATCTAGATCACCTAAGCACACCGCTAATAGTGTGCTGACATGAACTAGAAACACCACCGAATTTTATTATTTTATTGTTATATTAGAATGGAGTGTCTAGTGTGCCAATTACACCTCGACGCACCATTAGTGATGCACTTACATAATTTAGGATCACTTTTAAAGAGTGTTCTTTTTTTTTGGTTTAATGGTGCGTTAGTAACACTTTGAAGCACCCAACATACAGTGTTATGGTGTACTAAACACATCGTACATTACAATAGGATTATGGTGCACTTAGTTCACGTCAACGCACTGTGAACTGGTGCATTAACATGCACTAGGAGCACCTCTAGATAATTTTTTTATGTTTTATGATGAAATTTTTAATGGGTTTATTATGTGTCTAGATCCCCTAAGTGCACCATCAATGGTGCACTGACATGCAATAGAAGCATCATCATTTTTTAATATTTATTGTAGTTATAAGGGGTGTATGGTGTGATAAGTACACATGAGTGCACTAGATCAGTGCACTGAATCTATCTAGACACACTGTAAAAGTGGTTTTTTTGCATTTAGTGATGCATTAGATACACGTCAAAGCATCGAGTTTATAGTGTGATGTGGTACCGAATGCACCCTGAAACATTTTTAAATTTTTTAAATTGATTTTTTTTTTATGGTAGTGCACTAAGAAAGGCTCGTCACACCATAGATACTGTGCTCCTAATACAACAAAGCGCACTGACATGATGGTTCAGAATGTTTGTCTTAGTGCACCAGTTTACATTTATTTATTTTTAATAATTAAAGTTATCGATGCACTACAAAAGCATAGCACACCATTAGTGCATTATATGTTTCCTGTAAACACACTGCTAGCAGTGCACCTTGTAAATTTTACAGGGTGCAATGACTAGTTGTGCAATCCAAATAGATCGAATGCACTACGCAACTTTTTTAATTTTTTTTAAATGGCAAATTAAGAGTTAATTTAAAAAAATAATTTACTAAAAAAATAAATTGTGAGGTAACAATCAATTTACCCAATCACTTGCACGTCGGAGAGGCATCGTGGTGATGTATGGAAAATTTGAAAATTTTCCCACCATTTGGAAAAATTAAAAATGCATATAGGAGCCAATAGGAATGAGCAACGTGACCATGTGCAGCATGGATGCCAAGGAATCTAAGGGGGTGAAGTATGGTACCAATGCTATTGGGATTAGAATCGCTATAAAAGGTCAAAATTATTTTTACAGTGTGGCTTTTTTTTATAAAACCCTTTTTCGGTGTGCTCGAGTTGCAAATGCAATGTCGAGGTGATGTATAGAAACCGCACATCAAGTACAATTTTGAAATAAAAATATAGCGAGTCACGTTTTTTACCTAACACGATGCGTCTGTTCTTGATATGCATCAAGGCAATCCATAGTATCCAACGTATCGCTAAAGAAATTTAAAGTGAAAAATTTAATCCTAACTTGGTGCAACTTATGTTGGGACGCATCGGTGCAATTAATATTAATAAACACACCGATTTCAAAAACATAGTTTTTTTTCTTGATGATTTTTATTGTTGTGGTGTAACATGATTTATGGCATCCCCTATGTGTGGTTTTTGTAAACATACAGTGGCATTCGTATTGACTTATCACATTGGTTGCGAAAAATATTGTTTTTTTTCTTGATGATATTTTTGGTCACTATGCAACATGATTTATGGCAGTTGCGATGCTCGGTGGTTGTTAATGCACCAGTGTGTTCATATTGAAATAATGCATTGGTTTGAAAAATATAGGTTTTCTCACTGATGATATTTGTTTTCACGGTGCAACATGATTTATGGCGGCACTAGTGTGTGGTGTTTGTAAATGCACCGATGGATTTTTATTGAAGTAATGCACCTGTTGTAAAAATATAGTCTTTTTTGCTTGATGGTATATTTGGTCATGGTGCAACATGATTTATGGCAGCACAGATGTGTCATGTGTGTAAACACACCAGCGTGTTTGCATTGAAGAAATGCACTGATTAAAAACATCCACCAAAACCTCTAGTCGCTCGCCTTCACTAATGACCTCCGCTATAAATGGATATTTGGGATATTTTGAGAGGAGCATCCATTATAACCTCTGCTAAAGGGTATTTTCCTTGTAGTGTTATCTTAGTCAAGATCCCTTTAGGAACTTTTTCTATGGTCATCCAATACACTAGAATGCTTTCAAGGACCAACTTAACTAGATTCAGCCAACTGCCTCATGAAAGCCATCTATTTACCCAAATAGAATTTCAAGCTTCAATTTTCTTAAACAATCACATCCAATATTCAAAACTATACTTGTTTGGATTTAGAAAGAAACCCAAGTAGTTAACCCCTTGATCAAGATCCCTGACAGAAAGAGAAAGGGTTTCTCTTATAATCTAAACATCATCCTTATATATTCCTTTTACCAACACCATAAAATTATTTAAGTTGATATCCATTCCAATAGATTTGCAGTAATAGTTCAAATTTTCCTTAACCTTTCTTATCTCCTATACAATATCGTGGCCTAAAATCAAAATATAATCAACAAACAATAGATGTGTAATGCCCATTGTGCTTGAGATTTGTATCCCTCGCATCTCCCCTTTTCCCTTTACATCTCTATAGAACAACTAAGGCTTTCAACTATCATCAAGAACATAAAAGGGGACAAAGGACATTCCTATATGATACCACAAGTTTCTCTAAAGAAACTTGAAGGGGACCCATTTATCAAAACTGCAAAACTATTTGACTAAACACACCTCATAATCCAATTAACTAGTTGTAAGCTCGTACCCATCTAAATAAGCATCAATCTCAAACAAACCCACTTCACTTTGTCATAATATTTTGCTAAGTCAATCTTTAAAACAACAACTTTCATCTTTGCATCTTTGATAGAGTGCAATCATGGATTTTGCGATTGAAGGGAAGCCAAACTTCTCTTCTGAAATGACACTTGACAAGATTAATTTCAATCTATTAGCGATGAGTTTTGGAATGGGTTTATAAATTAGATTACACGTTGAGATAGTTCTTTAACCATCAAGGGATAGAGCATATTTTTTCTTTGGGACGAGTGTAATGAAGGTTGAATGCAAATCTTACGTCACTTTTCCCACTTCTTTAGACTCCTAAACTACCTCAAGTAAGTCAACTTTTAGCAAATCAAAGAAAGCAATGTAAAATTTTACTGTAAGTCCATCAGGACTAAGACTCTTTCCTTTTTTAAAGGACATTAGGGTGCTTTCAATATCTTCAAAATTCGTGCTTTAGAAACATAAGTTTATTCCAAATGTGCATGAAGCATTTTTCGCGCTCCAAGAATATTTAAACTGCATCTTCCCTGGTTTGCTTTGGGAGGTCATTTGTGCTCTGTTCAGGATTTGATCTCAATTCTGCAATTCTTTGATCGTGGTTTTGAAGTAATTCAACCGTGGATGTTGGTTCTCCTTTGATGTGGAAGGATTCATGCTCTTGATCATTGATCTTTGGCATTAATTAGCCAAGATTTGTTCCTTTTTGCAGGTGTCCTCGTCCAACTATTTCAGGGTTTTGGCTTTTGCTTGGAAGCTCGAGGGATTTTTCTGGCTCGTTCAAAAGTTTTTGTGCCCAGCTGATCGTTATTGGCTCTAGCCTGGCTTCTGTGTGGTATCGAGCCTGCTCGTTGGAAGATCTTCCTGGTTGGAGATTTTCAATTGAGATGTCTCTTGTGCCTGCATGGATTACCTGTTGTGTGGAGTTGTCAGAGGTTTTTCAGCTTTGATTTAGTTTGGTGTTTGGCTGTAGAAGGAGGATTGGTCTGAGTTTATTTGGGATTTTTGCAGTTTCTGTGATTTTCCTGGTTCTCTGGTCCAAATGGATCCTGGAGGGGTTCCTCCGCTCTCTCCCCCTCCCGATTTGGAAGCTTTCAAAAGGCTGATTGCTTCTAGTGGTAAGAGAAAGTGGGGGGCATCTAATAAGTTTGTTAAGAAGCTTGACATTCCTTCGTTTGAGATTCCTACTGAAGGGACTTGCCGATCTGCGTTAAATATTACTGAGAGGGGACTCATTTGTCAACTCACTGGCCTAGGGCCCTCCCCCAAGGAAATTGAAGGATGGGTGCAGAGAAATTGGAATCCTCTCGTCTCAGAGGATATTCGTAGCCACTTTGTTGGAAGAGGTTTCTTCGTGTTTGTTTTTAATCAGCTGAGGATAAAGATCTGATTTTTTGGAATGGCCCACACTTCATGGGTCCTCAGGGTCTTTATCTGAATAAGTGGACTCCCGATTTTGACCCTTCCCAGGACGTTCCGTCTGCAGTTCCTGTATGGGTAAGATTACCCTTCCTTCCTCTACATTGTTGGAATACTGAATCTTTGGTAATTATTGGGAATAAGCTCGGCATATACATAGACCGGTCTGAAAGGAAAGATCAATTTTCCTGTGCTAGGATTTGTGTGGAAGTGGATTTGGAGATTGATCTACCCGAAGCAATTCAGTTAACTGTAGCAGACTGGTCTTACACCCAGGAGTTGGACTATGAGCAAATTCCGTTTAAGTGTAGATTTTGCCATGGCTATGGCCATTTTGCTAGAAATTGCAAAAAAAAATCTGAAGAGGTAAATGCTAAAGAGAAAGAAGATAAATGAACTCAAGTCCAAAAAATAGGAAAATCAGTGTAGGGATTTAAAAAGAAAGGAAAATCAGTAATTGGTGATTTTTTGGTTGGGACAACTTCTAATTCCCAAGCTGCCCATATCCCCAAAGTTGATCATAATTATTTTGTTGTCCTAAGTTGCTCCAAAACTATCCTTGAAGAAGGCGAATTGAGCAATATGGAAGTGATCGAGCATGTCTTAGAAGACATTTCTATTCTTAAGGATTTATCTAGTCCTTCCTTTGTTGCTCTTCCCCTAGAAGGTGGTTCCCTTCCCTCTTCTCCTATTGATACTTGCTCTCCTCCTTCATATGCTGAAATTGCCCGAAAGAAAAATGATGTTAGTCCTGACTCTTCAGAAGATTATTCCTTGCAGAAGAAAAAAAACAGTTGTTAGGAAGTCTAAAAAGGAGATAAGGGAAGAAGAGGTTGAAAGGATCAAGACTCAAGGCAGTCAGACAACTATTGAAATGTCTTATGGGAGAAATAAGATAAAAAGGCCTCCTAAGGGAGTAATTACTCCCTCTTCATTGGGTAAGTAATGCTTTTAACCTCTTGTAACTATAGGGGATTGGGGCACTCTAGCAAAGCTGAAGCTATCAAAAATTTAATGAAATTGGCTCCTTCTGATCTCTTATTGCTCCAAGAGACTAAAATTGAGGAGGACACTCTCCTTCTCATCAGCAAAAACAAGTGGAATATGACTTCTGGTAAGGCGGTTAGCGCCAGAGGTTCCTGTGGGGGGCTTGCCACATTATGGGGCAAAGATAACTTTCAGATTTTAAATGAGTATGTAGCTTAGCATTGGATCTTTTCAGAGCTTTTTCATATTAACAGTAAGTTAACTTTTTCCCTTTTCAATCTATACGTGCCTGTTAATTATGGGGAAAAAAATATTGTTGGCAGTCGATTTTTTATTTCCTTGAGCTCCATTCTCCAGCAAACATTATTATTGCAAGCAATCTCAATTTGAATTTACCTCCGTGTGAGAAGAAAGGAGGAAGTCGTGGTAAAGATTTCATGCAATATGTTGTGGAAAAAATGATTCAAGATTGGGATATGGTTTATTTAAAGCCTAAGGTTGGCCGGTTCACGTGGTCAAACCAGCGAGTGGGGGCAACAAGTATTTTTGCCGGGTTAGACCGGTTCTTAGTTCATGGTCCCTTGTTGGATAGCAAGTGGATGATTTCAACTAAAATCCTCCCCAAGATAACGTCAGATCATCATCCGATTACTCTTTAATTTGAAATTGAAGGGGAGCTTGGCCCAATTCCTTTTAGGTCCTGTCCTCTTTGGATAGAACGTGAAGGGTTTATGAATACTGTCTTTCAGGCATGGTCCAATTTTGTGGTTGGATCTCCCAGTTTTGTCTGGGAACAAAAACTGAAACGGACTAAGTGTGCTTTGAAGAATTGGATAAAACTGCCCCTTCTAACTCCATTGAGTATCAGGAAGGATAGAGTTGCAGAGCTCTATGTTTTGCAAGTTGAATTGGAAAATAGAGAAGCAACCTCCACTCATATCGCTCTTCATCAAATTGCCCAGCTAAAAACTAATATTTCATCCAGGCAGGAGGAGGAGCATCTCATATTGAAGTCAAGAAGTCTTTGGTTGAAGTCTGGGGATAAGAACTCTTCTTTTTTTCACCGTCAATGCAGGGCCAGAATTTCTAGAAATCGCATCTCGAAAATCATTGATGATGAAGGGGTCATCATTAAAGGCCAAGATATTCTTAACCAATCAGCTAGTAGGCACTTTCAAATGTTATTTAAAGATGATGGGTGTTCCTATGAGGAAGTGTCTTCTGACTTTCTGCTCAATGTTCCTTCTCTGGTCAACATTGAGGAAAACTTCGATTTAATGAAGCCTTTCTCTGAGCAGGAAATTGTTGAAGTTATTTGGGCCATGGAGTCAAACAAAGCTCCTGGGCCAGATGGTTTTTCGATTCATTTTTATAAATTTTGCTGGCCTATAATCAAGTCTGACTTGCTGAGAATGATCACTGCCTTCCAGAAAAAAGCTAAAATGGGTGGGTGCACAAACTCTACTTTTCTTGCCCTTATCCCTAAAGATGTCAACCCTTATTCTTATGATAGGTTCAGACCAATTTCTCTATGTAATGCTTCTTATAAGATAATAGCCAAACTTTTAGCAAACAGACTAAAGTCATTGCTCGGCAAGCTGATCTCTCCTCTTCAAGGGGGTTTTGTAAAAGGCAGACATATAGTGGATACCACCATACAAGTTCAAGAAGCTTTGCACTCTTGTTTCATTTGGAAAGAGAAAGGCATGATAATAAAGCTAGATATGAAAAATGCTTTCGATCGAGTTAAGATCCCTTTCCTATATGAAGTCTTGCTTTCTTTTGGCTTATGTCCACAATTTGTTTCCTTTATTAAAGCATGTAATGATAAGCCTTGGATCACCCCTTTGGTAAATGGTAGACCCACTGATTTTTTTAAATCCACCCAAGGCCTTCTTCAAGGTTTTCCGTTGTCCCCCTTCTTGTACATCTTGATGGCTAAAACCCTTAGCAGAAAATTATTAGCTAAAAAGGAAGTCGGATATATCCTGGGACTTAAGATTGCCAGGGGTATTGATCCAATCAGTCATGCTCTTTTTGCGGATGATTATATTCTGTTAGGAGGGGCCTCTATGTCAATTGCTCGGGCCTTTAAATATATTCTCAACAATTTCTGTTTAAGTTCAGGTGCTTTGATTAATAAAAACAAAAGTGTTGTATACAGCTGGAATATAGATCAGCTTGCTCTGCTCCAAATTTCAGATCTCTTTGGCTTTCCTGGATATGTCAAGTGGGAAAAAATCAAGTATTTAGGTCTCCCCTTAACTCTTGGTCCGACTCCTCCTTCTCTGTGGATTGATGTGTTGGCCAATTTTAAGGCTAAAATAGCCTCGTGGGGGGGTCAGTGGCTTTCTAAAGCTGGGAAACTGATCTTGATCAAATCAGTTCTTTCAGCGCTCCCTGTTTTTCAGTCAATTCTACTTCTTGCTCACAAAGCTATATCTACTCAGCTATCTAAACTTATGAGAGATTTTTTATGGAATGGAGGGAAAGGTGGCCAAAAAAAGATGCATTTGGTGAGATTGGAGGTCCTCAAGCGCCCCTCTTTCAGATGGTGGTCTTCAAATTCCCAATCCTGGTCTTGCTAATTTGGCAATGGTAGGTAAGCTGGTTTGGCGACTTTTTTATGATCCCAAGCACCCTGTAAGTAAAATCTTCAGGATGAAGTATTTACAAGGTGGTTCTTTACGAAATATTTTTTCTGAAAATACTCCTTCTGGCTCTGTTATATGGAATTCCTGTAGGAAATGTTTCAGGTTTTTCAAACAAAATTTGTATAAAATCCCTGGTAACTGGATGAAGACCCTTCTTTGGGAGGATTCCATCTCTCGCGGCTCTCCACCTCTTACCTCTATTCCTCAATTACATGAATTAATGATTTGGTTCAAGAATAATGGTCTAAACCGCCTTGCTAATATATGTAAGTGGGATCTTGAAGGCAATTGGTCTGGATGGAACTTCCTAGACCTTCCTGCCCATTTTTTCTCCCAGAAATCGAATTTGTCTTCCCTTATTACGGGCCTAGCTCCAGTTCATTTCTCATGCAAATATCGATGGGGACGGGGCGCTGATGGGTTTTACAAAGCTGATCCTGCGTTCCAGTCTCTTCTGCCAGTTCACAAATCTTCCTTTCCTCCTGCGATTTGGCATTCAGTATGGCATTCCTACTTCCCAAAGGTTAATTTTTTTGTTTGGTTGCTGTTAAAAAATAAAATTTTGACGGGTGACAATCTTCAGAAGCATGGATTCAATGGGCCTTTCAGATGTTGCTTTTTCCAGGTAGCTACTGAGACGGTCAATCATCTATTGGTGAGTTGTGAATTTGCCAGACAAGCTTGGCATTTGGTTCTTCAATTTTTTAAACTTACTTTCCCAATTCAAAATTCTGTTAAGCAATTCTACTCAGTCTGGCATGACCGGCGACCTCCAAAATGCAATGATGTAGTCTTACATAAATATTGGCACTCAATTCCAAAATTTCTATTGTGGTCTCTGTGGATTGCAAGGAATAATTGCATCTTTAGCGATCAGCGGCCCAAACTCCAGCTTGTTGTCATGAAAACGTTAACATGGTTAGCAGAAATAATTGGCCACTCTGCATCTTCTTTGCTATATTTGATTTGTTTGGGTTCTTCTTCAAATGTTGTGGGGAATATTAATTTGAAGCCTATTTTTCCCCCGCCGTGGAGGCTCCGGGGTGATATTGGTGCATTCAACTCTTTCTGGTTAAGTTCATCTTCAGCTGCAAATTTTTTTTATGGAGCTTCGAAAGGTAATCCCAGGGTCTTTGACGCAGGTGGTCTTGTCATTTCTCCGGATGGTTTATCTTCTATCAGGTTTAGCTGGCGGCTCATCATTATGACAAATAACCAAGCGGAGATTTACAGTCTACTTCAGGCGAGTCAGTTGGCTAAGAATAAAGGATATAAGTCTATCCAAATTTTCGGTGATTCTGAAATTTTGATCAAAGCTTTAAATTCCTCTGATACTTTAAAATTTTTTGCTTTAATTGTAACTATGCAGAGAATTAAGATAATTTTAAAAACTTTTGATAAGGCTGATTCCTATCATATCCTTCAGGGATTAAATACTTCTGTGGATGGCTTGGCAAATCAAGCTTGTCATCTTCCTCAAGATTTTCTCAGTATTAATGGGGAACCCAGCTATTTTTACCATGTTCCATAATTTCTAAGTATAGGAGACTGATTGGGCATCTCTATTCCTGTACAATGTAATGTTGCATTTTCTCTTGTATTTGTAACCAGGTTGATTGGTTTTTGCCAAAATAAACATGTTTTTCCTATTTCAATAAAACTACCCGTTTTTGCTAAATATATATATTCAAAAGTTGTATCCACCTATAGGGATCTATTTTGTTCCTTGCTTATAAGTCTATGCACCAACCTTATGATCTGCATGATCTCATCAATCAAGCATCCGAGTCAAGTGCCCTGAAAAGGGAGGAAAAATAACTTATGATTGCATTAAACTTATTTTTTAAAGATCTTACTAACTCTCCATTTGGGGTGTTTAACTCCCAATAGTATTCAAAATCCTTCTATAATTTGTGTAATTATGAAAAAATAACATTATTGTCTCCTTTCAACCATATCACCCTACTCTTCAACTTCCAAGATATTTTGTGCTTTATCGGTAAGTCTAATCTCTTTCCTTCCAAATATTTAAGAGTTTCAACTTCTTCCTCTGAGAAAATACTATATGTATTTTTATCAAATAAAATTCTTATCTTATCTGTTGTTTCCTTTAATTCTTCTTGTGATTTAGTGACATCAATTTTCGCCCAACTTTTTACTACTTCACAATTTTTTTCAATTGAAGCTACAAATTGTTGCATTGTTGGGTCCCCACCAGTCGAGTCTATATGATCCCAATTAGAGAGAAACAAATTTCAGAAGTTCTCAACAATAATCCATGCATGATTAAATTTCATGGGAGAGTTAGGCTTTATGACATTCAGTTCGAGCCTCAATAGGATAGGTTCATGATCAGAGATTCCTCCAACCCCAACCCACATTTTTAAACTTCTGTGGTCATTAATTGAATATTTAGAAACCATGAACCTATCCAATATTCTAGATATGGTATCTCTTCCTTTAATCCCATTTTTCCAAGTTGGGATTAAGTTTGCAGGTTCAAATCTTATAGGCTACTATCTTCACAAATGTGGGAAAATAAAACACCCAAGGTATTTTTTGTGGCTCTTATCCCCCAAATTTCCCTCAAAGAAATCATTAGGTTTAAATCCCCTTCTACTATCAAATTACTATGTTTAACCATGTGTGCTTTTGATGCATTCTCCTAAAAGGACTTTCTCTCCACATATGGACCATACAAATTCAAGAACTTCAAAGAACAAGATAATTCCTTTGAATCAAAATCAACTAAGATGCCTGAGATTAAGTTGATTATTGAGATACCCTTTAGTTAAGCTAACTGTTATTAGACCACTTGATTGGTCGTCTGCATTAATAAGACTAAAATACCATCCCTTCAGACAAGTATAAATAAAATCGATTGCCTTTTACCTGGAACACATTGGTTCTTGAATTATGATAACATCTAGATTTTAGACTCTAAAGAGTCTTTTGAAGGCTTATTATTTATGGGCCCCTCCCACCCCTTTAACATTGAAATAAAATACATTTGGGTGCCTTCTGCATGTGCTTCCCCACTTTAATGGCCCTTACAATGGTGTCTTGTTTTCCTTCCTCGATATCCTTTTTCGCCTAAGATTTTTCCAAATAAATGTTCAACTTCCTACTTACAACTGATGGTTCATCTTTATTTAAGGCTAAACCTTCTTACACACCACCTTCCACTAGATTCTTGTCTTTTTTTGGATATAAGGTCATAAGTGGAGCTAATTTAAAAGATAACCTTGTTATTCTTTGAAAGGCATGGTGAGGAAGGATTTTGACTCTCTTTGGTGAGATTAGGTTCTATGACTTTGTTCTCTTTCTCAACAAAAAAAGGGAGATCGAAATTCATCCTTTAAAGGAGAGTCAATAGGGTTTTCCATCACTCTTAAAGGACTAATGCTCATCATTAAGTATCAAAGAAGGGGGTGCTTATCCTTAACATTCAAGACTCTTTCTAGAACAAGTCCATAACAATTCAAGATATATAAAGAAGGACTACATGGAATAGATGACTTCTTAACAAGTTTTGATTGTACTGCTTCCCCCTCATGAAACCTGATCACAGGATCTCTAATGGGAACCTCCTTAGATAACAAATCCTTTAAATAATCGCCAAACAAATCCTTGATAGCTAAAAATCATCCTTACACCCTCAACTTCACTAGATCCTTTAGTTCCTTGTTAACTTCTTTGTCCAACACAACTATATTTGAATTTAATTGCACCTCAAGAGAAGTTTGTAAGTGGGGTTTATTTCACCCATATCTTCTTTAGCCACAATGTTTTTATTTTAACTGCATTGCATTGCTCTCTTAAGTGGTTGAATTCCTATCATAAACGACATCTGAACAAGATCCTCCAATAGTATAATTTTAACAAGAAAATTCAGCTTCCCCACTCAATTTCCACCAATATATTCACCAACCTTTGGTCAACCTTGTCTTCCCACCCATGTTTAACTTTGATAAATCGACTTAATAGATTCCCAATATTTTCGAGAACCTCCTTTTCCAAAAGATCCAAGGAAATCCTAGGATTAAAACCCATATTTTTCTGCAGATGATAGGGTTCTCTTAAAGGATCAAAATTTGGTTCCCACTTTTTTAAAACTAGGCCCAATGAACCCCAAGACAACTACTTGCCCAAAATGAAATATGTGTCCTCTCTTTGTTGGAAAAAAAAGCTACACTAGCCCCTCGCTAGAATATAAAAGGTTGATTTATAACCCATAAGTAAATGTCAATTCCATTCTATCCAAAATTGGAGGATGCTTGATTTAAAAGAATTTCCCGTGAATATGTTAACCAATTCTCTCTCCATCATGCCCTTTACATCATCCACTCCTACATCAAGGTCAGCAATCATTCTTACTTTTAACTACTTTGTTATAACACACTTTTTCTTTAGGCCAACAGCTGGGCTCCTTTCACCCTGTGAACCCGAGCCTTGAGAATTCTAGAAATATTTAGTAGGGTTTGAAGGCTTTGGAGTCTTGTTCTCTCTATCAACATCGATTCCACTCACTCTTTCTCAATAAAAAAAAAATTCAGATTGTCTAGTAACTTCAAGGTTTCCTACGAAAGGATTATTTTCCTACTTTAGAGCTCATCCTACCATATGGAAAAAGTAAATTCCTTGATTCAAGTACTAATCTTGGTGAGGGTTGTCTATCATTAGTTGAAACTTCTAAGGCTCGAAACATTGAAGAAACATGTGATGAGGTCCTTTACGGACTACCGAAGGATTTTCCCTATGTGAAAAAAGATCTTACTCCATTTCGAAGATGTTGTGAGTCCCCATCTCATCATCTTCATAATTTATGACGTCAGGTTTTGTGATCTCAATAGCCTTGGAAAAAGGTGCCTTTGCTAGAAACCCTAGTGACCCATAGAAAAAAACTTTGGCTAATATATATCTTTGAGGGGTAGGGCATTTAAGAGTTTGAGCTAAATTTGTTTATTTCTAGTTATTTTGTCCCTCCTACTAACTTATTTTGCAGTTGAATTTTTTTCATGGGGTGGGAGTGGGTTCAGGACTCCAATATTAGGAACGAATCAGACTAATTTTGTAAAGAAACCTTTTAGAGGCTTGATTATCTCCTTGTACTATTTAACTTACTTCAATATAAGTTTTTTAAAGGATCCCTTTTAGAGGCTTGTTGTTCCCTTTATACTATTTAGCTTTATCAAGCAACTATCAACCTTGCCTTTAATAAAAAGTGAACCTTGATCATATCATGTTTAAGTTTATTTTCAAAGTTTGATTTCAAAATTCAAGTATTTTTATGTCTATTTTTTTTCTAGGAAGATTTTAGATTTCAGGTATTTAGATAGATTTCTAGGTTTATGGTGTTATTTAAGGTTCCAATACTAGAACTCAAGGCTTTGATACCAAATGTAACACCCATCATATTGATGGATGTTAAGTTAATAAACAACTTTTAAGACAAATAAACTAGCAACAACTAAGTAATTTTCACAAATGTAACACTAACTGCAAAATTTTCAACATTTGGGGTTTGTGCATGTTTTCTCTAATTTAGCAAATTAAAAGCATAAATATACAATTTCATGTCATGACAATATCATTTACATACAAAAATTAATCAAAATAAAAATATTGAGTAAGGAACAATAAAATACCTTAATATCAAGTTGATTTAGCAATCTTATAGCTCCAACCCAGCCAACTAATCTAGGCAATGATGTTGCCCAAATTGAGATTTATCCTCCAAGCCAACTAGTAACTAAGTTGCTTGTTTTAGGAAAAATATGGGGCTTCCTAGCCCTTTGTGCCCATAATTCCAATAAACACAACAACAACCTCTTTTTCCCAGCCATCTATGCCAACTATCCCAGTCCAATAGCCAATCAAGTATGCAACTCAATGCCTCTCGCAGTGTCTTCCTTTTCCACTCCTCTCTTTCCCATGAAATTCATTAACCCGCATCTCATTCCACCACCTTCCTCCCTCATCAAGAAGGGTTCAGGAATGTCAAATATAATAAAATAATACTTAGTCTCCTACCTACTTATAAGGATATAACAACCCCCTTAAAAGGGTAGGTATATCACACTAACTCAACCCATTTTTTAAAATTCTAAATATAATTTATTAATTAACAAATATCTGTAATATGTTTATTATTTGACAGTCTGATAACATTCACATCCTTAGTTGTTTGGTGAGCATTAATTGGCCCATTGATAACATGACTTGCAATCAATAACTTATGAAATAATTAGAATTAAACAATTTAATGGGATTACTTAACTTAAATGTGATTAATACAAACTAATGTAATTGAGCCTGATATTATGGAATGTAACTAATGTAATGTAGTTTAAATGATAACAAGGTAATACTATAATTAATATTATATATTAATCTCATTACACCCATGAAACATTATAGATAATAACACAACAAGGTGTGTGTACTATATGTATATACATCTTAACTAATACTAGTGTATGCACGCAAGGTGTGTGTGTGTGGCCAATGTACACATACCTTGTGCATGCACTATAGGAAACCATCACCACTTCTACTGCGTAGTTCTTGGATGATAAGGCAATAATAACCACATGCAAGACAAGGTAACCACACATGCAAGACAATATTCTAGTACTGACAACATTAAGCAATTTCATTAACTAAGCCACAACACATCAACACTAATCAACATTATACTTAGATTTACCTTTACGAATTAACCCATGATTTACAAGGGAAAGGAACCAAGTATAACTAAACTAGTGTCTTAAATCCCAAACCAAAATATTACTAATCTAATCATCCTTTCGTTCTAACCTACTTCTAACTTCCACCTCCTATATTTTTCCTCTGTTGAAATATCTTGAAACATCAACTATATTGACCTAACCCCATATAACCTATAAGTGGAAGCATCGACTTAATTGACCTAACTTCCCCAACAAGTAACAATAGTCTTCAACACACAGCTTGGGAAGAGTGACTCCACACAACCCTCCCATGACTCTAGGTTTCAAAGGATATACGATGGGAAATACCTCCACCCATACTAATGGAACTAGGATCAACATCATATCATAAATCACATTTTATTGCTGTTATGGTTCTTAGAGTTGCATCATCAAATGTCGAGTTTGTGGGACCTAGTTTCCTGCATAAACCTACACTAGCCCACACATCATTACAAGTAACTCACTATTGCTTAGCCCCTCTAACATGTGGGGTTAGTTTAACCCAAAACATGAGATCGTACATATTCTTTCATTGTTTCCAAGTCAATTACCAATTTATCAACAATTAGTCAATATAAACAAGTTAATTTATCTATCATGTGCATGGCATATATTCATTCATTTAATCGTAACATACATCGGTATCCATGTACCCTATCATTTATTTAATTTTGCATACTGGAAGCAAATCAGAGACTTGTAACCATTAATAAGATAAATGATAACTTAAAACATAACTGACACATATAAGTAGATTCATAACTCCATATACATAATTACTTAGTCAAGATGAGTCCAACAAATAATAAGCAAAGAAATACAATATAGGTCTAAATGTTGTTTGGTTGCCCCATCAAAATGTGGGTCGTTACATCATTTTCAACTATTTTATATAATTCAACAAAATAATCTCAAAGGAGGCCCAATAATGATCAAGGATACCCATATTTATTTCTTAAGTGTGTATGTATATGAAATTATAGAATGAACATGAATATTTGCACCAACCTATGTGCTATCACTTAGAATTCTTATGTGCAACCTCATTTCTGGTAGCACTTTGACTTGCAAGTTGGTCCTAGATGTAGCAAAGTATTACAATCTTAAGAAGGGCTACATTGCATTGGTATACATAATAGCTTAAAAGCTCATCTTCATGAAATCAAGGGTGATTGAATCATTTTTGTGGATATGAACAATGGACATGGAATTCTATTAGGAGGCTAAGAAAGAATACAAGAAGAACAAGGCCTTGGGTAATAAACTCAAAATGATTGTGGAGAAATGGGTAAGAAGGGTAACAAACTATCCAAAATACAATGGTAGGTATTCAAGTAGGATATTGTTTAACTATAATCATGATGAGCATAACTTTAGGTTTAACGCTAGGGTTTCATGATGATAAAGTGGTAAAGTGGAATGGGGTCCAACAACTCAATAAGCTAGATATCAAGGGAAACTACTATTTCCCATAGCTAAAGAGAATCTCAAAAAATATAAAGTCACAATTGGAGGACAATAAGCAAAATTCCCATAAGAAGATTAACATGTACAATTATCTATTTTGGTTACATCCTCTTCACCCATTTGTACAAAAAAGTTGACCTTCGATTATATACGAACATGAGCACCCCAAACACTACTCCTATGGTTGGGAAAATACTAATACCCTTGTGGTTGGGAAAATTGTTGAAGAAAAAATCTTACTTAAAAAATAAACCATTGAATACAATAGGACACGTGTTGCAAATACGATTAAGAAAATGTTTAATGATAGAGTGAAGAAGAAGTTGAAATCCTGCGAGAATTTCTTTTGCACTCAGAAAATGGGGTATATCTAACTTTAGGGGTTGATCAAGCTCTAACTACACTCCCTAAGCAAGCAATATATGATTAAGTTGACCAAAATATTTGTCACAAAATCTAGGATATCAAAGAATATTAGGGTTACTTGGTCAAGGATGCACCCCACTACAATTGTTAGATAAATTTAGGCACCAAAGTCTCATCAACAAAGAGGTTAAGGACGATCTGACAACCCATACAATTGGGTATGTGGTACATTCACTGCAATTTTATAACATAAAGAAGAAGTCTCTTAATCAAGTGCATAGGAAAATTGATGAGGATTTTTTTTTAACCTATGAATTTTATGGGATTATCCTCATTTTTACTTGAAGAAATGGAAACAACTTGCAAGAGTGATTTTGTCACAATTAATATTAGGAAAATAAATCATGTCCACTTCAATGACTAATCCAAAGAGCCTTGTCTAAAGCAAGTAATGAAAAAATAATTTACTTGCATGCAATATTTAACCACACATTACATTCCTTGTATGATTCCCTAATTCACATCCACTCTTCATTGTCTTATCCTTGAGTGTCTAAACTGCATGCCCTATTACTACAATCCATGTCATGTCAATAGCTAGTGTGACTAGTATTTTTCCAATGTTCTATTAACACCCCTATGCAACTATCTGATAAATTTAGGTACCAAAAGTCTTATTGCCAAAGAGGTCAAGGAGAAGGTGGCAACCCATACAATTGGGTATGTGTTACTTATTCTACAATTATGTGACCTACAGAATAACCCTCTTATCTAGGCTCATAGACAAAATGATGAGGGCAGCTTTCAAAACAATGAAATTGATGGGCTAATCCTCATTTTTTACTTGAAGAAGTGGAAACAACTTAAACAATTGCTTTGTCACAATTAATTATAGTGAAGTAGATCATGAGCACTTCAACGATTAATATAAAGAAGCCTCATCCAAAGAAAATAATGACAAAATTCCTTTTTAGTTTGCAATATTTAACCACGCATTTCATTCCTTGGATGATTCCCCAATTCGCTTCCTCTCTTCATTGTTTTATCATCGAGTTTTTATAATCTACACCACACACCCCATTACAACATTCCTTGCCATGTTAACAAACAATGTGACTAGCATTTTTCCAATGTTCTATTAGCACGACGTAATACTTTCCTACAAGCCATAATCTCTTGTAACAAACCACAATACAATTCATTGATCATAAGCATTTCTTGAATCAATGATCATATATGAATCTTGATAACTAAACCATAGTTGATTAGCTAACACCAACACATATTAAATAGTTTAAGATATTAATGGGATGTGTGAATTATGTTTTGATATCCCTAAGTCATTACTTTGATATCATGTCTTGTAAAATAGATGGCACCAAGGAGCATATCATAAAATCCAGATCAAGAAACAATAGTCAAGCTCAAAAGAGATCAATCATAGGACCTATAATGCATTGGTTTTTGTCATTGCTTAGATTCAATTAACCATTTGAAATGGAGGTCAATGGTTCCAAACACACAATTATAAGATTGTTATTCCAACATGAGAAACTAGCTACATTTTGTAGTAGTACTCAAGCACAATTTACATTTTGTTGGAATATAAGAAGGAGACACAAGCGCCTATAAGAGTAATGAAGCAATGCCATTATTAACTACTACAAATATGTGATAATCATACACTATAACCAATAACCACTTTATTATTTTCAAATATAAGCAAAACTATATAATTCATAGGAATTTAAGATTACTTTGATGTTAAAGAATGGGTTTAACAACATTATTACAAGTTTACTATTCTATCCTCTAATCGAATGATGATAATTATAGACCAAAATCTATAGGGACCAAAACATGGTAGAGAAAATATCTCAATGTCTAATAGATTTGAGGTTAAGAGAGAGCTATGTTTTTATTAGGCAGATTGATGAGTTATAACTTGACAAATCTATTTCATGGAGATTTGTTGGCAAAGCCTAGAAGTGTGATGCAAATTTTAGTGGTGATGGGGATGTGATGTTTATTTATGATTCACACTTTATCGAGCTCAAAGTTGGAACTAGTCTTATGCCAAATAATATGCAAAATGTTAGGATATTTGTATTTTATTAAAATGTGCAATTGATCGAGGGATAAAGAGGCTATAACTTTTAAAAATGTATCTTTCACTTGGGTTTTGAGAATTGAATCAATAGGAACATAGGTATTCAGAGGAATATAGGTTGTTGAATGTTATCCACGGGTGTATGAAGGACTTCATGTGTGCTAGTGTCAATGTCCTTACTGGAAATATGCTCTGAAATGGATAGAAAGAGTTTTTTCTCCTTACATTTATTTTCAGAGGAATATTTATCATCGTAGTTGTAGTAGAGACCTTTGGGTTAATGCTCTGCCATTTCAACTTGGGTTAACTTTTGGATCTTTAGAGTGGAGAGGATGGGGAGTGATTAATGGAAGGGAAGGTGGGTGGACGGGGACAATGAATAAATGGTTCCTTTTATATTCAATCATTCATCACCTTTTGGGATTTTCTAGACCTTTGAGTGGCATCCAACTAAGTAGTAAGATGAGCCATTAAGACTTGTGCACATATCTCTTCTTTCAAACCATTGATGAAACATTCATTGTAAAACTATTGGACATGCCTTTGATATAGATGTCTAGCTCCTCAAAAAATGAGATGAAATCTTCATAAGCTTGGTAAATTTCCCCAAATAATGAGTGTTTGCTTTAAAACATTCACAGAGATCGGAATCAATTATGTCCCACTTGTTAAAGAGATGTAACTACAAAAGATATTTTTTTGTACTTTTAATGTTATTCCGCCTTTCGAGATGTTGTTCCTCTGATCGGGGATGTCATTGATGTAATTGTTCATGCAAAGTCTTGAGGTAAAACCTCCATTATAAGTCGGGTAAATAGTACCCGCAAAAGTATTATTAAAAGTTTGTTTTGAGTCTCCCAAGACAAGTCGGCCCTGGTTGAGAGGAGAAGTCAACCCTATTGGGTTATTAGGATTCCGAATTGATTAGTATAACTAGGTGAGGTGCCTCCCTCATTTGGACACACTGAGAACTCAAGCAAGTTCGCTAGAGAGAGAAGGAACAGTCCATATGAGGGAGAGGAAGCAGTGAAGTCTTATTCTTGGTGTCTTACACTGTACCTGGTTGAAGTCTATTTCAAGGAATTTTTGCTGGGATTTCTCCGCCATGAGGGTTTCCCAGGATAAATATTTGTGTTATGTTGTGTTGTTGTGCTTTTCTTTATTCCAGTGATCTTATTGCATATGGTTATAATGTTATGATGATAAACATTTTTAGATATTGTGTAACCATTGAAATTCTAACATGGTATCAAAGCCAACATGAAAGAAGTCTTTGTGCATTCGAAGCACTGCTACTACTGCAACTGTCAGAGATTAAAGTTTCATGCTTGAAAACCCTAGAATAACAATATAGTATTCTATGAATTTTTGCTATAACTCAATTTTGGTGAATGCTTGGGAGCTAAAACTTGGATAGGACAAAGATGAAATTTTGATGTAACTTGTGTGCAATTTTTAGCCTCAGATTCATTGTACTTCATGAGATATGATCTCTCCAAAATAGGGTTCCAACCTCTTCCAGAACTCAGTCTTAAACAGGTGACCTAGGGAGAAATGATATATCTCGGGCTAGGAAGATACAATTTGAATTTAGTAAGATGTTTTAGATTGGGAACAAACTGTAAATTATGTGGTGCTAGTTTCGAACTCATAAGTTGAAACAAAGACATGTGTTAGTCTGTACAAGTTCTCTATATTGAACCAATCCACAAACAAGTCACCTTGGGAAACTTAGAATAAGTTCCACTTGGTGAATCCAATATTTATCCAACCCATGGGGTTATAAAGAATACATATCAGGTTATCTTAGGACAAATTTTTAGACCTTGAGGAGCAAAAATTTCAGAGATACATTAGAATTAAGACTGTACAATTATGTAGAAGAAATTGAAGAAACTAGGGATTCTTGTTCCTAGCACTTCCCTCCACAAATCAGTTGAAAAAAGAAGTACCATATAAATTTCCCTAGGAGGGAACATATTTATATGGAGACATTTTCTAATTCTGTGGATTTTCAATTTTGTACATAACACTAACGCCATGAAAACTAGGGCATCAGTTGTTTTCCAATTTTGTCCACAGTTTTGGGAAAATGAGTATATTGCTCAGCACGCTTTAAGGAGTCGCATATTTATATCCAATCATATATGAAAGTCACATAAGTTGAAAAAATGGGGTTTCTATGTCAAACCCTATGTCCTCCAGAAGCAGTCTTCCAAAAAATCCTTGAAGCAAGCATCAAGTTGAAGCAATCTCATTGGTAAGTTATATTATATCTATTTCCATTTAAAGTTCTCATTTTTATCATGGTGGAAACAATACCAAGCATGGAAGTATAGAGTCCTTCTCATACTATAATAACATGATTTGGAAGACTATGTCAAAGAAGAACTTTTAGATCCAGAGGCTGATGAGGACAACACTAAGCATAAGAAGAACTTGGTCAAATCCAAGACGATTATTTCCATCTCCATCAAAAGATCATTTGATCTCACATGTGTCCTCTTGGAATACCCCCAAGGAGATGTTTGATACATTAACCAGCTTGTACAAAGGAAAGAACATCAATAGGAAGATGAAATTGAGAACTCAACTTAAGGATGTGAAGATGCAGATGTCAGAAAGCATTCAATCCTACTTCACAAGGGTCTCAAAGATCAAGGAGCAACTAGAATCCATTGGAGACAATGTCGAGGAAGTAGAAGTGGTGATGACCACCTTGAATGGTTTCCCTAGATCATGGGAATATTTCATTCAATTTTTTTATTCAAGAAGGAGGCTCACCAAGTTCAGTAGCAAAAGAAGAAAATATATGTGATGATGACAATCAACCCTAACAGCTCATGCCACCGAAGATGATGAACCAGCCGAGAAGAGAACAAGGGAACATTCCTCACGTCAAGAGGAATATGTACTTTGATCCATAAGGATTCAACCCATGATGAAGAAGAACCTATTATCCATGTCAACATTGGATAAGAAGGGATGTAGTTGTGATTGATAAGAAGGGACACTCATATCTATGATGTAGAAGACTTGTTCAACATTGTCGATCATGAGCAAGACAGTCATAAGTCCTCAGAATCATATGATGGAGAAAAGTGCATTATCAGAGTCTCCAATAATTCTTGCAAGGAGACAAATATCAAGAGGGATTCTACCAAACAAACAAAGATAAGTGTTTAAATTTCCATTTCCTATATATCTAGTTACTTAAATGATAGTGTTTAGTTGTGTACATCTTTATGTTCCTAGATTTAGGAAATGTATTATGCATGTTAGAGTGTTTGAATTCATAAATAATATACTACTAATATGCATGTGATGGGTAAGTGGCCTATGGTGTTGTACAACATTCCATTGCTACTTATCTAGAATGAAACCTTTTTGCTGACATATTGGGAGTAGTGCACACTCTTAATAATTTCCTGGTAGAGATGGAAGGCATCTAGAAAGTTGTCGTGTGTGTACGTGATATGGATGAATGTTGTAGCATTGGATAAGTTGCATGATTGTGTGACATATTTCATTATGCATAATAATTTGTCATTATTAGTATGTTTTGAAAAATATGGAACATTTCTAATCATGCAACTAAATTTGACTTGTATGAAGGATCATATGCAATCACCTACAACAAAATAATGATGAGGCTTGTTCTGAAGAACAAGTGAAAATGGGTCAACCATGACACTCAAAAAATATTCACTCCAACAAATTACATGAAGAGGAACTTGAAGCTCCTAGGTTTAGAGACAAAGTGATGGAAGAAAGAGCTTCAGAAGAATATGATAATCCTGATATGACCAATCCATAAAGACCTATATATCCATCCCAAGAGGTGAACACCCACGAGAGAAGACCAGCTTGGGCACGAGAGATCATCCAAGATGAAAAAAAACATGGTGCTCCAGACAAGACTTCCAGGAAAAATAAGAGGCCTCGTACACATTCTAGTTATGTGGCACTATTGCGTGACATCATTGATGCATATCCTTGCAGCTATGAAGAAGCAACCGAGAAGAAATAATGGAAGGATGTTATGATCGAAGAGTATTAGTTGATCATGAAGAATGATGTATAGGATGAGGTTATGAGACCTGGAAGTCTATAGTGTCTTCCAAGTGGATCTACAAGAACAACGTGCACATAATGTTTTGTATAGGCTCAAAAGGCACCCATTGGATAACACATATAGTTACATGAGGAGCTCGAGGATCACCTAGAGTGATGGAAATATCAATCTTTGTTGTAAGGATGAATATGGAAGCCTACAGAGGACGAGAAGCTCATAGATGCGTGCAAGAGGAACTTTCAACAAAGTTTAAGATGGATAATCTTGGTATCCAATGACCTTGAAAGATGACATAGATGGACACACAGAAGATTAGCAGTAGAAGAAGCTACCTATCACTCCAGTGCAGAATGTCCCAATGCAGAGAGTACAAGATGTAAAGGGAGGATGGTGCTCCACTTCAAAGGAAGTGGCTACAATAGATCTCAAAGTTCAAGAATATTGACATGATTCTTAGGGTTAGAGGTGTGGCAGAATCCAAAGGAGATTTTCCTTAGACAAGGAAAATATGCAGTCACGATCCTGAAGAGGTACAAGATGTTGGACTATAGTTGCACTGATAGCATCAAACATGAATTTGTTATGTGATCCTACTTCAAAGATAATCGATGCCATAGTCTACAGCCAGATGATTGGTTTGTTGATGTACTTAATGAACACAAGGCGGATATATGCTTTGCGTAGAACACTTTGTGCTAGTACATGGTGGAGCTAGGATGTGTTCGCATGGTTGCGACAAAGCACGTGTTGAGGTACCCAAAGGGTACGATCAAGTATGGCCTCATATATGCAAAATATTAGAGGATCTTCCCGTAGGGATATGTTGACTACGATTGGGCCAGTAATGCTACAAATAAGAAGAGGACTTTAGGGTGTTGCTTCAGCTTGAGGCCTGGCATTATTTCTTTGTTCAGCAAGAAGCATATGAGCGTAGCACTGAGTAGAGTTGAGGATGAGTTTATTATAGCTTGTTCAATAAGTTGTGAGACAGCGTGGCTTTGGAAGCTACCTACGGGATTGTTCGATGTTGAGTTATAGACGACGTGTGTATTCCATGATAAGTCGAAGCACATTGAGATCTGATATCAATATCTCTAGGATATGGTGTAGAGAGGAGTAGTGAAGCTTCAATATATTATTACGGACGAGAAGATAGGCGATGTATTGACCAAGCCTCTAGTGAGAGTGGAGTTTGAGTACTTCAGGGACAAGCTTAGAGATGTGCAGATCGGTGTCCATTGCAAGAGAGAGTGATGAGTCCCAATGGTCCTCACATCTAGTTTGAAAAAGGAATGGTCACTATACAGAGAACATGGTTGTATCTTTGAGGGTATATTCCAACATGGTTGTTGGCATCATTGAGGGTGGATCCCAGTATGACTGGTCATATCACCAAGGGTAGATCCCAACATGGTTGGTGGTATCCCTAGAAGGAAGATCCAAGGAAGGTTGGTAGTATATTCAAATAGGAAGATCCCAATGAGATCATCCTAGGGATGATGGCCATTCTTTGGGAGAATGGTGGTGCCTAGTTAGTTACAAGGATAGTGGTCTTGCATTCATTTGCATACAATAGTGTCCTAGCATTCTTATGTTGAGGATGATCCTGCATTCATTTGCGAACGATAGTGCTATAGAATTCTCATGCTGACAGTGGTCCTGCATTCATTTGCAGATGATAGTGCTCTAGCATTCTCATGGTAAGAGTGGTCCTGCATTCATTTGATGATGATAGTGTCCTGTTGGCCGGTTTTTATGACTTGAGCCAACAAGGAGGTTATGCCCACACAATCAGCTTAAAGCAACGTCCGGTGTGTTTGAAATAGCAAAACCTCGCAGGTTATGGTCCTGCTACCAGCTGATTTTTCTCTTAAGGAGAAATGAAAATCAGCAAAATCTAACCTATCCTAATGTTATTTCTACCTAAATGAATCCTATAATTAGTTTCAGCTATCTAAATTGTCTTATATTTGCTTTCTTAAGGAAAGACTCCAATTTTTTAAGAGTTTTTTGAATATAAAGAATGTTGAAATTATGCTAAAAACAATTACACAAATCAATTTAACAGCTGTTAACTGAAATATACTAAAATAAAACTTAATCTGAACAATCTTACCTATCCTATCTATCCTATCTCAGCTGAGAGCGTTTCTAAATACTAGATTAATTATTAATTAAGATGAGAGAAACAGAAAGACAAAGTTTACAATTTAAATAGAAACATTTAAGTCATACATAATAAGTCACTCTGTTATACAATATCTGAACAGAAAAACTGAAAATAAACAATTATTTTAGTTTTTTGAAATTAACTAATAATTAATGATCAACATAGCTATTTGAATCAAAAGACGATGTCTAATATAAAATCACTGTAAAAATACAAACGATAATTTTAACAGACAGAAGTGTATATCCTTATAACTTAAATTTATAGTAAAAATACTAATAAATACAGTCATAACGATATATTT
>LPNX010593876.1:510071-535292 GCA_001517045.1 Pseudotsuga menziesii | reverse complement strand
AATGATAATTAAACACAAGTATAACAAAGCATACTGTAATTAATATTAATATAGAAGATAAGATACTGAAATATAGAATATATCCAAAACAATAATACCAGTCATGATATCAGTCTGTAGATGTCCAGTTGCATCTCACATCCAAAGATTCAACTTCAGTAATGAAACAACACCAGCAACAAAATATATTTCAAGTATGTGTTCTTCAAACACTCCATCCTTAGTTCATCAAAATTCCTAACTTATATAATACTATGATTCAGTTTTCCCCATCAATGTTACATGCAACATTATAGGGTTCCTATAACTATAAAGAGAATCGAATCTCTTTTATCAAACACCTGTCACTATAAACAGAAAAACGACTAGCCTGAATGTTTGCTGATTTAAAGGTACTTGGTAAATTCGTGGCCATTGTTGAAACTCCAGCCTTCAACAAACAGCCATATCTCCCAGCCAACACATTAACAACGTCCTAAAACTTTGGAGAAGAGTGATGACATATCCACCTGTGTTTAAACAAACGAAGCATCTCATTAAAACCATTTACAACAGATGTAACAAAATAAACTAACATTTAAATGTATGCCTGTAAAATCTGCGATTTTACAGGCATGCATAACAAAAATATTTTATTACCTGTTTGACAGCGACACAACTCATGTACTTTGAAAACAAAAATGAGAATAACCATCAAGCTTTTCTTTGAAGATCGACTACTCTTCGTGCTTCAGCTAATTTGGCCTTCAGCCTGATAATCTTTAAATTTTGTTTTTCTATTTGTTCAAGTAGGTGCTGATTCGTACCTATTATTGAACTCTTTGCTTTTTTATACTGATTCTTTTTGGAACTCATTTCTTTCCACCTACTGATCCAACTTAGCAACTCCTCTCTAAATGTTCTATTTTCTTCTTCAATCAATGTTGCATTAGATTAGCAATGCTTAAGTTCATCCTTCAACTCCGTAATCTTGGACTGGTATGCTTTGTCTAGTACTTGCTGAAGAGTTTCTTCTTCATTGGCTACCTGAGGAGAGTTAGGGATATCAATGTTTTGACCAGAAGAATGGGGACTAATAAAAGACGATGCAGGGTCTGAAATACAAGTGTCCATACATGATGGAGCGATCTCAGCCTTACCCAGTTCTGTCACGTTTTCAACTAATCTTGTATTATTATCCTTTATCAGATTGGATTTATTTAAATGAGAAGTGACATGCACTGACGATGGTTTATTGTCTTCAATATGGACGACTGCAGGCTGAGTGTCCTGTCGATTAGCCATAGGAATCGAAATTGTAGGAACATGATTCATACTTCTAGTAACCCTCCTTAAAAACACAAGACTGTCTGACTCAAACCCTCCTTTATCGCAGCATACCTGAGCGAGATGATCTAGCTTATGCATAGACTCCCTACTATGTTCATGAGGATTATTTGACTCAAATAGATTTTTACAATGAACAGTGTTAATACCTTTGTTTTCGATTAACCCTTCCTCTGTTTTTGTAGGAGTACTATGATATCTACCCGATGGGGGCCGGTTCAAGACTGTTTTAGAGCAACGTGGAACTATATTATCAACATCTTCATTATTGATACCAGCGTTTACTGGTAGATTGGCTTCCTCAAGCCTTTTACCTTCTAACCCAGTCTCAGGATCATTATTGACTTCAGGCTTAGCAACCTTTCGTTTCCTGCGGGTTTTTGGAGAGGGGTTCGACCAATATTGGGTCGGCCCCAAATCACACTCAGTTAAAAATTCATCCCATGTCTTGCCATTTAAAGACAATTAATGTTGCACTATAATTTTGACTAATCCGTGGTGAAAAAGACTTCTATCAGGGTTATTAAAACTTCGAACCGCCTGTGACATCTTCTTCAAACTTTGCCACAGATAAAATGGTAGATTAAGCCTACATCCCTGTAATGCCAATAGGAGTCTTAAGTGGTAATAGTGTAAATGAGAGAAACGTCCATCGCAGGACACATACCTGACCAGAATTTCGTAGAAAGCTCGCCACTCAGGCTTCAGGAACTTGACAGGGACTCCTATCTTCAGTTTTGTATTGTCTGGTAATGGCAGCAGCAAAGATAAACACTTTTTCTTATTAACCCTACTACCTTTGAACCAGCGTTCTCCAACTTGCGGGAGCTTTGTTGCTTCTGCGATTTTGTCTTCATTAACAATGAACTTAAAACTCCCTATCTGCACAACGTCGTCTTTTAAATTCATGGCAAATAGTTTGGTCACCTCTGCGTGATGGCCGTCAAAACACTTAAAGAATTGCCCCCACCCAATTTTCGCAAATCGTAAGGCGACCTTCTCATTTGCTTCTATGAGTTCTGAACCTGAGATTTCGAAACGGTTCAACGGAGCCATAACCTTCTCAGCACTACCCTGGTTTCGGAATGGATCGAATGGCGATGTGAAGAGGGAGGGAATAGGTATCCAAGTGTATGACATGATGTGAAAATTTCACATGCTTCGAATCTGACAGATATGAGATCTCTGGACTTGGCCATTTTTAGCCGAACCTAGCAATGATGAGTGCTACAGCCAACATTTTATTATGATACATGCATAATCCACGACTTAGCCACGACTATCAGTGAAATTGAACCAAATCGATATACCAGGGATCTTGTGATTGACGGATCATAAATTCAAACATTGATTATAGACAATGGTCAATAATGAACTCGTACATCGTAATGAAATGGAATGATTATCAATATTAAATCATGTTAATACGATGCCTCAATATATTCACAGCTGTCGATTTATCATGAAGTGCAAGCCACATCTCTATGCCAACTCAGTGATCCAAGTGACAAGCGTTATCAATTCGACACATGGCTTCTCGTAAACTCTGTCAATTAATGGTCTTCTCTAATTTTAGCGTGAAAGGTGGTAGCATTCAAGGTGTTATAGTAATGAAATCATATACCCTAATGTTTAGCATGACAACTAGCAAATGGCTTGATTTAATATCTATGTCATGTATTTCATAGATTTAGTTTTAAATCCTTCAAAAATCCTATTGATTAATATCCGAAATTAAATTTGATAGGATATTAAGTGATAAAACTATAATATATGAAAATTCCTATATGATAATCATTTATTCACTAACTATATATACAATATTTACAAAGTCATGGTAAGGCATTTTATGAAAAATAAGTTACCTTTAGTTCTAGGAAATTAGAACTCGTAATACCTCATCCATATCCAGCTTTTAAATAAACACAAGATGTGTTTTTGTTGATTTTCTCCTGGCATACTATCGTTTCGAGTTTCTTAAATCATATATAATCATATAAATTTAACTTAATGATCGAATTGATTATATGAATATTTATGAACTTGACTTATTAAATTGACAGCTGCTAATTGCCAAGTTTATAAACATGTTTTCATCAATCTGTTAACATGTCATTTTACTCTTCTTTGATTGAGAGTACCTTCAGAATCAAAGATTCTGAAGGTGCTCTTTTATAATTTTAAATTGGTAAATCACAGACAGAGCTAATCTCCCTTCATCTTATGAGAAATGAAGGGGTTGTTGCTGACTGCCAACATGTCCTAACATTCTTATACGAAGGATGGTCCTACATTCATTTACAGACGATGAGGGTCCTACATTCATTTGTGGATGAGGTCCTGCATTCATTTGCGAACGATAATGATCTATCATTAGCATGCTAAGAGTGGTCCTGCATTCATTTTTGGACGATAATATCCTAGCATTCTTATGTTGAGTATGGTCCTACATTCATTTGCAAACGATGAGGTCATGCATTCATTTGTGGACAACGAGGTTCCTGCATTCATTTGCGGATGAGGTCATGCATTCATTTGTGAATGAGGTCTTGAATTCATTTGGGGACGATGAGGGTGCTTCATTCATTTGCGGACAAGGTGTTGCATTCATTTGCAGATGGTAGTGCTCCTTCATTCATTTGTAGATAGGGTCCTGCATTCATTTGCAGACGATGATGCTCCAACATTCTTTTTGTTGTGAGTGATGCCACATTCATTTGCGGATGTTGTTCCAGTATTTGTATACTGATGATATTGCAGGTGATGTTCCACGATGATGATGCTCATGATGATGATGTTTGTGACAATGTTCCACGATGATGATGCTTGTGATGATGATATTCATGATGGTGTTCCTTGATGACGGTGATGATACTCGTAATGATGTTCCATGATGATGATGTTTGTGACGATGTTCCATGATGATGATGATAATGTTCATGACAATGTTCCACCATGATGCTCGTGACAATGTTCCATGAAGATGATGATGATGTTTGTGACGATGTTCCACGATGATGATGATGATGTTCCATGATGATGATGGTGATTCTCATGATGATGCTCCACGACAATGATGCTCTGTGATGATGATGTTCCACAAATGATGATGATGTTAATGTAGCTGTTGAAAACTTCCTATGACATATAGACTCACTAGCCAGTTGCACAGTTGTTGTTGTTTTTGTTGGTGTAGAATACCTTCCTTGTTAAGATGGAGTGTTAAAGAAATGTAATTGCGGAAGATGTTATATTTTGTACTTTTATTGTTATTCCTCCTTTCAGATATGTTGCTCCTCTGATCAAGAATGTCGTTGATGTAAATGGTCATGTAAAGTCTTGAGGTAAAACCTCCATTGTAATTTGAGTCAATACTACCCTCAAAAGTATTATTAAAATGTTGTTTTGAGTCTCCCATGGAAAGTCAACCTTGGTTGAGAGGAGAAGTCGACCCTGTTGGGTTATTAGGATTCTCAACTGATTAGTATAAATAGGTGAGGTGCCTCCCTCGCTTGGACACACTAAGAAGTCAAGCAAGTTCTCTAGAGAGAGAAGGAGCAATCCATCTAAGGGAGATGAAGAAATCAAGTCTTCTTATTGGGGTCTTACACTATACTTTGTTAAGTCTATATCGAGAAAGTTTTGTTTGGTTTTCTCCCCCATGAGGGATTCCCATGATAAATATTTGTGTTCTTTTGTGTTGTTGTGCTTATCTTTCTTTCAGTGATCCTATTGCATATGGTTATAGTGTTATGATGCTAAATGTTTTTAGATATTGTATAGCCATTAAAATTCTAACACAACCAATATAACCTTTGTAGGATTTCTTATGTCATTGTTGCCATTGCAATTATTTGGGATCTAAATATAAGACACTCATACTAAGTTTCATCATATTATCTATGATGCCATGCAAGTAAAAGTAATGTTCCATTTGAATGACCCATCCTGTGGGGTTTGACCCATCTAATATGGTGATATTGAATTAGGAAGTCTATTCCACATATGAGTCATTGGATCATGGATAAGCAAAGTGGAGTGAGGCCCATGGGGATTTGATGAGTTGGTTTCTTCTTTGTGGGAAGCCTGCTTTGTCTCTAGGTCTCTTGAAGATGATGAAGGAACAAGTGTCATTAAGTGGGTTTGATAGTTATAAAGAAACTCCAATTTTGTAATCTTACAACGTATGCCATCAATATTTTGCTGAGTAGAGGAGTGGTTGAGGCCTAACTTGTTTTACAACCCATCATATAGTGTTTCCATATAGGAAACTTTGTTCGAGATATCACCTCCTTGAATGTTAGCCATTAATGGAAATGGGTCCACAAAACAAAGGTATGGAAGAGTGGTACCAATGTGATCAACACAATGCAAGGACTGTGGTGAGATAATTTTAAAATAAGGGTGTAGGCAGAACCAAAACCCCCCTTTTTTTTTTGCTCCTGTTTGAATGTCACTTTGCTGATGGAATTCCCAAATCATGAATGTTGGAAATTATGTATAAATTTCATGGACTGGTCAAGGAGACATGGTTTCCAGGTCCTAAGGGTAAGGTAGCATCGAGTGTTATAACTCTCTAATTTACTTGGATGGTCCAATAGTAATACTCAACCTAATCACTTAAGGAACCGACTAAGGAAGCTCAACCATGCCCTTAGACGTACTACTTGACTACCTAGGTACTATAGAGTAATTTTCCTGAGCATTATGCTCGGTGCCACTATAGCAATAAGATGGTTAATCATGCTATGTAAACTGGTTTCAAGTTTCCTAGGAGACTTCTAATATATTCGAGGATACGTGCACGTGAAATTTGGTATATAGGTGTTGTTTTATGTGGTACTATTTGAAGGTGTACCAATAAGGGTTACAAGGGTGTCCAACTATGTTATATCTCTTGTATTTCCTTAGTCTTCCCCCACCGTAGATTTACCTGCTGAATGACACATCACTATGTTATTTATAGATGTCGAAACATGCCTCTAGCCTTATATATATATATAGCTCAAGAAAGTGTTATGATACCATATGTTATGTACCTTCATAACATAATTGGAAATTCATAGCATAAATAACACAATAAAGCAAGATTTCAATTTGAAAAGACATAATTACAACAACAATAGATAATGCATATATCAAAACATCACAATAGAAATACCTTTATTAATGAAAGCAATATTTACATGCCTCTTTGAGAGGGAAACCTCCAAATGGAGCCAAGCTCCAATCACAAAATACTTCACAAGACATTTTATTGCATTGCTTCTACTCTATATATAGTAACTAGTTTCTAGTGAACAAACTTTCTACTAGGTGGAACCTTTTATCAAATCTTCTTATAAATATTGCTTTTACACTATACAGACTTTCTAGTAGGTGAAACCTCATAGTAAGTCTTATTACAAATAGTGCATTCACAATATATCTACTTTATTGGCCTTATTTGATATAGATGTCCTCGGTACATAATGACCTATCTATTTAAAAGGGTTAGGATAGGACACCAACAAAATCATTGGAGTATAAAGGAAGAGGTTATTCTGCGCAATATTGCTACTATTACAAATACTATCACATATATATTTAAGGGGAAATTATGGTGTGATAAAGAGATCGAGAAAAAGAGAAAATTAAGATACTACAAGGAAGTCATTAACCCGGTTTAGAAGATCAAAAGTATATTTTTGTTTTAATTAGCTTAATGAATAAAATCAATATCTCTAAAATAAAAGAACTCTCGTGAGCTCCACAATGAAACATGGTGTTGGACACTTTCTAAAATGTGTTGGGATGAGCATTGACAAATGCTTAGCTTTGAATTTTTGGCTCCAAGAACCGCAACGTATGATTTCTTGATTTTTGCAGGTTTTTTTATTTTGAGGAGAGTGCGAGCTTTCGCAGACATCTGGAGAAGGATAGATATTCGACAAATATTTGCAGGCTGAACTAGTTTCTGAAAAAAAGCTACATAGTGGTTTTTGCAGGATTGAATTTTTGAGGAGAACGCGAGCTATGACTGATACAGATGAGCTCCAAGAATCGGGTTGTGACTGATACATATGAGCTCCTTCCAAACAACGAGTTGTGACTGATATAGATGAGCTCCAAGATTCGCAACATATGATTTGTTGTTTTGCAGGTTTTTGATTTTGAGGAGAGCGCAAGCTTCTGCAAACGTTTGGAAAAGGACAGAGATCTTGTTTTTTGCAGGCTGAACTGGTATTTGAAAAGGAGTTGCAGAGCGGTTTTCTACAGGCTTGAATTTTTTAGGTGAACGCGAGCTTATGCAAGTGTTTGGAGAAGGATTGATCTTCTAGCAAGGAGATCTTGATTTTTGCAAGTTGTTCTGAATTTTGAAAAGGCGTTGCAGAGCCTCTTGCAGTGATTCAACAAGTCTGAGTGTGAGTTTTTCAAGATTTTGAGTTTGAGTGAGAAATTTGAGAGTCATGGCAGAAGGAGAGGATCTTTCCTTTTCCTCTGAGCTTGATGCTTTTAGGAGATTGGTGGTAGCAAGCAGCAAGAGAAAACTTAGGCCGAATCAGCAAAAGTTTGTTAAGAAATTAGATAATATACCTTCGGTGGATTTACATGCAGAACATCCTTACTGGACAGCCATGAATATTGCAGATCGAGGACTTATTGGTCAATTTACAGGTCTTTGGCCATCACCTAAGGCAATTGATAGATGGGTTCATAGGAATTGGAAACACCTTATCTCAGAAGGCATAGGAAGCCATCTGGTAGGCAAGGATACTATGTATTCTTGTTTGAAAACTCAAAAGATAGAGATTTAATTTTCCGAAATGGTCCATAATTCATGGGCCCTTAAGGGATGTATCTGAATAAAAGGACACCAAATTTTGATCCTTGTTAAGATGTCCCATCAACAGTTCCTGTTTGGGTCAGACTTCCACATCTTCCTCTTCATTGCTGGAATCCAGAATCTTTAGAAACCATAGGAAACAAATTGGGGAAGTACATAGACAGGGCTGAAAGAAGAGACCAATATTCTTGTGCTAAAATATGTGTAGAGGTCGAGCTGGAGATAGGTCTTCCTAAAGCAATTAAGTTGACAGTAGAAGACTGGTCACATGTGAAGGAGCTCTATTATGAGCAATTGCCATTCTAATGCAAGCATTGTCATGGATATGGTCATTTTTCCAGAACGTGTAAGAAGAAAGCGGAAGAGGAAGCTAAGAAAGAGAAGGGAGAACAACGAACTAAAGTCAAAAAAACCAATATAGAAAAGCAAGTAAATAGATCAAAAGGAAAAAAAGGAGAAATGGGGTCGGGAAGGAATCCTTCCGGACAAAAGTAGAATTAAAATGAGACAGCTATGAAGGAAATCATAACTCAAAACAAATTTGAAATATTGAGCAATCCTAAAGAACAAGTCCCAGTGCTTGAAGAGGGGGAAGTCCAACAGCTCAAGGACTATTAAGGGAAGAATCAGTTGCCCAGGATATTGGTTATCCTACTGGTGGCTCCTCCCCTTCATATGCAGATATGGAAAAAAAGCAACCCATGGATAAATCTGTCGAATAATCCGAGGAAGAATCTCTAGAGAGGTATTCTAAAAAAGGCCAAAAATCTCTCAAGTGTTAGAGAAGCATCCAGAGAATCATACATTGATTCCTCCATTGATCATGCCAATGCCAATGATACAGCGTATGATCAAGGAATCACAATCAATGCAGCAGATCAAGGACTCACATCTTGCGCAACAGCCTATATTAGGCATGACCAAATCATTCCACCCTTCATCCAAGGCATGACCAAAACATGCGCATCAGTAGGAAGGAAAGAGGAAATGTAATTAGTATTGTATGTAAATATAGCGGAACATTCCCTTTGTAATTTTTTGCATTCCTTTTCTTTTTCTGTTATTTTCGTGTATATAATGCCTTGAGCATTCTCTTGTATTTTATCAAGTAATAAGAATATCTTTTGTTCTTACATGGTATCAGAGCCCTAGGAAAATGCCACATTTCAATCTATTTCTTAAGCTTCAGTTCTTATGGCTTCCTCCACGAACTTTGCCTCATCCTCACCTTCACCAACAATATCCCTCACCCTTCCCAATTACACTCAAATGGCTGGAGTGAAATTGGATGGTCCTAGCACCTATCTCCGATGGTTGTCAAACTTTTTACCTATTCTATGCAGCAATGAATTGGTAGGCATCATTGATGGGACTGAACCTTGTCCCCCAAAGCTTCTAACCAATGAACAAAGTCAATCCATTCCTAATCTAGAATACTCTGTCTGGATCAAGACGGACCAACACTTACTAAGCTGGATCAATGCATCTCTTTCTGAGAAAGTGTTGTCAACCGTGTATGGCTTGAATACCTCTCGGTAGGTATGGACTGCACTGGCCAACAGATTTTACAGTCAGTCTTGTACTCATGTATCTCACATCAAACAACAGCTGCAGAATTTGTGCCAAGGTTCTAAATCATGTTTAGAATACATGTAGTCAGCCAAAGCCTGATCTGACCAACTTACAGTCATTGGTAAACCACTGGATGATGAAGATCTCATATCTGTCATCACCAATGGTCTTAATCCAACTTTCATTCACTTTGTGACTACTTTTGCATTTGTAACTCGTGAAAAGTCTCTTAGTTTTGATGAATTTCAAGAAATGTTATTGAATCACGAAATGCTGCTCAATAACCAGCACGTTCCTACCCCTGATATGTCCACCTATGCTCTATTTTCTCAAAAGGCAGGTCCTCACAATTTCAATCAGAAGAGCAAAGGATCATATCAATCCTATAGACAACAGCCATGCAATAATCAATATGCCAATCACCAACCAATGGCTTTCCTGCATTCAGATCACAGTAAGGAAATCACATCTTTGGTGCTCTCAGATTCAACAATGCTCTAGGATTATCCAACAGCAAGACTCCACAGGCTTCCTCCAAAAATGCACCAAACTCATCACGTGCTCCCTGTCAAATCTGTGGAAAGACAAACCACCAATCCCTTGATTGCTTCCATAAGATGAACTACTCCTATCAAGGTAGAAATCCTCCTCCTCAGCTGGCAGCCATGGCAGCTCAATCAAATGCTCTATATGATGATGAACAATAGTGGCTTGCTGATAGTGGTGCAAATGCCGACATCACCAATAACTTGGAGAATCTCACAATCCAGCAACCCTTTGAAGGCAATGACATGGTTGTTGTAGGAAATGGATCTGGTCTTAAGATTGACAATGCTGGTTCAACTCTTCTCCATTCCTCTAATTCCTCTTTTGATTTCCATCTTAAAAATGTGCTTCATTGTCCTAATGCATATGCTAATATTTTATCCATTCAAATATTTTGCTTAGATAATGATTGTCACTTTATACTTACCTCATCTCATTTTTTTGTGAAGGACAACCTCACAAAGGCAATCCTCTTGGAAGGCAAGAGTGAGAATGGACTCTATCCATTGTGGTTTCAAGGGAACTCACACAAATCCAGTTGTGCCATTGTAGCCTTTTTAGGAATAAGACCTCAGCCTTGATTTGGCATTTTAGACTAGGTCACCCAGCAAATGATGTTGTTTCTCAAATTGTTAAAGCATTTCAGCTTCCTATTTCATCTTTAAATTCCAATAAAACTGATTTGTGTGATTCTTGTCAATTGGGCAAAAGTAAGAAGCAATCTTTTTCTTATTCCAATCGACAAACCTCTCTCCCTTTGCATCTTATTCACACTGATATATGGACTTCCCTTGTCACATCAAATAGTGGTTTTAAATACTATGTTATATTTGTTGATGATCACTCAAGATACACTTGGGTCTACCCTCTTTATAAAAAATCTGAAGTCTATGAATGTTTTATCAAATTTAAACTTCTTATTGAGAACCAATTCTCCTCCTCCATCAAACAACTTCAATTTGATGGAGGTGGTGAATACACTTCACTTCACTTTCAATCCTTCCTCACCAAGAATGGCATTGTCCATCACAAATCATGTCCCTATACCTCTCAACAAAATGGCTTAGCAGAAAGAAAACTAAGGCACATTCTGGAAACAGGCTTGACACTCCTAGCACATTCACATCTTTCTAATGTTTACTGGGTTGATGCATTCCTTACAACAACTCATCTCATAAATCGTCTTCCCACTCAAACTTTGGATAATCTTTCTCCTTACTTCAAGCTATATCACAAAGACCCTGATTATAAAAAACTCAAGGTCTTTGGATGTAAATGCTACCCTCTATTACGCCCCTTTGGATTGCATAAACTTGAATATAGATCAACACCCTGCATCTTTCTTGGTTACAGCTATGCTGGTTACAAATGCTTCGATCCTATTACTAAAAAGGTATACTTGTCACGACATGTGGTTTTTGATGAGTAGAACTTTCCAGCAAAGGATCAAGCCTCTTCTCACTTTCCCTCCAAGATCAGTACTATTGGTGATGCACCCTTCATCCTTCCGGTAAGTCTTCTTCCTAATTCTGTTTCTGGTTATCCTAACTCACCCTTTCTTCCTTACAGTACCTCTCCCATTTCAAGTAATGCAAATGGCTCTCCTGCTTCTACATCCCATTCTGAATCTGCATTGCCTAATGCTCCTGTTGTACTCTCACCTGCACTGCTTTCACATCCTTCTCCTGAGATGCATCTCTCCATCCATGTCCTTGACAATCCCATTCCTGCACCTCCCTCTTTGCATCCTATGAACACTCGATCCAGAATAGGCTCTACTCGACCTAAACAATTCCCTAATTTCAAGTTATACAAAGCTACCAAATATCCCCCTCAATTGTTTCACCTCACCATCTCTGCCACTGAACCATCTTGTTATCGCAAGGAAGCTTCTGATCCTCGGTGGGTTCAAGCCATGACATAAGAGTTTCAAGCACTACAAAATAATGGAACCTGGACACTATGTCCACGTCCTCCTCATTAAAACATCATCAACAACAAGTGGGTTTATCGCATCAAACAAAAATCTGATGGCACCATAGAGAGTTTTAAGGCAAGACTAGTTTCCAAAGGATTTGATCAGCAAAATGGCATCTATTATACTGAGACCTTCAGTCCAGTAATCAAGCCTGCCACCATCCGTGTTATTCTCTCATTGGTTGTTCAATTTCACTCGACCATACAACAATTGGACATCTCTAATGCCTTTCTTCATGGCAATCTTCTTGAGGATGTCTACATGGAGCAACCAAGGAGGTTTATTGACAATCAACATCCCGACTTTGTCTGCAAGCTTCACAAGGCCCTCTATGGCCTCAAACAAGCTCCTTGAGCTTGGTTTAATCACTTCTCTTCCTTCCTTTTGGACATTGGCTTCACTGCCTCGCTTTTGGATTCCTCCTTATTCACATTACATTTGGGATCTGCTCACATTTTCATGCTGGTTTATGTCACGATGACATCATTCTCACTGGATCCAATGATAAACTCATACAATCCATTATTGCTCAACTACAGAGAGAATTTCCTTTTAAGGATCTTGGCCTTCTTCACTTCTTTCTGGGAATTCAAGTTTCCCGCACTCCACAAGGTCTGCACCTCTTCCAAGCTAAGTACATCTCTGATCTTCTTCATTGCACTCATATGCAGGATGAAAAACCATCTAAGTCTCTTGCTACCTCTGGTCTGAAACTTTCTCAATATGATGGAGAACCTTTGTCCAATCCTACTAAATATAGACAAGTGGTTGGCGCTCTCCAATACTGCACCTTAACACGGCCAAAAATTGCATTCTCTGTTAACCAGCTCTGCCAATACATGCATGCACCCTCCACGGCTCATTGGTTTGCTATGAAGCGAGTACTGAGATACCTCAAATCTTCAGTTGATCATGGATTAATGTACTCCAAAGGTTCCTTAAACCTCATTGCCTACTGTGACAGTGATTGGGAAGGTAGCATTGATGATAGACGCTCCACCACTGGCTTTGATGTCTTTCTTGGCTCAAATTTGATCTCCTGGTGTGCCAAAAAGCAGGCTGTTGTGTCTAGGAGCAGCACTGAAGCTGAACATAGAGCCCTTGCAATCACTACCACTGAAGTCTACTAGTTACAGATGTTGTTTTGTGAAAGTCAATTCTCTCTTTTACATGCTCCTGTCCTATGGTGTGACAATATAAGTGCATTAGCCTTGGCTTCCAATCCTATGTACCATGCTCGCACTAAGAATATTGGGATCGACTATCACTTTGTGCGTGAAAAAGTCCTCAATCGTGAAATACTCATCAAATTTATTTCCACCAATGATCAACTTGCAGACATTTTTACTAATAGTCTCTCCTCTACTCGGTTTCTGCTTCTTCGATCCAAGCTCATGGTGACTTACTCCCCCATCAGCTTAAGGGGGGATGTTAGAGAAGCATCCAGAGAATCATCCATTGATTCCTCCATTGACCACGCCGATGCCAATGATACAACCTATGATCAAGGAATCACAATCAATGCAACAGATCAAGGACTCACAACTTGCGCAACAACCTATATTAGGCATGACCAAATCATTCCACCCTTCATCCAATGCATGACCAAAACATGTGCATCAGTAGGAAGGAAAGAAGAAGTGTAAGTAGTATTGTTTGTAAATATAGTTGAACATTATCTTTGTAATTTTTTGCATTCCTTTTCTTTTATGTTATTTTCATGTATATAATGCCTTGAGCATTCTCTTGTATTTTATCAAGTAATAAGAATATCTTATGTTCTTACGTCAAGAAGGTTTTAGAAGAAGAAGCTTAATGCTTGAAGATATAGGGCAGTCAAGCCATAATAAAGATGTCTATTGGCAGGAATACTCGGGCTAGACCTGTAAAGGGATTCCCTCAACCTTATGTCATAATTAAGTAATGCACATTGTCTCTTGGAATTGCAGGGGGCTAGGACATCCTTCGAAAGTTGAAGCTGTAAAACATCTCATAAAAATGGCTTCACCCAACGACCTTCTGCTCCAAGAGATAAAGGTTGCTGAGGAAAATCTCCTATCAATAAGTGAATTGAAGTGGAAGAAGAAAGCAGGGATCATAGTGAATGCAAGGGGATCATCTGGTGGACTTGCAACGCTGTGGGCAGAGGATAGTTTTTCTATGCAAAATTCCTTTAAAACTCAACATTGGATATTTACTGAAATTTAGCATCTAGCAAGTAATACTTCTCTGTCCATTTTTAATATGTACGTTCTTGTCAATTTTCAAGAGAAAAAATATTGTTTGAAGACTCTTGCAGAGTATGTGGATGCAAATTTACCACCAAACATGGTTGTGGTTGGCGACCTCAATATCATGCTAGATCCAAAAGATAAAAATGGAGGTGTCTGTGGAAGGCATCCTATGTCAAAACAGTTGAGAATTTTATTCAATTATGGGATTTGATTGACTTTAAGCCAAAGAAAGGAAGATTCACATGGACTAATAACAAAGTAGGAGAAACAAATATATCAACAAGACTGGACCACTTCTTGGTACAAAGCTCCTTTTTGGGAAAAAAAATTATTTGTTCCAATATTCTTCTGAAATTAACCTCAGACCATAAACCTATTATGTTACAATTCGAAGAGGAAGAAGATATTGGGCTAATTCCTTTCAGGTTTAGCCCACTTTGGGTTGATTGTGCTGGTTTTATGAACATCATATCACAGGCTTGGTCTCATCCTGTTATTGGATCTCCAAATTTTGTTTGGGAACAAAAATTTTAATTTACTAAACTTGCCCTTAAGGATTGGCCTAAACAAAATGTGAAATCTCCATCCAATGACAAAATAGAGGCGTTAAAAGTTGTAGAGGAACTCCAATTGGAAATGAATGAAACAAGAATAACCTTAGCAAAATTGGAAAAAGAACAACAAGCTTAGTTCAAAGCCTTTCGTGCATTGATAAAGGAAGAAGAATACTAGAGATTGAAATCTCACAGCATCTGGTTACATGCAGGAGACATAAATACTTCCTTCTTTCACAGGCAGTATAGAGCAAGACTCTCTCACAACCACATCTCAAAAATTTCCTCCTTAGATGGACAAGTTTTTAAAGGCCAGGCTCAAATAATGTAGGTGGCTGAATAACACTTCCAAGGTTTGTTTAGTGAAACTGGATTAAAAGAGAATGATTTAAATTTAGAATTCTTATCCAACATTCCTTCTTTGGTCAGTAAGGAGACAAATGGAGAACTCATGGAGCCATTTACGGAAGAGGAGATTATGATGTTATTTGGTCAATGGAGTCGAATAAAGCCCCAGTACCAGATGGATTCTCTTTTTAATTTTATAGGGTGTGTTGGACAGTAATCAAGAAAGATCTCTTGAGGATGATCAAATCTTTTCAATTAAAAGATAAAATAGGTGGATGCACTAATTCCACTTTCCTAACATTAATCCCTAAAGAAGTTAACTGGATAACTTTTGAAAGATTTCGGTCAATATCTCTTTGTAATGCTTATTATAAAATACTTTCCAAACTTTTAGCTAATCAGATCAAGTCTTTGTTAGGAAAGCTTATCTTCCCTCTTCAAGGCGGGTTTGTCAAAGGGAGACACATCTTGGATAATGTGATCCAAGTTTAGAAGCCATGCAATATAGCTTTCAAAGATAGGAGAAAGGCATGCTAATCAAACTTGATATGGCAAATGCTTTTGACAGGGTAAGGCTGTCCTTCCTTTATAAAGTTCTTCGCTCATTTGGGTTTAGTTCAGCCTTTGTAGATTTGATTCAAGCTTGTACATATAAACCTTGGATAGCTCCTTTAATAAATGGAAGACTGACAATTTTGTTTCAAGCAACTAGGGGACTTCATCAGGGCTTCCCTCTCTCATCGTTCCTGTATATTCTAAAGGATGAATCTCTGAGTAGAAAATTATCCTCAGAAAAAGAAGTAGGGAGTATTCCGGGCATTAAGTCTGCAACAGGGGTAGACTCAATCAACCATGCTCTATTTGCAGATGATTCTCTCTTTTTAGGAGGGGCTTCGCTCAGGTTTGCAAGAGCATTTAAAGGAATTATGCAAAACTTTTGTCTCATTTCAGGTGCTATGATTAACAATAGAAAGAGTGCAGTGTATGGTTGGAGCACTGATCATTCAATTATATCGAATATTGCAAATCTTTTAGAATTTTATGGATTTGACATTTGGGAACATATCAAATATTTGGACCTTCCGTTAACCTTAAGACAAAATAAACCTTCTCTTTGGCTAGAAGTAATTAGTAAGATAAAAGCAAAAATTGCTTCTTGGGGTGGACAATGGCTCACGAAGGTAGGGAAGCTTATAATGATCAATTCAATTCTGGCAGCTCTTCCAATATATCAATCTTTGCTCCTTCTAGCGCCAAAAACAATCATGGATCAGATATCCAAACATATTCGAGATCTCCTATGGAGTGGTGGTAAAGGAAACCAGAATAGATTGCATCTAGTTAAATGGGACATTGTCAAAAGACCTATGTTAGAAGGTGGCCTACGAATTAGAGATCCAGGTTTAACAAATCTTGCTAAGGGAGGAAAATTTTTGTGGCAACTATTTTTTGTATGTAAACATTCGATTAGTCAAATACTATGGAAAAAATACCTCTTAGGAGGAACTTTGAGAAACCTTCAGGCTATAAACATTCCCAATGGATCTTTGACTTGGAATTTATGCCAAAGAGGACTGGAATTCTTCCAAAAGCAATTATATCACATTCCATGAAATGGAAGAAAAATTCTTTTTTGGGAAGACAATATTCAAGGAAATGCTCCATTATCAACTAAGTCCTCTCTCATAGAGATCAAGCTTTGGCTTGTTAATAAAGGGTTATTACGTTTAGCCAATATTTCAAAATGGGACATCAAAGGAAACTAAGTAGATTGGCATTTTGAACTGTTGGAATGGCTAAACTCTCAAAAAAAATTGCTGCTGACAGAGTTGATTGGAAAAGCCCCAATTCATCATTCAATTAAGGACCATTGGGGATGGGGCAATTATGGAAAATATACACCAACGCTAGAATATTATGCTCTTCAAAACGAATTGCACCCAGCTCAAAACACGCCTTCAACTCACCCAACAAAACTTTGGAAATTAGTTTGGAGCTCTCCATGTGTGCCAAAGGTCATTTTTTTGACATGGCTGGTAAAGCACAGGAAGGTGCTCATTGGTGACAATTTGGAAAGGAGAGGTTTCTACGACCCTTTTAGATGTTTTTTTATGTCATCTTGCTGTAGAGACTTCAGATCATTTGCTTGTTGCATGCGTCTTCACTCAACAGGCATGCGTGTTGATTCTTAAAGGATTATCGGTGTCTGCCCCCATGAACATTGAAACTGGTAATTTGTTTTTAAACTGGAAGTCCAAATATCCAAGAATTGGTTCAATCGGCCCTAGATGGAGTAATATTTGGCAAGCTATCCCAAAATTCATATGGTGGAAAATATGGCTTGCTCGAAATGATATAATTTTTAATAACAGATTTTCGAAGCCATAAATTGTAGCAGGAAAAGCAAAGTCGAAGCTACTGGAAGCATTGGGAAATCAAATTAAAATTGACCCCTCAAACAATTGAATACCAATGGAATGGTTCATCGCAGCAGGAAAAACCACAGAAGAATTTTGGTAAGCCCTTTATAAAATCAAAATGGCAATTGAGACTACCGGAAAAGGAATTTTCAGAATGGTGGAAAAGACAAAATAAAGCATCAAGTTTTTTTTTATGGAGCATCCAAAGGAAATCCAGGGATAGCCGGAGTAGGGGGTATGTTGTACGATCTTGGAGGAATGTCAAAAACTAGTTTCAGTTGGGGCATAGGACAAAGCACAGATAATCAAGTAGAAACACTCGCTCTTTTAAAAGCCCGACAACTAGCAAAGGAAGCCGGACATAAACATTTGCAAATATTCGGTGATTTAGAAATATTAATTAAAGTTCTAAATAATGATAAACAATTTAACAATTTTTCCTTGAATGGGACTATGCAAAGGATTCAATTCATTTTGACTGAATTTGACTCTGTTTCCTTTTTTCATAATCTTCGAGAATTGAACAAGAAGGCGGATTCTAAAGTTAATCGAGGCTTCCAACTTCCCACTGGAATGATAAGTCTGAATGATGGACCTAGCTTAAAGCATCAAATTCCATAAGAAAGAAGCTGGTATTTGTTCTTCTCCAGAAACTGAGTAGTTTTGGAATGAAGGAAATGTAATCATATACATATTTGTAAATTGGTTGATGGCTTTGGCCAATCAAAATTTAAAAAATAAAAATAAAATACTCGTTTTAGTAAAAAAAATGTGTTGGGATGAAATAATTGGTCAACTTTATGATACCGAGACAATGGATGATGAAAAAATGCTTTCTTTTAGAATGTATTGCACATGCCCACATTATATATCAATTTCAAAATATTTGTAATAATACCTACCTTTGTAAACTCTTAACTCACCAAGACCATGGAGTTTTAGGAAAACCTCTCTCTAATCTTTTCAAGAATAGAATGAAATTCAAAAGCAAACTAATTAATCTCTTACCATTTTTTTATTTGACCATTTGATAGAATAAGTTGGCCTCAGTAGAAGATAATCATCATCATCATATTCGAGGTTAAGGCAAAGCTATGCTTGTGTGTGTTTTCTTAGGGTTTGGTAGACCAAAGTTGGTCTCAGTGGATGGTAATCATCATCATCAACGTTTGCATTAGATTTTAGGTTAATATAGCTATGTGTGTGTGTGTGTGTGTGTGCGTGCGCGTGTGCATGCACGTGTGCACATGCACATGTGTGTATGCGACCTTTTTGTATGTGGTAGGAGCATTACAAGACACAAAAACACAAAGTAAGATACATCCACCCCACTGTATAGTACCAAAATTCTCTCAACAAAATGAGATATGTAATGAAGGAGAATTTATGATCATGCCAATTATCATTAGAATCTCATGCTTATTAACATACATGATCGTGTGGTTTTTATTGGTAAATGAAAACAAACTTATATTATTTGAAGAGAGAGATTACCCATATTTGCATATGTGGATTGACATTTTAATTTTGTTATGGGATCCCAAAATGCCAATCCTTTATCTTAACCATCACTACCCGTATATATAACACGTCAAATTGCTACCTACTAACTTTAATAGCTAAAAGCATGTTCTTATTTTTGTGTGTGTAAGGAATAACCTTATGAAAACCCTTTAAGTACTTCCCATAATTCATGGATGGTAAATGGGGTAAACTGCTGGACTTGATTACAAAGCCTATCCCCGAGGGGATCAAGAGAATCAAACATGTGACCTCCCCAACTTGGGGGGGATAGATCTCACATCTAGCTCATGACTGCTTGAGCTAATCCTCGGGGCTTTGTAAGTGTGTTCTTATATGTAGTTATACAAACCATTACATAATGGATCATAAAAAAAATACAATTATTTGAGTAAAAAAGTAAACAGGCATAATACTAACTTATAGCGCTTCCATGGATGCAAAAAATAGTATTATGCCATTATTAGTTCATCTATGTCTATTTGTTGTTGATGTGCTACCGATATCCAAGGAAAAATAAGTGATATCATGGCATTCTCCATTGACCCACATCCACGAGGTAACAATGAAAGCTTTGGATATCCAAATGTTCATAGATGATTGGTAATGCATTTGTTGTTAGAGCTAATGATATTGGGAACAACCTCATGAAAAACCCTCCAAGTACTTCCCCATGATTCATGGATGGTAAATGGGGTAAACCATCGTACTTGATTATAGAACCTAACCTCGAGGGGATCAAGAGAGTCAAACCTGTGATCTCTCCAACTTGGGGGGAATAGATCTCACATATAGCTCATGATTGCTTGAGTTAACCCTCGGGGCTTCGTAAGCGTGTTCTTATATGTAGTTATAAAAACCATTACACAATGGATCATCCAAAAAAATATAATTATTTGAGTAAAGAAAGTAAACAAGCATAAAACTAAATTATAGCGCTTCCATTGGGCGTAAAAAATAATATTATGCTATTATTAGTTCATCTATGTCTATATGTTGTTGACGTGCTACCGATATCCAAGGAAAAATAAGTGATCTCATGGCATTCTCTATTGAGCCACATCCACGAGGTAACAATGAAAGCTTTGGATATCCAAATGTTCCTAGATGATCAATAATGCATTTGTTGTTAGAGCTAATGATATTGGGAAGCTATTATTTTGAGCCAATTTGTTGAGCACTCCATCCCAAATCTGCTCCAAGGTTTGTTAGCGCATAAACAAATTTCTCTTCGTGTTTCAATAATAAATTTATTGAATTCTCAAGCATTTGAGAGATGCCCTAAACCAATAGGTGTATTGCCACGAACTTGATATTGAAGGAGTTGATTGAATTTTTTTTATATGAATTGCATTGAACTAATAGTTTAAAGCCCATTGTTTAGGCTCATTTTAATACTGATTGAACAATTAAGATTTTAGTAGTGCATCCCATGTTTTATGCAAACAAAACAAGATGTTCACTTTTATTATTATTATCTATAATAATATATCAAAACCTTGTACCATTCATGTTTTTCTTGGTATGATCAATCTCATCAAATTAAATTTTAGGCATAAAGGCTTTGGTGTTCGCTAAAATTTAATGAAATGAAATTACAAGTTTGACACATTGTTAAGGCAAGAGAGAGAAAACATAAGTTGATTTTGGTGGTCACTTACTCAATTAGATGAAATTGCAAGTTTGACACATTGTCTGAGGCAAGAGAGATGTCATAGGTTGATTCCCCAATCAATAAATTTAGGTGTTGAGGCAAGAGATATATCATAGGTTGATTTCTAAAGCAATAAATTTAGGTATATTAGATTCATTTAAGTTTTTTTTAAGATATTAGAAAATGTACATTGTAACATCATTTACATGGAAGTCCAGGAGATAATAGCTTGATTGGTAAAGAGGTAAGTTTTGTATTTTTCCTATTCGGGTTCAAATATTTAAAGAAACATTAACCCCTTGCAATAAGGCTAAAAAGAGTAGATGCCCTACTTAAATAAAACCTCCATATTAAGTAAGTCTTTGAACATCTTAACCCTTACAAAGTCACTCGTTATTAATGTTTCTTGCTTTAACCTTTACTAAATCACCAATTATTGATATGCTATGTTTTGTTTCAAAGTGGGCAAATAATCTCAACAAGTTAGCTCTTCCCATATTTAAAAAAAGTCATAAACAGATTGAAAGTTAAGCGGTGCAATCTTCTCTAAACGGAATTCACACACCTTCTCCAAAAGGGGCGAGGGAGTAATAAGTGCGTTTTAATAACCATTATATATGTTTGTAGTTGCAAGTAGTGCTATGGAATGCAATAAATAAATGTTAAATATTATTTATATTTAAAAATAAAACAACATAAATACGTGCCCACGATACAAAAGCCAAGCTAATGTATTCATCCAGAATATTATTGAGACCCCACCAAGGTCTTTTAACAAGATAAATTTTCAAAGTTTCCTCTTTCATTCAGGGGGAGAAAGCACTCGAATGGTTCGTGGGCTATCAGCTGCAAATACAGGGACGATATGATGGGCTCTGAGGTTTCAAACAAACCAATTATTGCTCCGAATTGGGCGTTTCAGCCTGTAGCACCTTTTCCAACCACACAAAACTTCAATGGTAAGAAATTCTCTCCTCATAACTCTTCAAATTTGCTCTAATTATTATTTATTCGAATATAGGGTTTTAGGTGCACTGCAACCGCAGCTTCCCTGAATTCCTAGTTTGTCTTGAAATAAATTTAGGAATTACCGCGCCGGCGAATCATTGCATTATAATCTGTATACTACAGACTGTGAGAGGTGGTCCCTGATGTTAGCACAATAATGAGTACAGTAACTATGTGTTCAGAATGCAGCTCATTTTTTCTGTCATTCATTTTTTTAGCTGCTGCAATAAAATTACACAATGTATGTTTAAATGCCTTAAATTACTAGTTGGGTGCTTGACTGAAAGACTAATTAATTACATCCATTGGGAGATATCTTAACTTTTATATCAGAGTTGGCTGTACAGTTCTCAGCTAAGATTGACATTTTAGGGAGAGATGTGGGTTCTCTTGAAATCGGAGCCAAAGCTGACATGCTAGCTCTCCTTGCCGACGTGGGGAATGGGAACGTGTATGGTCATGCTTTATCTCCATGATGGATAATTTTTGAGATACTTTGTATTGTTTCGTAATGGAAAGTCAACTGCATGTCAAAGGACATATTGTTACATAGTTTTTAACAGTTCATTCTGAAGCTAGGAACGGACTAATGAAAAACTTCTTAAACTAGTTCTAATTCCTGCACAAGTAGGAAGCGAGATCTAGTGTGGGCCCTGGGAAGGTTCAGTGGTGACATGCCATGACACTGGACTTTATTAAACCAATTTTACGGCTCATTTACTAGCATCTGATGCTTAATAAATTAATTTTATGTTTGAAATACATTTGCGTAGATCGTATCAGTCCAGTTGGTTCAAATTTTGGCAACATGAATGGTTACCACAATAATTATCCACCTGGGATTATTCTTGACACACAAACATGCCAAGGAGAGTATTTACCTAGAATGGAAAAATATCATAGGGATGTTCCATTGTAGTAATATAGCTTGTAATTACAATGACGTCACCTAAACAACAAATACAAGCTAGAGAGGGACCACGAGGCATGACACTGACACCATCAATGATGTCAGTACCAGAGTTATGGAGGATATTATCACATCAACCTAAGGACTTGCCACTCAAAGCTAGCTTCCTAATTAGCAAAGCTTTTGGTAAATGCCTCACAAATCACTCTTGTTTGACAATTATTGCCACTAAAAGCTAGCTTCCTAATCAACTAATCACTTTTGTTGTCAAATCTAATAAATTAAGTAATCTTAGGGTTACTTAGTGAAGGATGCACCTCCCTACAACTCTTTGATAAAGTTAAGCACCAAAAGTCTTATTTCCAAAGAGACCGAGGAGAAGGTGACAACCCATACCATTGGGTATGTGGTACATACACTGTAAGTATGTGACCTAAAGAAGAAGACCATTGGCTAGGCGCATAGGTAGATTGATGAGATTAACTTTCAAAACGATGAAGTGGATGGGGTTATAATCGAAGTTCCTGCTGAACTCCTCCATCTCTGCAGATCTGACCATTTGAGTGTTGCTCTTTGTCCTCCTATCTGGGCACTGGGAGGTAAATTGTCCTTGCTTGTGGCAGATAAAACACTAGACCTTTGACATGTCAAGGTTCTTCTTACCACCCTTCTTCCTCTTTGCCTCACCCTTGCTCTTCCTTGTCAGGGCTAGAGCCTCCTCATCTACAATCTGTGGGGCACTGCTGGATAAGCCTGGTCCTTGACCCATGCGGGTCTCCTCTTGCACAAAATCATCCGACAACCTCTGCCAATCAAGGAGCTTCTCCCTAGCCACAACACCCTTGACAAAGGTGTCCCATGGCTTAGAGAAGTCATTGAGGGCTATATGAACTAGCTCCTCATACACAGTCTTAGAGCCAACAGCTCCAAGCTTGTCTCTGATCTGTGTTAGCCTTGTGAGATAAGGCACTACTCCTTCACCCTTGGCCATCTTGGTACTGCGCATCCTCTCTTGCAACACCATCTTTCGATTCTCGTTCTTGCTCTGGTATAGACTTTCCAAAGCCTTCCACATCTCAGATGCGGTCTTCTTCCTGGAAAGATGAGGGACTATGTGGTCCTTCACTCCATCTAGGATAATCAACATGGCTTTGGAATCATTCTTCTTCCAAGCTACCAACTCTGACGGATCAGTGGGAGCAACCTCCATGGAGTCAATGTGTTCCGCTGCATCACTGACATTCAGGATCCTTGTGACCCTTTCTTTCCATGTAGAAAAGTTTTGAGCCCCTTGGAGTCTATCCTCAACTCTCAACTGCACAACCATACTGAAGTGTACCTGTCAAACCCTAGATTTGTAATCTAGGTTTGTGTCTTCAAATAGATCTGCCCCTGATCTATCATTGCTGCTGCAAATCTCTCAGATTTAGCTCACTAGAGCTTTGATACCATGTAAATTTTCCTTTAAAGCTCAACTAGGGGTAACAATATATTTAATTTATCACTGGAAAACCACACATGAACTTCTTTACTAGTATGCAGCGAACTTCTTTACTAGTATGCAGCGGAATATAAAATACTGAGAAATAATCACAACATCACATCACACATGGACACATATATTTTGGGTATGGAAACCCCCGAAAAAACCCAAGACGGGAAAACCGGTGCAACAGTTGGATATAGAATTTCTATTATCAAGATATGGAACTTTTACAACCAGGAGGTAAAATACACCCATCCTGGCAAACTGAAAATCTCAGCAAAATAACCGAGCAACCCAGCAGCAAGGCACTGCTGCTCTACACAGCTGTACAACCCTGTGTTAGCAGTACAACTTGTTGTACGATTTCCGTACGGTTGCTGACGTCAGCAGTATAGGTCCGTACGGCCTGTACGACAGCTGTATGGTGCTCCTGCTGCATGTCATGTTGCCCCTCTTTGTGATCTGTATGGTCTCTGCTCAACTTGGTGAACTTGTCGTGCAACTACTCCTCCGTCTTTTTTGCAAACTCCTCCGTCTGACTTCTCTTTGTTAGTATCCTGTCTGTGTGTACCTGTGTACGCGTTCTCTCCACCAAATCTCTTTTTAACTTTCTTGGCTAAGCGAAAACCCTAACCCTCACTATGGATCTATGGATGAGATCCTCCGGTGAGAATCAAGGGCCAAGATTAGATTAGCCATTACTTAAATATTTCACTTTTCACTTTAATAAAGTGATTCTATTAATGTCAAAATCAAATTAGAATAATTAAAGTATTTTCCTAAGTCAAAACATAGGAAAAGCACTTTAATAGATTTGGCTTCTGGTTTAATGTCTCTC
>LPNX010593876.1:352448-494654 GCA_001517045.1 Pseudotsuga menziesii | reverse complement strand
TTTATTACAATTCCCCCATGGGGTATGAACATGTGATATAGTACAACAAGCACTTCCCAGAAGTACTTCCAAAGGTCTTCTTAAGTCCGAACAAGTTATCTTTGTCCGGTTCACCAGGTTCACTTGATAAAAAACCACTAAGTACAACATAGGTGGTAACAAGGTCAAATGCTAGTGACTTTATCAAGAGTTGGCTAGTCCCTTGATGAAACAGCCTAGCTCAACCATCTCGAAGACCTAGGGGAGGAGTACATCACACATCATCATCTTGGTTAACTAACCAAGATCCATTTGGTTAACTGACCAGGTTCCGTAGGGATCAGCTAGAGGCCCTAGATAACTGCTAGGGGCTTATTTGACTTGGTCCCAGACCAAGTACCCTAGATAACTGCTAGGGGTGTGCACTGTCCCAGACCAAGAATCTCTCTGGTGTAATTGGCTAGGTGGCCCTAGTGATCAGCTAGGGGCTTTTGCCATGGTTCTGTACTGGTTGGTCCCGGACCAAGATCCCTAGATAACTGCTAGGGGCCCTAGATACCTGTTAGGGAGTTACACTGCCTGGTTAACTGACCAGGAACCCTAGTTAACTGACTAGGGCGCCATCCTCCCAGAGAATGGCTCTTGCAGCTGCATTATCTTTAACAAGAGGCCACACCCACTACAAGCTGAAGTTTTCAATGATAACCATTTTCAGATATGAGGTGATGAAGAAATGTGTTAACACTAGTCTTGTTAATATATGTTGGCGTCAGCAGTTTTAGCTTTGCTGTTCGTCTTAGCTGTCAATTTGTCTTCAGTCCATTCTTTTAGATCTGACCAGCCTCTATTTTTCTCTTGGGACTGAAATCCAATGAATGCCTTTTTAATCCGCGTTTTACCAATCCTATTGGCTTCATAGCCATTTATTGAACCTTTAACATTTTGTTGTCTCCCTTGGTAGCAATTTGTTATAATTGTAACTATAAATTATATGTATTTGTTATGTTCTACATGGCTTATGAAGTGTTTTAACTTTTTTTCCTCTGACAAGTCTGCGTTTTTTATGCAGAAGCAATGCAGATGCAAACACAAGCAAGCGACTCTTCTAATTTGTCGGAACATTTGTCAGGGCCTTACCCAGAGCGGCCAGGTGTTGCTGTCTGTGCATATTATAGTCGTACAGGCAGCTGTGGGTTTGGTATGAATTGCCGCTTCAACCATCCTCCCAACTGGAAACAGGTGATTCGATTGAAACAAATGTTATCTATTTTCAACTTAGCATTTGTGAAATGAAATCTTGATTGCCTTGGTAAATGATTAGATTAAAATTGTTCTAGCTCTGTAGTTGACACATTCATAGAATGTCAGGTAGCACAGGATTGCAAGAAGCTTTCCTTAATGTCGCTAACTGCATATTCCAGATTCCAGACACAATTCGCAAAGTGCTGGTCGATATACAAACTAGCAGCTAGTACAACTACAGTCCATCTTAATGTAGAGGGTCAATTTTTGAAAAGATTTAAGAAGTTGAAATGGTACAATCAATCTTAGAAGGGAGGGATAATTGGTAAATGGGATTCAGAATAAAAATATCTTCAGAGGAACCTTTCTACTTTAGTAGACCTTCTGCTGGCAGACCTGTCCCAGAGATGCTTTTGAGGAGTTCTCGTTCTCATTCTCAGCACAGGTCTGTTGCTCAACGCTCCTCAAGGAAATGTCTGTCATCACCAGGTTCTTTTTGGTGGCCACAGGTGAATCAAGTAGCCTTAGCAGATTGTTCCCAGGTCCCTCCGAGGATTTCAGAGTCAGGTCCTCTCAGCCTTGGAATCTCGTCTGAGGATATTGTTAGACAATGTCTTCGCTCCCTCTCTGTGGTTGATGATACATTAGGGAAGTCTTCGTTTCCCTAGTTTGCTTTCATCTCTATTTCCGTTTTGGTTGCTGGGGCTTCCTTTTCCCTCTCATTCTGCATGCATTTATGGTGAGCTTTTTATCTTGCTTTATCATGGTGTATCTAGGCTCTAGGCTTATGCTTTTGGCTGCTTTTTTCATTCAGTATTTACTATTTTATGTTATATTGTACCTTTTAGCTTTTAGCTTCTACGAGTTGCTTTGGCACTCCACAATTTTTCTTCATTGGATTGTTAATTTTGAGTCCCATCCACCTATTTTTGGGTCAAAGTATCTTACCAAGGATAATTCTCATCCTTCTTTGTATTTTTGGGTCAAAGTGTCTTGTCAAGGTAATTCTCATCCTTCTTTGAACAACAATCTTCCTTAATAAATAACTTGAAATCAACGTTGTTTCTCAATGAATTATTGTATTCCCTACACTACAATTCTGTTTCATCTTCTTTTACAATTTATCTATCCAAGTTTATAAGGTATTTGTGATGATTTAAAGTGATAAAATTGATACCTTTAAATAGACAAGGGCCATTAGCCAGATTTCAGAGAGAGGAAGACTGCTACTGTACTTGACGGCTTTCGTTCCTTTTCTTGGATCAGAAATGCCATTCCATTTAAAGTTTCCAGTTTAAAGCTTTTGAAATAAGATACGAGTTCTAATGACCTCTCTGTCAATCCAACTTCAATCAGCAGGGAATAATTTTTTTTGGGCCAAAAAAGGTGTTATATTAGACTTTAGCTGTCTCCTAATTGGGGAAATGTTACAATCTATATCAAGCAAAAATTTCAGCCTCCAAAAGGTAGGTCTACTATAAAGAATTTGATAGAAACTAGCTGCCTTCAAAACATAATTTTGCAAACAACTGATAACAGAAAGCCATGAACTAACTATAACATTATTGATGACATAGTCTGACTGCAATATGGCTGAGAATGCATCGTTAACTTGATGGTTTAGTAGTTGTACATTGTCCCAAAGTGATTATTGCTCTCATTCCTTTCTTGTCCAATTCCAAGAGTATGCATTGTATCTAAAACAGTTGTTCCTGAATACCTGATTTCCATCCATCTTGTCTAACTTCCTGTTGAGGTACTTGATTTCAGTCGAACGACCTGTTCTAGTTGATCCGATCTTCTCTTTAAAATTTCCCGTGTGCCATTTTGTTACCCCCTCCTCCATCCATTGTATCTTATTCCCCACCCCTTCTAAAGCTAGGTGAGTTTCTTCTTATTTGGGAAGCAATGGTGTAGAAAATTCTTTGGCACTTGCAAGAGACAAGGTCTCAAATGGCTGATAAATTTGTGTTGTACTAGGTGTGCTTCTTGGATGAACCTGTCAAAGTAAGGCCTAGTTGGCATGTGTCTTACGATAGGACACATGACAAACATGTTTCAGACACCCATCCTAGCATGTCACATGTCCAAGACGCAAGATACAGACATTGATCCCTTGAGGGATGTGTTTGGTAACTTAGCTCCCAATTGATAAGGTGTAGTACTTGGTTTATAGTCTTTCCATTTAAACTCTTGTAAAAGATTCAACACATATTTAGGTTGAGAAATAAGGATACCATCATCCATTTGTAAGATTTGGATGCCCAAAATGAAATGCAACATTACCAAGTTCAGTCATCTCAATGGTATCTACTAATTGTTTCTCAAACCCAAAATCAAATCATCATTGCTTCAAGTAATGAGCAAGGAATTCACATCTAACACAATAATTAATGCTTTACCATTTACATGCAATACCTAAATACTGTGATCTGATTCACAATGTTTGAAACTAAGATAGAGGGAAAAATGATCAATCTTCTCATACAATGCTATGGGGGCCTGTTTTAAACTGTCGTTACACAACCTAGCATCCTTGGGATTGCAAGGATTAATCGGCTACTAAACCAACAAAACCTCAGGACAATACCACTAAGTGTCAGGCCCCTCTCTTTAGGTAGGTGTAGCCAGACATTTTCAGGTACTTGCCAGAAGATACCACCTTTTCCACAGTACGTGCTTGACCTCTTTCTAAGAGACAATGTGCCTAAGAGAATTAACAAGGGCTGAAATGTGGCACACTGTGGGGAATGCTAAGGAGTTCTAAGTTTAGGATATAGAAATACCCCCTAAGTGAAATGTTTGACAAGGTAACCTAATTGAGATGTAAAGATAAATGCAAGCTACCTTGGGATATGGGTTGTGACATATTTAATGACCAGGCTAAGAAGTTAAGTGGCTGCCTCAAAGAGTTTATAAGGTGAGAAAACTAAAGTCTGAGAACAAATGGGTCGAATGTGCCTAGGAGTTTAGGAATGTATATCGCAAAATGTCTTAAATGTGTCGAGTTTGAAATACACCAACATTCATTTAAGTTTCAGCTTTGGGAAATATTATTAATGTTGATGGTTAGATCTGCAAGTTTAGGTGAAATAAAGTGTTGGTATGAGATTTTAATGACCTGAACACAAGGAGCAGCTTGCTAGTTTCTTATGTTTTCTGATTTGAAAGCAAATAACAATGCACACCAGAGCAAACAAACAACTGCTAGACTATATGATATATGCAAAGATTTAGTTTCCAATGCCTTTCCTAGGATTTCTATTGCATAGATTGATTTAGAATTGATCTTATTACATGCAATAAATTTATGATCTTATGCCTAGGATGCCAAATATTCTAGCCTGGTAGAATGCAAATCTATTTGAAAGAGAGGAGAAGAGAGAAAATTAAGTCTTGACCCAGTGCCTTGGTGTTGGGCTTGGAGTCTATTCACTTTTCTTAGCACTCTGAAATGGACTTGAGATTCATTAAATGTAGATACCCTTGAGCAATCAACAAATTGATCCAGTTGAGGCACCCCCTTTTGAACCAACACTCCTCCAACTTGCAACTGAGTAAATCCTTAGCATTGAAAGTCGATTAGAAGTCTAAAATACCTGAGAAAAATCATCAAAACAAGTTAGAAGATGATTGTACAAGTGGTGAAGAACAATACCCAAAAAGGAAAGCACAAGCAATGGATTTTTTGATTATGTTCTTACCAAAGAAACTCCAAAACTATACATCAGTTGCAATTTTCAGACTTATACAATCACAAATAAGAGAAATACCTTATATTCGAATCAGATCTCATGAACATGACAATAGAGGAAAGCAATAGCCAAAATCTAGCCACAAGGAATCAAGAACACAAGAGAAATGAGAGCTGTTCTATTAATCTCCAAACTGCCTGCTTTGCAAATGAGTTGCTCTCTCTCTTTTATAGAACAAAAGGAGAGCAAAATCCCTAAAATAATGATATCAATGTCTGATATTTTCATCTCAGTCTCTTCTTACATTCAATGGCTGAGATTACAACTTGAAATTCTGATTGTACAATTGGCCTAGTCGCCCTCCTCATGTGGGTTGCACCAAGTTGAAGTGGAGCAATTTGTTGTTGAAGTTTGTAGTGAGGATAGGTGCTTCTACGTTGGCTTGTGTCTAGCATATGAACGTATCCTCAAATTGTAACTGTCTTTGTAAAAATGACTATCATAATACTTAATGTAAAAGCCTAAAAGGTCAATTTGCCCATGGTATTGGAGGGCCCATGGTATTGAAGGGTCCTTGGTACTAGGTGTCCCATGGTATTGGAGGGCGCATGGTATTGAAGGGTCCTTGGTACTGGGCGTCCCATGTTATTGCCCATGGTATTGACATAAAGTGAATGTTATAAAAGAGTCTATGGAGAGTTGTAGAAATCAAGTCATAGTTAGTGTGTAAGATGCATTGAGAGTGAGTGATCATAGTTGCAAGAGACAAATTTCCTCTTGTAGTGAACAGTCTAAATCTCAGTTTGGGATTACAACCTTTTCAGGGAAGAGTTACTTCTCTGTTGTCTATTGGATCCAGGGTGGATCTAGGTTTTGTCTATTTAGTTTGTAGAAAAGATTTGGAGCATCTTCCTATGTGTTTGGTCCAAATCTGGAGGACTATTGTAGTGCTGTTGTAATCTGCAATAAGAAGAAGACAAACATTTGTCGGTTTTCCCCAGTTGGGGTTTCCAGGGTAAATCCTTGTGTCTATTTTGCATGGTTGCATTTTGTTATTCCGCTATGCATTTATGGTTTCTTATGCAGTTGTGTTTTCAGTAATTAATGTTCAGTATTTAGCTGAAGCACACATTAATAGGTGTTGCTAATCAAGAGTTCTATAAGGGTATAACAATTAACATGGCATCAGAGCCGATTTTGCTTTGAGGAGGAATCTGGTGGGACAAATTCGGCGAAATAATGGTTGAGTTACATAATATTTTTTTAAAATTTTTTCTGTAAGACTGGGTTACATGCTCTGTAGGGATTGCAAAAGATTTTGTTGTCGTTGTCTTCCAAGTTGAGGATAGAGGATCAGTTGGATGGGGTGTCCACCAGTGGTCGGTATGATGACTCCTCACTTGTTGCATGTCTTTCTAGCTCAGTGTCCACTGGTGTATGGTACATTGACAGTGGTGCTTTATGTCACATGATTGGAGTACGAGACTATTTCACCATCTAAAGGAGCATAGCTCTGACTTCTACTTTGAGCTTGGGGACAACTCCAAGTACAGTCCAACATGCATAGGGACTATGAAGTTTTAGAGGGAGTCCGACAGGGAATTACTAGTGGAAGACGTACTATATGTACTAGAGTTGCAGAAGAATTTGACTTTAGTTTCTGTATTGGAGGATAAAGGGTTTGAGGTAACTTTTTGGGATAAGAAAGTCTACATCCATCCCAAGGGACCGAGTTTCAGCTTGGTGAAGATAATTGGAGTTAGGAGAAACAAGTTGTACATACTACAATTTGAACCTGCCAGTTCGTTGGTGAGCAGTGGCAGTCATGATGGTGAGTTATGGCATAGACGGATGACACATTTGCATCATGGAGCACTCAAAGTGCTTAAGGAGATAGTGACTGGTTTGCCTTCTTTCGGTACAGACCATCACCATATATGCAAGGGTGTGCCATGGGAAAGTATGCCAAGACTGCATTCCCCAGAAGTGATAACAGGTCCAAAGGGATCTTGTATCCGATCCATTCAGATATATGCGACCCCATGTTAGGCGTATCTATTGGAGGGTTCAACTATTATGTGAGCTTCATAGATGACCATTCTAGGGAGATGTGTATCTATTTCTTGAAGAGCAAGGAATTTGGAGAGGTTCTCAGACAATTCTAAGAGTTCAAAGCTCTTGTGGAGAACCAGACTGGGAAAGATCAAGGTGCTTAGAACAAATAATGGAGGCGAGTACACCTCAAATTCCTTTAAGGAGTTTTGTGTGGATGCTAGTATTAAGAGGGACCTGACAATCCCATATAACCCACAACAAAATGGAGTCTGTGAGAGGAAGAATAAAGTGATCGTTAGGGCACCGAAGGCTATGCTACATGATCAGGATCTACCTATGTTTTTATGGGCAGAAACTTGCAACACTGCAGTTTATTTGCATAACAGGAGCCCGCACAAAGTATTGGGGAAGATGACTCTTGAAGAGGCATTCACAGGGGAGAAACTAGAGATTGAACATCTTCCCATCTTTAGATGCTTGGTATACTATCATGTTCCAGTTGAGAAGAGGACAAAGCATGAGCCAACTGCTGAGAAGGGAATTTTCATTGGGTACAACAAACCTCAAAATCTTACAGGGTGTACATTCCAACACTAGAGAAGATAGTGTTATGGAGGGATGTGAGATTTGAGGAGGACAGGGATTTTAGGAAGTCTTGTGGATCCATCCCAGTTGAAGCAGAAACTCAGGAGTAGAGGGCCTTAAAGATAGAGGTTAGACCGCCATTACAGGTTATAGGTACCTTGATGAGTGTGCAGGGTGAGCAGCATGATCATGAGGAGGAGCAGGATGCTCAATTCACCTCGACGAATCTTTTAGAAAGAAGATGTCAAAGTGGGCAGAGCGAACCTTGAAGGAGGCACAAGATCTAGTCGATGCACCAAGGACTTTAGTCAAGATGAGCAGACCATTGCAGAGATTTTCCAGTTATATGGCACTATTAAGCAACCTTATTGATTCTGAACTGAAAGGAAAAAATAAATACGAAGATATGAATAAGTAATGTCTTTATAAAAATTGAGGGATGATTTTTACAATGGAACTTCTTGACTATATATATGACTTATCGGGTTTTTAGAGGTGACTCTTCATAATAGTCACAATTCTTAAAATTTACAATTAATATTTAATCATAGCCTATTATGGTATATATATTTTGACATTTTTTTTTTTTAAATTATTTATATATAACATTGCCCTCGTCTTTTAAAATGCTTTGTCCTTAAAGTAAGGTAATGATGAATATTGTTGAAGGAACTTCTCTGTTTCCCATGAAACATGTTCTTTTGTTCAATTCTTCCATTTGATAAGGTATTCTTTGATCATTCTAGAACGTAGTCTCTTTTCTCTGATGTTGATGACGACTTCTGGTTCTAAAACAAGTTTTCCTTCTTCGTCCAAGGTAGGAAGTGTCGTCTGAGCAGATTGATGTTGACCCAATAATTTTTTTAGATTTGAAACTTGAAAAACGTTATGAATTCGACTCTTATCTGGTAACTTCAATTCGTATGCTACCGAGCAAATCTTTCGGATAATTTGATATGGACCAAAAAACTTGGGAGCCAATTTATTCTTTCCTTGCTGCTTAAGCGACAATTGCTTATATGGCTGAAGTCTCACAAATACCCAATCTTCTACTTCAAACTCTCATTCTATTCTATGTTGATCTGCTTGTTGCTTCATACAAAATACTTCAACAGTTTGTTTAGTAGAGTCAATTTTCTTAATACCCATAAAATGTGCATATTTTGTTAATCGGTCCACTGCCACAAAGATTTTGTCTTTGCCTTCAGATACGGGTAACCCTTCAATGAAATCCATGGAGATTTCCTCCTACTTTTGGGTTGGAATGTGAAGCGGGTGGAGTAGCCCTGGAGTCATGACATTTTCGCTTTTGTTTCTTTGACAGGTATCACACTTGGCTACATACTTTTGAATGTCTTTATACATACCCTTCCAGTAGAAGGATTGCTTGGCATTGTAGTAAGTTTTGAAAAAGTTTACATGGCTTGCAGCTGGGGAATCATGGGATTCTATCAATACCTTGGCTTTAAATCGAGATGTAGGGCTTAAGTAGACCCTTCCTTTATACTAGAGGATGTCATTCCTCCATTCAAATCTCGAACCTTGATTAGGGTCATTGATTAGAGCATAGGTGTCTGGGTCCTTGGCATATTCTCCTTGGATTTCGTCCAACCAATGTGGAACTGCAACTGAGATTGCGTAAGCCTTGAATTCTTCATCTTTTTGGGAAAGAGCATCAACAAGTACATTGTCCCTTCCTTGCTTATGTAGTATCTCCATGTCAAATGTAGCAATTTTTTCTATCCATTTCTGTTGTTCAGTTGACAATGTTTGTTGTTGAAGGAGATATTGAAGACTATTGTGGTCTGTTCTTATCAATATTTTGCTCCCTAGGAGGTATTGTCGCCATTTTGTTAGAGCATGTATAATGGCAAGCATTTCCTTATCATACGTGGATTTCAAACTCCCTATCTTATTGAGCTTCCTGCTTTCGAAAGCTATTGGATGGCCTTCTTGCATCAAGACTGATCCTATCTTGAATCCTGAAACATCGCACTCAACGACAAAGGGTTTTGTGAAATCCGGGGTTGCTAATACTAGTGTTGATGACATAATGTTTTTTAATGCTTCAAAACATTTTTCTGCCTCATCATTCCATCGAAATGAATTTTTCTTCAATAAGTTTTTTAGGGGGGCCGTCTTATGGGCGTAATTTTTCACATATCTTCGATAGTACCTCGTTAAGCCTAGAAACCCTCGTGATTTTGAGATGTTACCTGGTTGGGGCCACTCAGTGATTGCCTTGATCTTACTAGGATCAACTTTGACTCCCTCTTTTTATATTATATGGCCAAGATAGTCCATTTCTTCTTTTCCAAAAGTGCATTTAGACATTTTTGGCAAAAAATTGATGTTTTTCAAAGATGGTTAGTACTTGATCCAAGTGTTGGACATGCTCTGTCCATGTTTTGCTCTTTATGAGGATATCATCAAAAAATACTAATACAAGCTTTCGTCAATATGGCTGGAACAATTTGTTCATTGTGGCTTGGAAGGTGGCTGGAGCGTTAGTTAACCCGAAGGGCATTACTTTGAACTCATAATGGCCCTCATGAGTACGAAAAGCAGGTTTGGCTACGTCTTCTAATCTAACCCTGATTTGGTAATATCCTGATCTCAAGTCTAATTTCGAGAAGTACTTAGCTCCATGAAGTTCATCCATCATCTCATCGACGAATGGAATAGGTAATTTATTCTTAATTGTTACCTTGTTGAGTCCTCTGTAATCTATGCACAACTTGAAAAACCCATCCTTCTTTCGAACTAGCACTATTGGAGTGACATAAGGGCTTTCGCTCTTTGAAATGACTCCACATTCTAACAAATCTTGGGTCAACCTCTCAATCTTTGTTTTATGATGATTGGGATATCTGTATGGTCTGATATTTACAGGCTTTGCCTCTGGCTCTAGCTTAATTACGTGCCCAGTTTTCCTGTTTGGTGGGAGCTCCATCGAAAGCTCTTGGAACACCTTGTGGTGTTTTTGGATTAGCTCTTGTATCTCTGGTGGTTTGCAGTCATCTCCTTCACATGTTAGCATCTCCATCTCTTGACATTGAATTATGTAAGCAGGTCCACCTTTTCGAATTAGCCTTTCCATTTGATGTGATGTAACCAATTGAGTTGGGGGTGGTTGGAAACCATTCAACTTGTACTCTTTCCCTAGCCATTTGAACTTGATGAAGTGCTCTTGATGGTTAGCGGAGTAAGTACCCAATGTTTGCAACCATTGAATTCCCAACACAACGCCCACTCCTCCCAGAGGTATTGCAAAGAAGTTGGAGTCTAGGTTATACTCTTGCATTTGTAATTTAACCTTGTGACATTTTCCCACATTTTCAATCTTCTTGCCGTCTGCTACCATAACCTTCATGTTCGGCATTGGAAAAACGAATAAGTTGAATATCTTAGCAAGATTAACATTAATAAAGTTATGTGTACTGTCGGTATCTATGAGAATCGAAACATTGTTGTTTTTGCTATGTCCTTTTAGCTTCAATGTTTGAGGTTGGGATATCCCTGTAATTGCGGCTAATGAGATTTTTGGTGTATCATCTTCTAGTTCTGAGTAGCAGTCATGCTGGGTTCTTGTATCTTCCTCACTTGACTCTTCACATTTTGAGATTTTTTCTTCTTCTTCGGCTTCACAAGGATACAGTTTTTGGGGGTTTCTCCTTTGCAAACATCAATGCTTAGGATCCCATTTCCCCCTACAATAGTTGCACTTTCCTTCCCTCATCCTCTGAGCTTCTAAATTGGGTTTTGCCCCTTCCTTTAGATGCGGTGGTGTATACCTTGAAGTTAATGTATTTGCTGATTGGGGAGGATTCCTCTTGGAGTAGTTTTTGTCGAAGCTACCTTGAGTGGATTGTTTAAACTTGTTCTCGATGATCTTGGCCTTACGTCTTGCCTTCTCCATAGTAGAAGCGCTATGTAATTCTAACTCTTCTTGAATGTGCGGTTATTCCATGTATGTATGTTTGCAGACGTTGGTCATTGGTTAGTTCTAGAACTCGAGTTGCCAAAGCTTCCCATTCACATGTGTACTCATCTACACCGCCTTTTTGCTGCAACCTGGTGATCTTGGAAAAGAAGTCTTTCTCGGTCACGCCTTGAATCCTTGGAACAGACTCGTGTTGTCGTCTTCCACCACTTGTACCAATTGTACGCATTTCTCTCTAATTGCATGGTGGCATACTTAATCTTCTCGCTATCTTCGGGTATGTTATGGATAACAAAGTATTCCTCAGCTTTATTGATCCATGAGATGCATTGTTACTTGTCACCATCAAATTTGGGTAGCTCTAACTTTACCCTTATTTGGTATCCATGTGCTTGGGGAATTGAAATCGATAGTGTTAAAGAGGGGAACTTCGTGGGGTGGCGTTGTGTCATGTTGGCTCGACGATTTAGGCGTATTTGGAGGTGTATTGAAAGGGTCTAGGTTATAGCTAGGTGGGGGAATTGAAGTGTGCGACGGTTTTTTGGCCAAGACAGTGTTGAAAGATTCTTGCGTCTTCTTTTGCAGTGCCTGCAATGCATTAATGCCTTGCTCTAGTCCTGCCTTGAGTCCTGTTAGTTCGTTATTGTTTTTGTCGATGTCTGCCTTGAGTTCTGCATATCTCTTGTTGACATTTTGTCTAATTGGTCCAATCTAACATTGATATCTCCCATTCTGGCGACTACTGGGATTTTCTCAGTGTTGAACCTTGATTTAATTTTATTGGATGTTTGAAGCCAGCCAGAAAAATTATATTATAATAATAATAATATTATATACAAATATTATTATAACAATAATACTAATACTATATATAGATATCTATTTTATTAATATTTTTTTGTGTGTAGGTCAACGTGAAGGGTGGCATTGGAAGGGTCGAGCCACGAAGGTGGTTAATGGTCACGGATATAGGGTTGTGGAGAGAGGGTCGCGGATTGGGGGCGGAGTGCACGGATGGGGGTGGTGGCGGAGGGGGTAGACAAGGAAGATGGCTGAGGGGCAGGACGCGGGGAACAGGAGCGGGGATGAGTAGTGGAGGCCGGGGTGGTGGAGCATGGAGATGGGCTGCAGGATGGTGAGATGTGGCAGAAGGTGGTAGACGACTGCATAGGGAATATGCGGAGGAAGTGTTGCGCGGGTGGCCGCGTTTTGCTTGAATGTGGAGTGGAGGGGACAAGTGACGATGGGAGCATGGCGCAGAGGGGTGGACGGCGCAGGAGTAGATAGATGGGTGAGAGGGGCTGTGGTGGATCTGGACAAAGTACGGTAGGTGTAGCAGGTCATCGAGCTCTGAGGAGAAGAGAAGAATGGATATGGGAATGCGTAGGTCGCAGGAGGGGAATGCTCAGTCTCGATGGAGGTAGGCTGTGATGGCAGCGATGGATGCGTACGTAGATGTTGTGTGTAGTGGGGACGAACGGAAGTGCAAAATGAAGGTGAAGGGAGATGTGGAGTGGAGCAGTGCGCAGTTGGTGAAGGGGGGCTTGCTGGAATGGGAAGAGGGATGGGCAGTGTGGGATATGGCCGAGAAGGGCAGGAGCCGATCTGGCTCTGATACCAGTGAAAGGAAAAAATAAATACAAAGATATGAATAAGTAATGTCTTTATAAAAATTGAGGGATGATTTTTACAATGAAACTTCCCGACTATATATATGACTTATCAGGTTTTTAGAGGTGACTCTTCATAATAGTCACAACTCTTAAAATTTACAATTAATATTTAATCATAGCCTATTATGTTATATATATTTTAACATTTTTAATCTTTTTAATTATTTATATATAACATGAACCTTCCATCTTTGAGGAGGCTGTAGACCTGCAGGTCTGGATGGATGCCATGGTAGAGGAGTATGTTTCCATCATGAACATGATGTGTGGGGTATAGTGCCCAGACCAGAGGGAAATTTAGTGGTGAGCTCAAGTGGATCTATAAGATCAAGCATACTGCAGATGGTAGTATGGAGAAGTTCAAGTCAAGGTTTGTGGCAAGGGGGTTCTCCCAGAAAGAGGGAGTTGATTATGGAGAGACTTTTGCTCCTCTCGCCAGATATACTTCCATTAGAGCTATTATGTCTATTGCCACGGAGACGGGGTGAGTATACATTAGATGGATGTGAAGACAATGTTCCTCAATGGGGTGATTGAGGAGGAAGTGTATATAGAGAAACCTCATGGTTTTGAGGTACATGGGAGGGATTCTCATGTGTGCAGGTTGAAGAAGGCTCTGTATGGACTCAAGCAGCCACCTATGTCTTGGTATTCCATGATCGACAATTATTTGGTGAGTATGGACTTCGTTAAGAGTGAGGTGGATTCCAACTTGTACTTCCTGTTGGTTGGTGATGACCCACTCATTGTTGTTCTATACATGTATGACTTATTTTTGATAGGATTTGGGATTTGAGAACAAGATGCAAGAGGGACCTTGCGGAAGAGTTCGAGATGAAGGACTTGGGACTAATGCACTATTTTATGGGATTGGAGGTGTGGCAACATGAAGGTGAGATTTTCCTTGGTTAAGGAAAATAGGCAGTTGAGATTCTGGGGATATTCAAGATGGAAAACTGCAACCCTATGACTACTCCCATGACACCAACTTGAAGAAGTTGAATGCTTTTAAGTCAGAGTTGGTGGATTCCACGGTGTATAGACAGTTGATTGGTTCTTTGATGTATTTGGTGAACACCTGGGCAGATATTTGTTTTGTTGTAAACACCCTTAGCTAATACATGGTGGAACCAAGGAGGGTGCATTAGATAACAACGAAGCATGTGCTTAGGTATCTGAGAGGTACAATGGAGTATGGACTCAGGTATTTTTGAGGTGATGGTGTGTAGTTGGTGGGCTATACATATTTAGGTTGGGCAGAAAGTGTAGTCGATAGAAAAATCACCTCAGGGTGTTTCTTTAGCTTGGGATTAGAAGTTGTTTCTTGGCTTAGCAGGAATTAGAAGTCAGTGGCACTTAGTTCTTTGGAGGCCAAGTACATGGCAACCAGTTTGGCGAGTTGTGAGAGTTGGACCCGCCAGTCATCTATTGTGATAATTAGAGTTGCATCAAGCTCTCTAAGAATCCAGTGTTTGATGACGGAGTTGGCTAATCTCTAGACCATTTGCACCTTTTCAGGCAAGTTTGGTCGGAACCCGACAACATGATTTGTTGTTGAAAATGAGATTTCCAGTGTTAAAATTACAATTTTTATTGCAGAAATGGATTCAGGACCCTTGATTACTCTTGGACAACCCAGTTTATGAAATTCTAATCATTGAAAACTACCGTTTGAGCAATTTTTGTCGGATTTGGCCATAAAACTCGCCGGATTTTAGGTGTAAATGGTCTAGAGTTTAGCTTACTCCTTTGATGACCGGTGCAAGCATATCGAGATCAAGTATCATTTCATCAAGGATAGAGTTTAGAGAGGAGTTGTGAAGCTCCAGTGCATTTCCATAGATGAGCAGGTTGAATCCTTACCAAAGGATGGCCTAAGGGGAAGTTTGTGTTCTTCAGGGACAAGTTGGGGGTGGTGAAGAACACCGTCCTCACTAAGAGAGAGTGTTCAAGTTTGTAGTGAAGATAGGTGCTTCTACATTGGCTTGTGTCTGGCACATATTCAGGCTATACATATTCAGGTTGGGCAGGAAGTGTAATGGACGGAAAAAGCACCTCAGGGTGTTTCTTTAGCTTGGGATCAGAACTTGTTTCTTGGCTCAATAAGAAGCAGAAGTCAGTGGCACTTAGTTCTGTGGAGGCCGAGCACATGGCAGCCAGTTTGGCGAGTTGTGAGGCCATATGGCTTCGCAAGATGCTCATGGGGTTATTTGGTTAGGAGTTGGACCCGACAGTCATCTATTGTGATAATCAGAGTTGCATCAAGCTCTTTGAGAATCCAGTGTTTGATGACCGGTCTAGGCATATCGAGATCAAGTATCATTTCATCAGGGACAAAGTTTAGAGAGGAGCTGTGAAGCTCCAGTACATTTCCACACATGAGCAGGTTGCAACATCCTCACCAAATAATGGCCTAAGGGGAAGTTTGAGTTCTTTAGGGACAAGTTGGGGGTGGTGAAGAACACCATCCTCACTAAGAGGGAGTGTTGAAGTTTGTAGTGAGGATAGGTGCTTCTACGTTGGCTTGTGTCTAGCACATGGAAGTATTCTCAAATTGTAACTCTCTTTGTAAAAGTGACTTTTATAATACTTTATGTAAAAGGTCAATTTCCCATGGCATTGGAGGGCCCATGGTACCGGGTGTCCCATGGTATTGTCCATGGTATTGGCATAATTGAATGTTATAAAAAAGTCTATGGAGAGTTGTAGAAATCAAGTCATAGTCAGTGTGTGTAAGATACATTGAGAGTGAGTGATCAAGGTTGCAAGAGACGAATTTCCTCTTGTAGTGAGCAGTCTAGATCTTAATTTGAGATTAAAGCCTTTTCAGGAAAGAGTTACTTCTCTATTGTCAATTGGATCCAGGGTGGATCTAGGGTTTGTCTATCTAGTTTGGAGAAAAGATTTGGAGCAGCTTCCTTATGTGTTTTATTCTAGATCCGAAGGTTTATCCGGAGGACTATTGTAGTGCTGTTGTAATATGCAATAAGAAGAAGACAAACATTTGCTGGTTTTCCCCAATTGGGGTTTCCAGGGTAAATCCCTGTCTATTTTGTGTGGTTGCATTTTGTTATTCCGCTGTGCATTTATGGTTTCTTATGTAGTTGTATTTTCAGGAATTAATTTCAGTAGTTAACTGAAGAATACATTAATAGTTGCTGCTAATCAAGAGCTGTATAAGGTTATTAAAGTTAACATTTGTGGGCCAAATAAGGATGCTGAAGTGTCAAAAATGCCAAGGAAAACATGTATGGATGTTTCCTTATTAATGTTGAATGGCGGAGTTGGATTTAGTGGGCCATATGAGAAGATCTTTCATGCTGAAATTCTCCCTCTTCAAAATCTCCATATAGCAGTGCCCAAAACATGTGTAAAATTCCCTTTATTTGTTAATTGGACATCCTTGTTACTATTTAGAAGGATCCACTTCATTAAATTAGCTAATTGGATTTCCTTGCTGTAGTTTAATTTATGCTCTGCCTTAGTTAGGCAATTTTAAAATCAAATCTTAGGAAACTTGATTAATAATTGCCTATTAATCCAATCTTGATGAAACCATGAGCAAAATGCTTGGGAATTGCCTTGGTTGATGTTCATGATGTCTTAGAAACACATACCTATCATTTCCATACCAAAAATTGATATGGGTTTTCATTTACAGGCTGCTCCAAATGATTAAAATTGGACTTTGACATTTTTAAGCTCTGCCTTAGTTAGGCAATTTTAAAATCAAATCTTAGGAAACTTGATTAATAATTGCCTATTAATCCAATCTTGATGAAACCATGAGCAAAATGCTTGGGAATTGCCTTGGTTGATGTTCATGATGTCTTAGAAACACATACCTATCATTTCCATACCAAAAATTGATATGGGTTTTCATTTACAGGCTGCTCCAAATGATTAAAATTGGACTTTGACATTTTTAAGCTCTGCCTTAGTTAGGCAATTTTAAAATCAAATCTTAGGAAACTTGATTAATAATTGCCTATTAATCCAATCTTGATGAAACCATGAGCAAAATGCTTGGGAATTGCCTTGGTTGATGTTCATGATGTCTTAGAAACACATACCTATCATTTCCATACCAAAAATTGATATGGGTTTTCATTTACAGGCTGCTCCAAATGATTAAAATTGGACTTTGACATTTTTAAGCTCTGCCTTAGTTAGGCAATTTTAAAATCAAATCTTAGGAAACTTGATTAATAATTGCCTATTAATCCAATCTTGATGAAACCATGAGCAAAATGCTTGGGAATTGCCTTGGTTGATGTTCATGATGTCTTAGAAACACATACCTATCATTTCCATACCAAAAATTGATATGGGTTTTCATTTACAGGCTGCTCCAAATGATTAAAATTGGACTTTGACATTTTTAAGCTGTAGCTGAGGAAAAAACATTATTTTTTGTCAATTAGTTCAGAAAATCACATTTGGAAGGATGAAATTGGCTTTGGAAGTCTTCAATGAGTTGAATGGTGGTGAGTAGGAAGTGAATGCTGTTGGTTGGCCTTGTTGGCCAAGTCAAAACCCTTTGAATAAGTCAAAATGTTAAGAGTTGACTTTGGCCAAACTTGTCCAATGAATGAATGGACCCTTTTTATGTCTTTGGAAGGAGAATACCTCATCTTATATGCCTTAGAATGATGTTGTATTTGAGTTTTAATACTAACATACAATGATTGTCCATGCAAATCATTAACATATTTTAAGCTACATAAGGCTTATAAAAAGTAGGAGGTTAGTGTTTTATAAACATGTCATCAACAAATCAACATCGAAGTCATTACAAAGATTATTTCTCCTTTTGGGGAAAAGTGGATGGATAGTCCAAATAGGTAGTCAAGTGATTGGTCAAAGTTGACTGGTTGTTTCAAGATGAGGGATAAGGCAAAATCTGTGATCTTCACCAATGGTGCAAACAGTAGGGAATGTGCCTCACAAATAGATGTTGTGTAATGGGATACCATTCCTTTTGACCTTGGCAATTGAACTCACTTGTTTTCTTTGCTTTTTGCTTTGCTAGCTCCTTCTTGGACTTTTCTTCTTGTATACTTGGACTAGGAGACTTTGGCCTTGATTTTATTTGAAGGCACAATTAAGTAGGGATTGTTGTGCCATCCCTGATTTGTCCACGAAAACCTGAAGGGAGTCATCCTTAGGTCTATTTTTGACCACCAAACCCAAAGATAAACACTGTTGCAGACTGCAAAACTCGTTAGGGTTTCTGCATTTTTCAAACCTAAGTGGCCAGGCAAGTTTAGTCTCTTTGAGGTGTTTCTTTTGGCACCTAAACGAGTTTTTCTGAGCACTTTTCAAACCTCCTTAGAGCTGATTTAGACCTAGCACCTGCTGCTGCAATTGTTGGTTGTTAGGGCAGTATAGGCCCGTAGCCACTGACAAGTAGACTCGCTTTGTTTTTCTGAGCAATTCTTTCCCTTCAAACAGATCTGAGGCATTTCCGCCTCTCTTTAGGACTGCCCTTCGTGATATGCTACAGGTTGCATAACATATTTGATATCCCAGCAGATGCATCTTTTAATGTGATAGGCATATGTACTGGCTGCTATTAATTGGATATTGTTTAGACATGATCATATGCTAAGTTGTTTGGCTGTTAGTTTTATCCATTGGACAAGTGCTGATAAAATATCGTGACATATAAAATGGTAGAACTTGTTGAAATCTAAGTTGCAGGAAACTCCGCCGGGAAGGGCGTGCCAGTACCGGAAACTCCCCGAAATGTAGGTACTGGTACGAAACACCGCTAGCCGTACCGTACGACGTTTCACGATTTGGAAACGTCGTACGGTACGGTTGGCGGAGTTTCGGGTACTTTTCGTGCTGTACGTTGCGTTTCCATTTTTTTTTGGGTCGTGGGGTTAAAAAAAAAGTGGTTTTTCTTAAAAATAATATTTAGTTTACCTAATTAACACCTAGGAACATCTAAAACCCTATTCTAAAATCTTTATAAGCACATGTTTGTCATAAACTATTCACAATGTTTTAAGAAGAGCGTCCTTCGAAAGTGACTGAGCAGTGAGATTCCATAAAAAAAAAATTGTTTGTTTGTGTTTTTCTTGCAGCCATACATTAGGGGCAGCCGTTGACAAGTTATAAACAAAGTCCAAACTCTGTTACAAAAATATTGACCAACGTTTTGATCACATCGTCCTTCGATCAACGTTTTGATTAAAATATTGATCAATGTTTTGTTTTTTGTTGTTTGTGCAACATTCTTTTCTTATAAAGGCTAAGTTTGTGCAGCACATAAAGCCTCAAGTATAAACTTATAAAGGCTCATTTTGGATGTAAAGCCTCATCTATAAAGGGCCAAGTCTAATTTTGGATGTAAAGCCTCATCTGTAAAGGCTAATTTTGGATGTAAAGCCTCATCTGATAAATGATCAGTTAATAAAGATGTGATTTTCTTCTCAATTATTGTTTATTTGTCTCATTCTAAATTTTTTACAAAACAATGAGGTATTTTAAAATAATATATATATATACGACGTTTCCCCCGACGTACCCATTTTTGGGGGCTCATGTTTCTAGGCGTCCCCATTTCGGAAACTCGGAAACTTTTCCACGTTTCGTGCAACTTAGGTTGAAATCAATTATTGAATGCAAAGTGTGAAATGTCATTTGCTGATCTTATTTTTACTTGTCCATGATGTGGTTGAACGAACTTTACTGGTTATAATTCTGAGTTAGTTTTTTTTGCCATATATCTTGTCCTACATTGTAATGTTGCATATCTACAGTGGTTGACATTGACTCGTACCAAAAGGTTGTTACAATATTGGTATTTGCTGATAGTCAATTGATCTAGTTTCACTATTGGACTCCATTAAAGACACTGATCTTGGCACAAAGGTTGTTGGAGGTATTTGTATAGTAGGTACATTAAAGGGCTCTCCCCTTGGGATAACTATAATTCACGAAGAAGTTAAGAGAGTGGACAGAGGTGACAGTAGTTCAAATCTCTTATACGATTGCCATTCACTAGCATAACGCTAAAATTGGCGTGGCAAGCCTACCTTGCTAGTTTGAACAATAACATTTTTAGCTGTTGCCGGGGACCTCTAAAGACAATTGAGGCAGTTATTTGTGGTCCTACCTTGGCAAATATGGCAGTTGGTAAGTCTGGAGGTCAGTCTTTATTGATATCATCATACATATTTCTTTAAGGACTAATCCTATAGGACTTATCTGGCAACTCCAATCATTAAAGAAGAATTCAAAAACCAACCTCCATAATTCAGGTGCATTCTAGTTTTGTACTTTGGTGAGATTTGTCTAACCCAACTTGACAGGTCTCTCCTAGCGACTCCCACTGGAGAAAATCTAAAGAGGTACTCTAGAAGAAAGCCAAGAGGTAACCTTTCTTTTGTCATTTGATAAGATTTCATTAAAGTCCAACCTTGCAAGTTCTATCTAGCAACTCTACTAAAGAAAGCAAGAAAATGATATGAAGCTTTTTGATTCTCGGGATTTCTCAAACATTCTAGGGAACCCGAATGCTGTGGATAAAGATGCCTTTTAGGCCGTTCCAAGGTTTAAGCTACTTAAAGACTGGGCTACATATCATGTTTTGGCATTCACAAAATATCTTGTGGCATGGGATATCATGGATGAGGATGCCAAAATGAGATTATTGGTAATATCCCTTGATTTGCAGAATAATCAGTATGTCGAGAAATGGTATAAGAATCTTCCTCCCAATGGGATATCTTCATTTTTACAATTAGTTGAGGTGTTCTGCAATGATTGGGGTCCTTTCATATTCAAAGAAATTATTGAAGCCATGACTTCTCTTCCAAAGAAGGAGGAGGTCCAAGAAGTCCTTGTTCCAATCGATCCAATCAAAAGAGGTCCCAAAAAACCCTAAAATATACCTTGTCAAAGAAATCTGAGATGAAGATCAAGATGGCTTGCTTGAAGACCTTGTTGATGACATCATGAGCCTTATGTCTGAAGATGAAGTTAAATTTGAAGGTGAGGATGATGTTGCTCTCAGAAGAGGAGACCAAGAAGGCTTCATTGAAGAAACTGAGGAACATAAAGTAGTGAGTTCTCCTGTTATGATTCCTTGTGATGTCTTGGGCCCCTTGGAAGAGAATGACAAGATTTTTGAAGATAATGATTATTGGAAGTTCCTTGGTTGTCTGATATATGATTCTTCAAGACCTAGTAGTATCATTATTTTTGAGCCTTGTTACGGAGAAAATATTCCAATGGCTTGGGGTAGACCACAACCAAAGGAGTGACACCAAAAATCAACTCTAATCTCAAGTATGCCATATGACTGTAAAATGCTAACAACAAAGGATATGGCCCATAGCTCAACTGGACCTCTGAAGAAGACCACCGTTGAGCTTTCGATCCAATGCTTGCTGCCTACAACTTGTCCTCAACAACAAATGTATCCAAGCATATAATATGTATATGAAATGTTAGCATCTACTTTAACATAATTCATTGAACATGTATAAAGCAAATATACCCATGGAAATTAATATAAACATTTGCACATGAATTTGGACGAGAAAAGAGTATTTCTATTAATTCAAAAACAAAAGTACAAAGTGACAACATATGTCGGCAACTCGTTGGATCCGAGAAACCAAGTTCCTCCACTTGGGCCTCCACCTCTACAATCTTCCATGCAAAGGCAAGCTCACAAAGACAATGGAGGGCTTGGGAGATGAACATAAATGGTTCAATCAACAAGGATGAGGAGCTACAGACTCAAAGCAATGGCAATGGGGAAAAATTTCACTATAGTTTCCTTACTATCAAAGTTTCTCCTCCTCCAATGCTTCACAATGGCTCAATATATAGCCCTCAAATGGGAAATGGAGGGTCAAATCATAGCGTTTTCCAGCATATGAAAAGTCAAGGATAGCAACCACTGTGACTTGGCATGGAAAATCTAAAATATTTTTAATTTTGAGCACAAAACTCGATGTACGCGGGTGACAGTGGAGCAAGATGCCTATACATAGGCTTCATAGCTAGTGACTCGTGTTTATCAACAAAACTGAGTTTTTTAGGGTTTCACTGAGGCATCAAGAATATATTCAACAAGGGGGATATAGTGATTCTGCAGAGGGACGAAGGTAGGCCATCAAGGCATGATGCATAAGGTGTGGCAAATCATGCTATAACAAGCCCTCTAGCGATTTGAAGCAATCAATTGACAAAGATATGGCTACTCCTTCTCCTCGTTGCATATATGATGAGAACTGGATCAATCCATTTGCAACTACATTTGATGAAGCCCCTCCGGATATGGATCCTATTACAAATGATCACTACATGCAGCTATTCCATAAAGGTTTGGAAGACTTTGGAAGTCACATCTTCGATGAGATTACTTTGGGCTTAGTTCGGTCGTTCCTAACTAGCATCAAGGAAGCTATGGGATATCATACATAGAGTTCTTTTATAGTCATCTAGTCGATAGTGGGCCCTGATTGTCGTTCTCAATAGCGTCCCTCAAGAAGTATTGCATAATTTGATTAGCCTTTTCTATCCGGTATCGGTAAGTTTTCAATGATGCATTTCAACAGAACCAAGACAGGAATGTGGATAGGTATAAAATTCACTTCTCATTTCCATGATATTTATTATTTATCTTTTCACTTCAAATGTGAAGGTATGAATTTTGTGGCTGATAATTTCAAAATTTTAAAGTTTATTGGGGATACTAACATGATTGTTACAAAGATGAATAACATTTTTGCATGTCCAATGTTGAAATTGTATCTCTGAAGGTCCTCCCATGTTTTTGGTGTGGGTGTGATGAGAGGACTTGAGAAATTTTGTCCTTATGTATTTATGTAATAAAGTGACGTTTATATAAATAAAGTGATTATGTTTTTATACTTTAGAAAAGTGGGTCTCACTTAAAAATGCATTTAATAATTAAAGTGTTTAATTATTAAAAGTGAGATAAGTTGTGGACCATTGATTTTGTAAAAAGATCTTCAACCCTAGATTAGGTAGTTATTGAAGATAGTTACAAAATCTAAGTATAAAACATTAGAGGGCAAATGAAAGATAACTCACCAGAGAGAGAGAGAAAGAGATCGAAGACCAAAGAAGAAAAGAAGACCCTTGGCACAAATTCCAATGTAAGTAACAACATTAAATGCAGAATTGCAGCAGCATTAACCAGAGTTTGAAGCCGTCCGTACAGCCATGTGTGGGCACATTTTTTGAGGCAAAAAAGTACAAAAAGATTGATAGGCCGTACAACATTAATTACAGGTAGTGGCACGAATTTCAAGGCAGCAGAAAAGTACAGAACTGACAAATCTGTATAGCCACATGTGTGACAGAAAAATACAGATCTTACCCGCATGTGTGAAGGTACAACAAGCCGTACTATACAACAGGCACATTTTTCGAGGTATTTTGCTGTAGAAGGTGTTTTTGGAAATATTGCCAGTAGGGTTCAGAAGGAAAAATTTTCGGAGTTGTAGAAAAATTTCTCAGTTCGTCTTCTTTAATGAAAAATTTCTTTCCAAGGTTTTCCCCAAGCAATGGGGTTTTGCCCGGTCTTTTGACCAAAATTCATTGTGTCCATTTGCTTAAAATGTTTCAGTAGTTGACAGAAAATTTGAAGTTCATTTTCAGCAGTGTGGTTTTAGTTTCATAATTTTTAAAGTTAAAACCCTAGTGTCTGCAAAATGTTTGACAAAATGTATGAATGAACAGTTTCAATATTAAGTCAAATTTCTTCATGGTATCAAAGCTGATGGTATCGGATCTCAGTTTAACAGAGTCACACTGAAAAAAAGTTTAGCAGGTGTTCTCTGAAGTTTCAGAAAATTGTTAGATATTTTCTACAGTTAATTTTTGGTTGCAAGTTATTTTCCATGATGAACATTAAGTATGAGGATCGGTTGGATGGAGTATCCAACTACATTCCATGGAAGGTAAGAATTACTGCTGTTTTGAAAGAACTTAGGGTTTGGAGTTTAATTAATAGTGTCATGACCAAGCCAACAAACAAAGATGAGCTTGAGGAGTTTGAAGCTCATGAAGCCAGAGCCCAAAGAATTATCTTGGATGGGGTTAAAGACCATCTCGTACCACTCTTAGCAGATAAGAAAACTGCTAAAAATATGTGGGACAATTTGACCAAATTGTTCGAAGCAAAGAATGAAAATAGGAAGATGGCCCTAAAAGACAAGCTACATAGCATTAAAATGAAAAGTGTTGAAGGTGTAGCCTCTTACTTGACTCGTGTTACACAAGTTAAGGACGGGTTGGCAACAGTAGGAGAAACCATTCTTGATTCAGAATTGGTGAGGATAGCCTTGAAGGGTTTCACCAAGAAGTGGGAGGTTTTTGTGAAGTGTATTGTGGGCAGAGAAACTCTTCCAAGTTGGTCCAGATTATGGGATGACTTCACCCAAGAAGAAATCTGAGATGGGGCACAGGTTGGCCAAACTAGTGAGGATGCTAAGCAAAATGTGGCACTTGCAGCAAAATCCAAGAATAAGAAGAAGAAGGATCTAAGTAAGATCAAATGCTTTCATTGTGGCAAGTTGGGACACTATGCCACAAAATGTCTTGAGAAAAATATTGTGAAGACTGAAAGAGATGTAGCATCATTTGCAATTGTAGAAGAGTTTGCTACAAAGTTTGAGCAAGAGTTTTCTCTTGTCTCAGTTGATTCCAGCATAGGGAGTTATATATTTGAGCATGTCTGGGTTGTTGACAGCGGTGCAATCAGACATATGACTGGAGTCTATGATTCTTTTCAGATGATCACAATGCTGGGGTTGGGACACTTCATTCAGACAGACATTGACAATCCTCAGATTGCTATTCAAGGGGTTGGAACAGTCAGGTTCCAACTAGACCTTAGAGAGATCCTGGAAGTTCATGGAGTGTTATTTGTACCTGGGATGAGAGTAAGGAAACTCTCAGTTTCATCCTTTGAGGATGAAGGTTACGGGATGATGGTGAGGTCTGGTCATATTTTCCTGTATCGGAGAGATGAGCCAGTTGGTACCACCATCTTGTTGGGAGATCGCAGGGACAGATTATATGTCCTGAGAGGGCATGTTGTACGACTAGGAGCAGGAGCATGGCTGTCAGAGTTGGAGGATGATGATATTACATTTGATAGAGATGAGGAGAGCGACTCTGTTCTGAGCACTGGTAGAAGACTCAACCAGTCAAGTGATGGTGAAGTTGAGTAGGATGATGGGACTCACGTTGAGTCTCAGATGTCAGAGTTTCAGTTTGAGATTGGGCATTTGTTTCCGAGGTTGATTCCAGAACAGGAGGGAGTTGTTGCAGGAGTCCGAGATGGAGATAATGCTGCAGACCTTCCTCGTTAGGAGGGAGTGTTGAAATTGTATCTTTGAAGGTCCTCCCATGTTTTTGGTGTGGGTTTGATGAGAGGACTTGAGAAATTTTTTTCTTATGTATTTATGTAACAAAGTGATGTTTATGTAAATAAAGTGATTATGTTTTTATACTTTAGAAAAGTGGGTCTCACTTAAAAATGTATTTAATAATTAAAGTCTTTAATTATTAAAAGTGAGATAAGTTGTGGACCCTTGATTTTGTAAAAAGATCTTCAATCCTAGATTAGGTAGTTATTGAAGATAGTTACAAAATATAAGTATAAAACATTGGAGAGGGCAAATGAAAGATAACTCACCAGAGAGAGAGAGAAAGAGATTGAAGACCAAAGAAGAAAGAGAAGACCCTTGGCACAAATTCCAATGCAAGTAACAACATTAAATGCAGAATTGCAGCAGCATTAATGACAGTCTGAAGCTGTCCGTTCAACCACGTGTGGCCACATTTCCCGAGGCAGAAAGGTACAGAAAGACTAACAGGCTGTACAACATTAATTGCAGGCAGTGGCATGCATTTCGAGGCAACAAAAAAGTACAGAACTGTCAGATCTGTACAACCATACGTGTGACAGAAAAGGACAGACTGTACCCGTACGTGTGAAGGTACAGCAAGTCGTACTGTACAGTAGGCATGTTTTTCGAGGTATTTTGTTGTAGAAGGTGTTTTTGGAAATATTGCTAGTAGGGTTCAGAAGGAAATTTTTTTTGAGTTGTAGAAAAATTTCTTTCTAGGGTTTTCCCCAAGCAGTGGGGTTTTGCCCGGTCTTTTGACCAAAACTCATTGTGTCCATTTGCTTAAAATGTTTCAGTAGTTGACAGAAAGTTTGAAGTTCATTTTTGGTAGTGTGGTTTTACTTTCAGAATTTTTAAAGTTAAGACCCTAGTGTCTGCAAAATGTTTGACAGAATGTATGAATGAATAGTTTCAGTATTAAGTCAAATTTCTTCATCCCAAAGGAATGTTTGAGTAGATGCAGGGATATGTTACAACTAGCCTTCAAAGATACTCGAGAAGGTTTCCAAATCTGACCTTTGCAAATGATCCCCCAAGTCCATAATCACACAACCATTTCTATGCGAAAAAATTTCTCAACAGAAATATATCAGGGGGATAGTATATACTAGAGTCTGGTTCAAGATTGGATAAATGAAGCTTGCGAAAGTAACCACTCTTCGTGGCAACAATTTCAAGGCTTCTAGGTTCCCAAGTTTAGTCATCATTACGCCTCCATTCTAGTAAAGATACTGGTATGTACTCAATTTATCCTTGATGAGATATTGTCTTAGATCATCTCTAAAGACAAAGGAACAAAATCTAGTATGGATGACATGCTAAAGTGGCTACATTGGTGGTATGATTTTACTTGACCCTTTTTTATCATGATTAGGGTAGGTAGGTTTAGTTTCATTTGAGTTCAACATCTACTATTACACCTGCATTGCACTTGTTGTTCTTTCATGTTGAGTTATTTGCATTTCATTTTGAATAAGGCAAGACGAATGTGTTTGCCTCCGATGCATTTAACCAACGTTCTCAAAACCGGACCGGAACCGGCAAAACCGGTCGGTCAGCCCAGTTTTGGTGGGTTTTTGGTCTGAACCAGAGGACCTGACCGTTTTGGGCCGGTTCGATATTGAATCGGCCGGGTCGGTCCACGAACTGCTCGGTTCGGTATCGAACTGATCCAAAACCGGTTTTCCCAAGAAATCGATCGGTTAATACCGATCCATACGGAGGCCAAAAGAAGTTTTTTTTTTTTTAATTTTAATTTTAATTTTTTGGAAAGTGGGTTTGGGGGGATGCATCTAGACACCCTTAAGACACCTAATAAACCTATAAAAAGATCCCCACCTCCTCTCTTTCACTCACACTATTCATCCGAGTGTTTTCGAGTTTGTCCTTGAGTGTCTCCGGATCTTTTAGTTTGAAAGTGTTGATTGTTAAGGGCCTTAGAGATGGTTCCTAAGCTGATTCTGAGGCCTCTGATGAGTCTGATCATGAGGATTCAGACGATTTTGATGATTATATTGTTTAGTCTTTGACTCTAGTCTTTTCTAAAGGCCATTTAGATCCTTTTTGTTGATGTATTTTCATTCAGACATGGATTGCACTCGGTGTTAAGTGCTATTTTGGTTCTATGAACTCTTATATGCTATATACATGCGAAACTTTGCATATTTTGTGTATAATGGTTTGAACTCACATGGATGCACATGAATATTTAAAATTTTTTTTTGAATATTTTATGTATTTTTGGTGCACCAGTTTTATGATCCAGTTTTTCCCCTTGTTTTTGACCGGTTTTGGTTCGGTTCCAGTTTTGAGGGTCAGTCGGTTCGGTCCACCGGTTCGGTTTTTGTAACTTTGCATTTAACGTCTTTGTGAGTTAGATATGTGTGCAGGTCTACAGGTACCTAGGCGATTCTGAGGGGTTCCTATATGCTCCAAGGAAGAGCATATGTCTCGCAGTTGATGCCATTGTTACGTCGCACCAATACCCAACGTACCTATAGATTACCTGTCAAAGAAGGGGGCCAAATTTTTTTCTTAGGGCCAAGTATGGGGTTTTGTTGCACTATTATAGGGTTGGTTATGGTAGGACCCTTTTATTTCACCTTTAGAAGTACTATGGCTTAGTGCAATTGCTGACTGCCTCTTTATAGGTCTTGTAGCCATGAGGTTGGTGTTCGGAGCTTTTGAGGGTGGGTCATTGGGTTACATGACCACCTTTGTTTTTCTCAAGGAGACGATTGCACTTTGTTGAAGTGTTGTTGTCCCCTTCTTAGCACACCTTGCACACCTTACTTGGACTCCTTTCAGCAGCAAAATCCCCCTCTTTGGCCAAGTCGCATGGATGATGTCATCTTTGTACTAGGCTTTCAAGCCTTATTGCAAGGTGGACGTTGAGGGTTTTTTTCAACACTTAAGGGTTAAATGGTGCATGACATCTCCTTGTGGCTCACTCCCCCAACCAAGTGATTCCTTTTAGCTTGAGTTTTAGGCATTTTTAGCCTTAGATGCCTTGTCTTGGGGTAAATTACCCTAAGATAATATTATTTCAGATTATTTTAGTGTATTTTATTTTATAATTTGAAATTGACAAATGAAGGCTTGTCATCCTGATAAATTAAATAAGTGAGGATGGAAGACTAAAAATAAAACCTCCTCCACTCATTTGTGAATCACAAGGTTTGGGATCAAATGATTATTGCTATCTTTCTCTTGATTTATGGAATCTTGACGTGAGGTGCACCTCTTGATGATGTTTTCTTTGGCTTAAAGTAAAAATTGGAGTATTTGTCTATGGTTTCTTGCACATACATGGTTGATGCTAACATTGTTGGACTAACACAAGCACAAGGAGGATCTAGGGCATTTCTTGATCATTTCATTGTTAAATGTTGGTAAGTTTTATGTTTCTATGTGGATTGAATGGCGGTCTTGAAGCTGCCTTTTTTCTGAATTAGGGCTTCTTACCAACCTTTTGTCAACTTTGTATAGCGGAAAACATCCTCTTGAAGGGGTGTTTTGTTGTTTGGGCCTTGGATCTCTGATATTTGCCCTAATTAGGCTCCTTCAACGAACCCTAGAGGTGGTTGTTGGATGGCCTAATTTGCAAGCTTGAGATATACATTTCACTCATCCCTTATGCCTTAGGGTTTGAGGTAAGACCTTAAAACTCACTAAATTTCCTAGTATTTTATTTATATAATATTTAGTTGCATTGCATGTTAGCTGGGATAGCTTAAGGCTGCACTTTTAGCCGATAGGGCACTGCACCATCCCTGATTTGTCCATGAAAACCTAAAGGGCGTCATCCTTAGGTTTATTTTTGACCACCAAACCCAAAAATAAACACTGCTACAGATTGCAAAACTCATTAGGGTTTCTGCATTTTTCAAACCTAAGTGGCCAGGCAAGTTCAGTCTCTTTGAGGGGTTGTTTTTAGCACCTAAACAAGCTGTTCTGAGCACTTATAAAACCTCCTTAGGGCTGATTTAGATCCAATTCTTGCTGCTCCAATTGTTGGCTGTTAGGGCAGTAAAGGCCTGTAGCTCACAAGTAGACTTTGCTTTGTTTCTCTGAGCAGTCCTTTCCCTTCAAACAGATTTCCTAAAGGCATTTCGGCCTATCTTTAGGACTGTGTTGTTCGTGATATGCTACAGGTCACATAATAGATTTTCTATCACAATAGATACATCTTTTAATGCGATAGGCATATGTAATTGTGATGACACTGGCTTCTCTTGATTGGATATTGTTTAGACATTGATCATATTGTTAAGATGTTTGGCTGTTAGTTTTATTCATTGGACAAGTGCTGATCAAATATTGTGACATATAAAACGGTAGAACTTGTTGAAATCAATTATTGAATGCAAAGTGTGAAATATCATCTGCTGATCTTATATTTACTCGTCCATGATGTGGTTGAACTTACTCTACTGGTTATAATTCTGAGTTAGTTATTTATGCCATATATCTGGGCCCATATTGTACAGTTGCATATCTACAGTGGTTTACATTGACTCGTACCAAAAGGTTGTTGGTATTTATATTTGGTATCTACTAATAGTCAATTGATCTAGTTTCACTATTGGACTCCATTAAAGGCACTGATCTTGGCACAAAGGTTGTTGGAGGTATTTGTATAGCTGTTGTAACAAACAAAATAATATATAAATATATCAGTAAACAAATAATGAAATAATAAAAGAAAAGTATTCAAACAAATATTAAATAAATTTGATATGTAATTAATTGAAAAGATAGAGACATACCTTTCCATTGAAAAGGCACATAAGACCAAATTTTAATGGTCCATCAAATTGTAATGTAATCGTATCTCATTAATTCATATTCAATATTATTTATTCTTTCCATTGGAGTTATTTTCTATTGGTTGAGAAGATCCAGATACGGATATTACATTGGTATCAGAGTGAATCTGATTGTGGCTTGTGGCCAAAATTGTCAAGATTTCCTTGGATTTAGGTATTTGACCTCATAGTGGCTTTTAGCCATTCATGATTAGAGTTTCTCTGGTAAAAATTGGTTTTTGACCAAAAATTGGCCTTGGCTATTCGAATTTCATTAAAGAAGCATTCATTCCACTCCAAATATGAAGAAGAGACCAAGAAGTAAGAAAACAAATATTACAAAGAAGTGGGAAAAAAGAATTATCCGCAAGAGAAAGAAAAAAAGGTTAAAGAATAGAATTCATAAAACCACACATGGTTTTATAAAATAGCCCATGGTTTTACTTTCTATTTTTAAACTATAAAGGAGTTTTATAAGGTATGCTTTGAGGACAAAGCATCCTGGACCGGAAGGCAATGTAACAAACAAAATATTATATAAATATATCAATAAACAAATAATGAAATAACAAAAGAAAAATAATTAAACAAATATTAAATAAATTTGATATGTAATTAATTGAAATGATAGACCTACCTTTCCATTGAAAAGGCACACAAGACCATATTTAAATGGTTCATCAAATTGTAATGTGATCATATCTCATTAATTCATATTCAATACTATTTAATCTTTCCAATGGAGTTATTTTGTATTGGTTGAGAATATTCGGATACAGATATTACAACTGTGTTGGTAGGTACATTAAAGGGATCTCCCCTTGGGATAACTATAATACCTCGAGAAGATAAGAGAGTAGACAAAGGTGATAGTAGTTCAACTATCTTATATGATTTCCATTCACTAGCATAAGGCTAAAATTGGTGTGGCAAGCCTATGCTTCTAATTTAAACTTGAAACTGTAACAGAGAGCATTGCTCAATGCAACTCTTCATGTTTGCCTAGTTAGCATCGAGGTTCTACAAGTGAGCATCCTGAACCGTCAAGAGATTCATCACAACACAAACATGCTTGAGGTACAAGGGAGAACAACGAGGCATTCATGGTGAAGGGGACCCAAAGGGGAGGTCAAGAGTTAATCTGTCATTCTCTAGCCAATGAGATTTTGAAGTCAAGGTGGAGTGGTATGGAGATGGATATAAGGTCCAATTGTGGAGCCAAAGGAGATTTATAATCCTTGTAAAGACCAATAGATGTTAGACAAGGATATGCACATAAAACAAAAATCTCTATTGGTTATAGCAACACAATAGGCCAAGAAATTGGTAGTCATCAGGAACCTCAGAGCAATTATTCGGGGTTCCTTCCCACTTGTGTGCAAACCTCGTTACAAGACTTCCAAATGATGGGCCCATCGAGATAGGGGAAAGAGCACAAACATTTCCATTAGTTGTTGGAATGCCAATGGATCTTTTTGGTCTTTGTGGGGTCTAAATGTTTGATGCTCTTGGTTCATCAGACATATTATTTGTCTTCAAGACTCATGTGAACCTGGTTCGACCTCTCCCAGACATCATAGGATATCATTGGTTCTCAGCTTGCGGACAGGAGATGAGGAGCTCAGGTGGGGTCAAAGATTCAAGTGGAGTTGCTTGTTTGGTTAGGGATTCTCTCTGGAGGAGGATATCTATGGTGGCCATGGATGAGTTTGCCAGATTTATGTGGGTTTGGGTTTGAGGTGTCTCCCCTCTTTCTAGCGACATTTCCATTGTAGTCTACTAGTTCCCTCCAGCCTGTTCGTCATATGCTATTCGTAATGGTAATGACGGGGATCCTTTTATAGTGTTGTATGTCAGTGTCAACCGGTACTTAGTGGTTGGGGAGGTCATTTTTCTAGGTGACTTCAATGCCTGTACCGGAGCTCTTCAGACCCCTCTTCATGATCTATGAGAGGGTGTGTTCTGCACTCGAGAGATATATCTAGAGTTAGTGGGGCTTCATCGGATGTCCGACGATGCTTTGGGTTCTATCACAACATACAATCGACAACTTTTACAGCTGGGGGAATCTCAGGTGGTGTTGATTATTAACAAGCTTCCTTGTTCCTAGACTCGCTATTTCACACGTTGACCTCATGGTGGAGGAGCAAGTGTTGTTGACTATGTCTTATCCAGGCATAACTGACTTCCCTTTATTTGTCACTTCTTTGTTTCTCCCATTCTCCTTGTGGACTATGCTCTCCTTTCCCACTCTCTCCAGGATGACACCCACCCCCCACCCCCCACTATCGTCTAATTCGACGAGGAGGATCCAAACAACTTTTCCTCTCAGCTCTATTGAATGCTCCCCTTTGAGAGCCAGTTTTTCTTGCTTGATTCTACATCTACGAAGAACACCTGCTTCTCATCCATCATTTGGGAAGTAGCTCTCAATTCCTATCCTTCACTCGACAGACTTCCACCTCCCAAAAAACTAGATCTTGTCCTATGAACGAATAGTATGATGGGGTTTGCAAGGATTTCCATCTCCATCTTCGACACACATTCACCTACCCTTAACCCTCCTATTTCAACCTCAAAGCTTGCTATTGTTGTCTCCTTCGATGCAAAAAATGACTCTTAATCTCACAGAGAAGACAAGACTTATGTGGTCTCCTTACTCATTCCCCCAAAAACTTCTGGTGCACCATCCTTCCTCGCCATTCTCTCGTCCCATCCGATCTTGAACCTAGAGCCATGTTCTCTCACACATCTAGTTTCTATGATATTCCTGAGCAACCTTAGATTCGGGTTACATCTCCTCCTTCTTCATGCTACTTATTCATGGACAGGAATATCAGAGAGGCTATTTGGGTTATGAGTAGCAACAAAGAATCATATGTGGAGGGTTCATAAGCTGATTTCTTCAAGCACAGTCTTCGTACTCTTGATAGTTACTTGGTTGACCTCTTCAACCATGTAGCCTGTACAAGTTTTTTGCTGGCATGGTCACATCACACCATCCACTTGATACACAAATCAAGTCTTAGTTTAGATCTCAACTATAGGACGATCATGGTGGGCCACATGTTCTCAAAGCTCTATGCTATGGTTCTTCATATGAGGCCCTCTAATGAGCTTGAGCAGAGACACCTTAGAGCTAAGGGCCAGGCAGGATTATGACCTACTCATCAAACCATTGATCATATATTTACCCTTCGGGTCATCATAGAGGAGCCGCGACATTGCTCTTTGAAAGTCTATTGCTGCTATGTAGATTTTCGGAAAGCTTTTGATTCTATCATGCGTGAAGCCCTATTCTAGAGGCTCAGAGACATTGACATCTCCACAACCCTATTGACAACCATCGTGCGCTTATATGAGTTGGTCCTTGGTCGTCTTTGCACAGTTCACGTGATGTTCGATTTCATCAAGAGTACTATTGGGGTTAAATAGGGTTGCCCCCTATCCCCCACCTTATTTGGGATTTATATTAATTAGTTGGAGAGCTTCCTTCACGAGCATATCTAATACAGAGATGGGTGCCTCCTCCACCAGGTTTTCATATCGATCCTACTTTTTGTTGATCCTGTGGTTCTCCTCACGTCATCTCTAGAGGGACTACAAAGATAATTGGATGTCTTGGCTCTCTTCTACAATCTCCGGTAGCTGACAGTCAACCTTGGTAAAACCAAGGTTACAATCTTCAATGGGTTGAAGAAGATCTCGTGCCTTCATTTCTTCTTTAGAGGTGAGGAAATTGAGATCACCAACACCTATACATACTTGGGGGTGCAATTCTCAGGACCCTGGTTTAGTTTGTGGTCGATCCTCCAGCCTCGGATCAACTAGGGTTACGCATCCTTAGCCCTTATCAAGAGACAATGCTTTTGACACCATTTTTAGCATAGTTACATATATCGCCGATATCGCGAGTCGAAAGGGTCGACGATATATCGCCACGAAAAAATCGCGATATTTGTCGACATTTTAAAATGTTGCGACACATTAAAAAATCGCGATATTTTTAGTATATATTGTGAGTCGATGGAAGATATTGGCTTGTTGGAAAAAAGACGATTTTTTGCCATAAAGATGCTGCGGATGGGTTTTTGGGGTTCATTTGCACTTTGCAGCGTTGAGGAAGCGGTCCACTCCTATTTTGGGTGATTTTCTACAAGAGAGCAAGGGGGAAAATGATCTTTCCATTGCCATTGAAGATTGTTGTGAAGTGGGGTTCCATCTACTAAATCTGTTCAGGTATGTATTATTTCATTCTTTTTCTTTTTGCTTGAGATTTGTTGGCTAATGTAGATTTAGTGTAGGGTGTAGATTTGCTATTACAATCATAGGGTCTTATCCTTACAGGTAGGCATGAAGTGGATGTTTGTCCTGCTGTTACCCTAGAAGTGATGCGTATAGCAAACCAATCCCTTCTTGACATGGCTAAGAAGAGGGACGAGAAGGAGGAATTCAGAAATGAACTTGCATCTAGAACACAGTCATGAACCATGGGAGCCACAAGCGACATGCATTTCTTCTCCTCATCTACACGACCCCCACATCCCACTATGCCTTCTTCAACCTCACCTTTCGTGGCATCGAGGCAACCTTTTGTTCGAACCATGCTCAAAAAAAGGGAGAAGGAGGAGGCGGATAGAGTTGTGACAAAATATTTTCTATGGGGTGATGTGCCTTTCAACATCGCCAAAAACAACCCCTACTATCATGCCATGTTTCAAGCTGCTGGCACTGTTGGTTCAGATTATAGGTGGCCTTCCTATAACGATTTGAGAGGGAGACTCCTTGATGAGGAGAAGGTTGATTGCACCTGAAGATTAGATGAGCTCAGACAATCATGGGAGGCCACCGGTTGGAGTGTTATGTCAGATGGATGGACTGATGGGAAGGGCAGATCCATTATCAATTTCTTGGTTAATTGTCCCAGGGGGACAATTTTTATCAAATCCGTCGATGTATCTCCCTATGTTAAAGATGCACACTTTTTATGTGATTTGTTGGATAAGTTTATCCAAGAGATATGTCCACAATATGTTGTCCAAGTCATTACGGACAATGCTGCCAATTATGTTGTTGCTGGGAGGATGCTTATGGAGAGGTATGCAAGCTTGTATTGGACTCATTGTGCCGCCCATTGCATTGATTTGATGCTAGAGGACATGGGCAAACTTCCTTGGATCAAGGAAGTCATTGATTCAGCTCGGAGTGTGACAAAATATATACACAATCATAGATATGTTCTTTCACTCATGAGACGCTTCACGGGGAACAAGGAGTTCATGCGGCCTGCAATCACACAATTCGCCACTTCCTTCATTTCTCTTCACTCTATGCATAAGGTTATGATGGAGTTACAACGGATGTTTCTTTTTGATGAGTGGGCTTCTTGTGTCTATAGAACCAAACAAGATGGGCAAGCCATTGCTCGAATGGTGCAATTTGATTTGATTTTTTGGGCAGGATTGGAGGAGGTATGTGCCATTAGTGAACCTTTGGTAAAGGTTCTTCGTTTGGTTGATGGTGAAAAGCCCGCAATGGGCTCTACTTGTATGAGGCCATGGATAGGGCCAAGGAAGCTATCAATCGCTACTATGAGGACAAGGGGGAGGTGGGACTCACAAGACGAGCTGAACTATGGAGTGTGATTGATGAACGATGGAATAATACTCTCCATTGTCCCATTCATGCAGCAAGGCTCTACCTCAACCCTGCTTTCTCTTATGCATGTGGATTTCAGTTTGATGCTGAGGTCATGGATGGCTTTCTCCAGTGTGTTCAGAGGATGGTGTTAACTCCCTCCTAGCGCGCAGAGATTTCTAGACAGATGGAGATCTATAGGATGTCAGGTGGCACTTTTGGCTATGGCATGGCTGTCCAGGATAGAACCACAAGGATGCCAGGTATAATTTGTTTAAAACTTTCAAATTTTGATCTCTTAGATTCTTAATTATTTACTCTTTCATTTCTTTTTTTTTTACTTGGTAGAAATTTAATACATTGTAATTTGTAATTTGTCTTTCCTTGTTTTCTTTGTAGATGTGTGGTGGACTAACTATGGTCGCAAAGTCCCAGAGTTGCAAAAACTTGCCATTAGAGTGCTAAGTCAAACTTGCAGCTCATCAGGGTGTGAGCGCAATTGGAGTGTCTTTGAGAAGATACACTCCAAGAAGCGCAGAAGGTTAGAATTTAGAAATGTTATAGTTTTAAGTTTAAATTTAAATTTATAATCTTTGCTTCTTTATAATTTTATTAATCTTAAATATAATTTATTACAATTTTGAATTTGAATTTATCATCATTTATCACCCCCTAACTATGGATCTCATACTAATGCAGGTTACTTTCTCAGCTCCTTAATGACATGGTTTATGTCTACTACAATCTAAGGTTGCAGGTGAAACGAATTGAGAAAGTACCCAATTCAGATGCCATTTCATTGGATGACATTAACACTACCAACAGATGGAGGGTGGAGATGGAGGATCATGTGATGGACGAGGCACCTGAATGGTTGGAGGAAGAGGAGGATGATGATGCAGATCTGTCGGAGGAGGGGGTAGAGGAGGATGTTGATGTTCCACTTCCAGAGGATGGACTATGAGGACATTGAGGAGGAGGTTGATATTCAGGTGCAGTGCTGACCGATTCCAATGCCACCACCTCCACAGAGTCATACAGTTGGGACTCGGAGGAGAAAACTCACATTCGCCTCCCCCTCATCCACATTATCTACTCGAGCAGTTGGAGGTTCTAATTCCACCCCAGGCTCATCAGGACCACCTACTGCTTCTAGAGGAAGAGTGGTGCCCTTTACCCGTAAAAGGGGTAGATTGATTAGAGGATCATCCTCAGGGAGTCAATGACTTGATTCCTATTATTTATCATTGTACTATCATACTATGTTGGTGTCCTATGTCTAGACTCTATACACAATCTACATGCCTCATGAGTCATGATGATTCATCTCTTGAGAGACATTTATTTTGATCATTTGATGTGATTTTCTATCATTCCATCAAGAACACATTTCAGTATTTTCAGTTTATAGTCGATATTTGATCATGATCCACCATTTGACATATTATTCATCTTATATATGAGTTGTATTTTAATTTTTATGTGGAAATGTGTTTATTTGATGTTGTTGTTGCTTTAGATGTTAAAAAAATTGAAAAAAAACGTTTATTTTTGTATTTTTTAATGCAAAACGACATTTGCCGATATTTTCCGATATTTTTCGCCGTTGCTGCCGACAAGTTTCATTCCGGACCCTCGATGATATATTCGTCGACACGATATATGTAACTATGATTTTTAGGACATCTCATCTAAGGTGTCTCTTGTGGACTCTCTTGTTCGACCCACTCTTCACTTGAGTCGAATCATGGCTCAAAAGTTTGTGGTCCTTCTTCACTTGAGTCGGATTGGGTCTCTGTTGAGAGAGTCCAGATTCTTCTCCTTTGATGCATCATTAGATGCAAGCAGACAATCCCTCAACACATCATTCTAACAGAGTTTGGGGCTCAACCCTTCTGACTTGAGACAATGTTTAGATTGGTCTCTTTTCTACATCGTGTCCAAAGCTTTGTCGTCTCGATGAATGGGTGGGACCAATACCCATACATGGCCTATTGCTTTGCAAATACTATTGATCTATCTAGTCCTCCAGGATGGGTTAGAGGTTGGTTCATTGGGGTTTTAGATCTTTTAGAGTCGGTGGGCATTTAGATGGACTATCTCCCTCCATTCAGATATCCCTTGGATGAACCTGGTCATTTTCTACCTACCAAACAGGAGTTAACAAGATCATCAAGGATGACATCTACAGGCAGTTCATCCAGATCACTTGGGTCAACCCTTAGGGTGGGTTGCACCCAAAGATGGCCTTCTACGTTGAGCACTTCTTGGAGTTGAGGGATAGGCTCATTGTTCGACACCATTACACACTCCACCATTGGATGCACGCCCTTCACATTCCCATAGTCCAGTTCAGAGTGGGTTCTCATAGACTTTGGGTAGAGACAAATCACCAAATCGATTGATCAGGCATGATCTGCTTGCTATGCCATCTGCAGGAGGTGGAGACCAAGGAGCACTTCGTCTTTCGTTGCCTCGTCTACTATGAGATCAGGGGGAGGTTCTATTTCTTATTTAAAGGGCTCTAGACCCTCCCTGGTTTCTTTCGCTACTCTGACCAGAGATGCTTAGCTTTATATGTCCAAGATGATCTTGAGCTTCGAGCCAATATTCTTCAACCTTCTACTAGGCTCGATACTACCCAATATATCACTTCTTACTTTACAGTGCTATCTCCAGGAAGGGGCACCAAGCAACATATTGATATTAGTACAGATCCAAACTCCAGATCAGTGCAGACCAGTGGGTTCTTCCCTCCTCCCATGAGATCTCAACAACATGACCAAATCAGATCCTTCCTAGGGGGATGAATGAGATCCCCCATACCTCAATGACGCACCACCTTGTCCAGACAATAGTGCATGGACGTCCCAGGCCTCCCACTAGGTCTTCTTCTAGGCATCATACTATATTGAGTTTTCTTCGTTCGACATTAGATGTTACAATAGATGGGTTGGTTCCATGACAACGCTACCTCATTACCTTTGGTTATTCTTGCTCTTGGATCTTTCCCTGCTATACATATTTTTCGATTGTAATTTTTTGGACTTGGAGCCTAGGGTTATCCATGCATTAGTTCTGCTCCCACTCTCTACTTCATCTTATATTATCTTGATTTTTGCATCTTGACTTTTTATAGGAGACCATTTGGCACTTCCGAGTTGTAATGACATCAATGTATTCAATAGCCCCTTTGACCTACTTTTGTTGTCATTAGTTAGACATTAACAATATTATCTATCTTATCTTATCTACTCAATATTAGCCTATGGAACATCTTAACTAACTATGCTTATCGAAATGAATCATTGTAAGTAACATGGAAACATCTGAAATACAATCATCAATCCAAGACATAATCCATAAATTAACATCCTCAGGCATGACACAACATCATATGAATACATAGCATGGCATTATCACAAGGCAAAAACATGTCATCAACTGCTAGCAACTCAACACTAATCACATCTGCATGGTCTAAATACTAATCTCGGCTTGATTTTTGAGGCAAAAATCCCCATACATAAAAATGGTATAAGACAAACCATACAAGAATTTCTTCAATTGGGTCACAAGACTGCCATCCTTTTCAAATTTGAGGGGTTGCCCCATATAAATATTTTGTTAAAGAAATGTAACTTTAGAAGATATTTTATTGTATTATTATTATTCCTCCTTTTGGAGATGTCATTGATGTACTTGGTCATGTAAAAGTCTTGAGGTAAAACCTTCGTTGTAAGTCGGTTCAATAGTACCCACAAAAGTATTTTATAAATGTTGTTTCAAGTCTCCCTAGGCAAGTCAACCCTGTCGGGTTATTAGGTCACTCATTTGATGAGTATAAATAGGTGAGGAGTGTCCCTCATTTGGACACACTCAACACTCAAGCAAGTCCGCTAAAGAGAGAAGCAATCCATCTGAGAGAGAGGAAGCAACTAGTCTTATTCTTGGGTCTTACACTATACTTTATTGAATTCTATATCGAGGAAGTTTTGCGGGGTTTTCTCCCCCACGAGGGTTTCCTAGGATAAATCTTTGTGTTCTCTTTATGCTACTGTGCTTGTCATTCTTTTGGCGATCGTTTTGTTTTTGACATAATACTTTTAAAATTCTAACATGGTATCGGAGCCAACCTGAAAGAAGTCATTGTGCAACAACTTATCCAATAGTTCAACAAGCTAGGGTTTGTTATTCCGGGGAACTCCCTCGTTAGATCAGCTGAAAAGGAAAACCAATCCAACTCGCCCTAGGAGGGCACATCTTTTTGTGGTGACAGATTCTGAAACGAAGGATTTTCATTTTTTGCCCTAACACTACTGCTTGGAGAAACTAGGCATCAGATTTTTCAAACCCTAAGTTTGCCTGAAGCAGGTTCTTGAAGCAATCTTCTTATTGGTAAGTTCTACCTCCTATATATCCATTTGAGGTTCTCATTCATTAAAGATGACAAAGAATACCAACCCTGATGAAAAGCTTGAAGGAGTTGAGAATTTCAAAGCATGGAAGTATAGAGTCATGCTCATCCTTGAAAAACATGACCTAAAAGGCTGCATTAAAGAGAAAGCTCAAGAACAAGAAGGAGATCAAGCAAAGGAAAAGGACAAGAAGGATATGGTCAAGGCTAAGAGAATCATAGCCGATTCCATCAAGGATCATTTAATCCCCCAAGTATCTTCAAAGAAGACTCCAAAGGAAATGCTCGAAGCATTGTTCAGTATATTTGAAGGAAGAAACATCAATAGAAGAACGACCTTGAGAAACTAACTCAAGAGTGAAGATTCAGAAGGAAGAAACAATGTAGTCATACTTCACAAGAGTGTCCCAGAGCAAAGAGCCATTAGAGGCTATTGGAGACACGGTAGAAGAAGTAGAAGTTGTGATGACCACCTTGAATGGTCTCGTAAGGTATTGGGACTCCTTTCATCAAAGGATTATGTGCTAGAAGGAAGTCGACTAAGTTCAATAGACTATGGGAGGAATGCATACAAGAAGAAGAAAGAATAACAAAGCAGAGAAGAAAAGCTAAAGAAAGAAAGGAACAAGAGAAAGGATCGTGATCACCTCCCATAAGACCTCGAGGACTTAGAAAAAGTAAAATAACTAGGAGGTACTTCTTAGCCTTTGAATGTTTCACATGCCACAAGATGGGACACATTGCAAGAAATTGTCCCCTTAAAGAAGAACAATTCAAGAAGAACATAAAGTTTCATGCCCATGCAATCGAAGAGAATGAACCAGACGAGGAGATGGCTAGAGAAGATGAAGACTCTAGTAATGAATGTCTTAATTTCATCTCTCACATGATCAGTCTCATGGAAGTGACACTTGGCTCGTAGACAGTGGTGCCTTTAAACATATGAAATGTTACAAAGATTTCCTCTTATGTCTTTATCAAAAAGACTCTCCACACAAAGTGAATTTTGGAGTTTATTATCAATATCCCATCAAAGGAATGGGAGAAGCCTCTTATAAACTGAATTCCAGAAAGTCCATGAAGATGAAAGAAGTTTTATATGTCCCAGGTTTGATCTCCTTTTTGTCTCATCCCTAGATAAGAAAGGTTTCAGAGTTTCTTTTGTAGATGGTGAAGCCCTCACGTGGCCCAAAGGAAAGACAATAGATCATGCAGTCGTAATTGGAGTTGAAGAAAGAGAACTCTACAAATTGAAGGAACACTTAGACTCGGCCTTGACAGCCAGTACCATTAGTCCATGTGAACTATGGCATAGGAGACTTGCTTATGTGAACTACAAAGCTTGCCAATTGTGGGAAAGGTAGTAACAAGTTTACCAAAGATCTAGATTGATCATGAAGGAGTTTGTAAGGGATGTGCACAAGGAAAGAATACCAAGAATCCATTTCCAAGCAACAACAATAATGCGAAACTTGAAAGGGATCTTGGACATTGTTCACTTAGATGTATATGGTCCGATGTCAATTGCTTCTCTAAGCGGGTGTGTTTATTATGTTTCCTTTATTGATGACTATTCCCACAAGACCTGGGATTTAATTTTTGAAGAGTAAAGATGAGGTATTTGAAAAGTTCAAACAATTCAAGGCCCTTGTAGAGAATCTCTCTGAAAACAAGATCAAGACCTTGAGATCTGACAATGGAGGAGATTTCACTTCAAATGGATTCAAGGATTTCTGTAAAGAAGTTGGGATTAAGAAGGAGCTCACCACCCCATATAATTCTCAACAGAATGGAGTGGTAGAAAGAAAGAATAGATCCATTATGGAAGCACTAAAAGCAATGATCCATCATCCATGATCAGGATCTACCTATGCACTTATGGGTTGAAGCAGCTAGTACCGTAGTTTATGTACAAAACAACATCTCTCACAGTGCAAGACTATAGAAGAAATGTTTAACTGTTACTGTCAGATCGAGATCAACAAAGATGTTACGTTTGATGAAGACACAACTTTCAGCAAGTCCAAAAAGAACTATGCAGATGAGGATCATGAAGAAGAACATGAAGCTCCTAGAGTTGCAGAGACCAACAAATTACCAGTTTGAGATGATGAAGAAGAGCATATACTAGAAGACCATGACATGTCAGAGCCCCAAAGACTTATGGAGTCACCTCATGTGATGATCTCACGAAAAAGAAGACCAGCTTGGGCTTTTGAAATAATTCAAGATTCAGAAAAGTATGGTGCTCAAGAAGGAACCTTCAGAGAAAGCAAGAGAACAAGACCATACTCCAGCTATGTGGCCTTGATGTGCAACCTTGTTGATGAAGAACGTACATGTTTTGAAGCAACAACAAAGAAGGAATGGATGGATTCCATGGTGGAAGAATACCAGTCTATTGTAAAGAATGATGTTTGGGATGTGGTTCCAAGACCAAAAGATAAATCGGTAGTCTCCTCGAAGTGGATCTTCACAACAAAGCATTAAACAAATGGCATTATTGAAAAATACAATGCAAGATTTGTAGCCCGAGGGTTCTCTTAAAAGGAAGGAATTGATTATGAAGAGACTTTTGCCCCAGTAGCAAGATACACTTCAATTAGAACTATCCTTGCGGCCCCTAACAACCAAGATGAAATGGAAGCTACATCAAAGGGACATAAAGACAACCTTCTTGAATGGCGTGATAGAAGAAGTGTACATTGAACAACCACAAGGTTTTGAATCACATGATTGAAAGACACACGTATGCAGATTGAAGAAAGCATTGTATGGGTTGAAGCAAGCACCTAGAGAGTGGTATGCAAGGATTGATAACTTCATGATGATTTGGGCTTTACCAAAAGTAGAGTAGATTCAAACCTTTACTATAAGGTTGTAAATGATGGGCTTATGATATTATTGTTGTATGTGGATGATTTGTTTTTGACAGGAGAAGAGAAGTTTATCAACGAATGTAAGAAGAAGCTTGCTGTAGAATTCGAGATGAAAGACCTTGGTATGATGCATTACTTCCTAGGTCTCGAAGTATGGCAGTTCCTAGACGAGATTTTCCTAAATCAAGGAAAATATGCCGATGAAATGCTAAAGAGATTTGGGATGATGGATTGTAAGGAAATGAATAATCCGATGTTGACAAACTTGAAGCTCTTGAATGACGATCCCCCAAAGACAATAGATGCTACACTATACATACATATTATTGGCTCACTAATGTAATTGACAAATACAAGACCAGATATACATGTTGCTGTGAGCACCTTGAGTTAGTATATGGTGGAGCCTTGACATGTTCACTTAGTTGCAGCAAAACATGTGATGAGGTACATAAAGGGTGCATTGGATTGTGGCCTCATATACGCAGCCGATAGTGAGATTAGATTACACGGTTATACAGATTCAGATTGGGTAGGCAGCGCTAAAGACAAAAAGAGTACTTCAGGATGTTGTTTCAGTTTGGGATTAGGTGTGATCTCATGGCTCAGTAGGAAGCAGACCAGTGTTGCTCTCAGTATGACAAAGGATGAATATATTGTAGCATGTTCAGCCTGTAGCGAAACAATATGGCTTCACTAGTTGTTGAAAGGATTGTTCAATACCAAGATGGATGTGACTGGTATCTACTGTGATAACCAGAGTTGCATCAATTTGTCAGAAAACCCAATGTTCCACGACAAATCCAAGCATTTAGAAATCAAGTACCACTACATCCGAGATATGGTGCAGAGGGGAGTTGTACAACTCTAGTATGTTCCTACAGAGGAACAAGCTATTGATGTATTGACTAAGCCTCTGTCTCATATAAAGTTTGAACACTTTCGAGACAAACTTGGTGTAGTCCAAAAGGACATCCCTCGTAAGAGGAAGTGATGATGATGATGATGTGGTTTCCTGTAGCATTGGTGTTGCGGTTCAGTCTAGGATAGGTATGTCAGCTTGTGCTAACAAGGCATGTTTAATCCTAGGGGCATTGACATTTCTGACTAGGCTTGTTTGGTCCAAAAGGATTAGTAAGGTAGACCGTCCTTTGACACCTGGGTAGATCGGTATGTTTGTCTTTGCTTGTTTGGTCCGAAAGGATTAGTAAGCTAAACAAGGTCAGTTGGGTCTACTAGAGTGCCCACCGTAGAGCTACTACAGATGTCCACTGTGTTCCAACATTCACATGCTGATGGTGTTCCAACATTCGTTTGCTGATGATGATGATGTTCCAACATTCACATGCTAATGGTGTTCCAACATTTACTTGCTGCTACTGATGATGTTCCATCATTCACATGTTGATGGTGTTCCAACATCCACATGCGGATAATGTTTCAGCATTCACATGCTGATGATGCGGATGATGTTCCAACATTTACATGTTGATGATGATGTTCCGGTATTCACATACTAATGATGTTTCGGTATTCACATACTAATGATGTTCTGGATGATGATGATTTTCCAATATTCACATACTGATGATGATGCTCATGTTGATGATGATACTGATGTTCTATGATGATGATGTTCCACGATGATGATGTTCCGTGATGATGATGTTCCATGCTAATGTTGATGATGCTCTATGCTGATGCTGATGTTCCAGACACATGATGTTGTTGTTGTTTCAAAACTTCCTATGACATATAGATTCACCGGTCAGTTGTACAATTGTTGTTGTAGAATACCTTCCTCGTTAAGAGGGAGTGTTGAAGAAATGTAACTTCGGAAGATATTTTATTGTATTATTATTATTACTCCTTTCAGAGATGTCATTGATGTACTTGGTCACGTAACAAGTCAGTCACCTGACACGAGGACACAAAAATATGAGTGTCCAATACAGACACGGTGACCCCCAGAATCAAGACACAGAGGACACGTTTCATACATATATATATATATTAAAAATATTGGCATATAGATCCAATTTTTTTAGAAACTAGAACATTTACAAATATTCAATAAAAATTGTCAAATTACTAATAGGAATTAATACACAATACACATTTTGTCACTCACAAATCATAATGAGACACAAATATGATAGGATATTAATATAGATCAAGATCTCTAAACCATATTTCTCATTAAGTCATCAAAATCAAAATGTACTACATAGATGTCAGAATGCCAATGGAAACTAGTAGTAGTAAATAGTAAATACAAAAAGGGGTAGATCATAAATGAGATCAAGATGGAAGTATCTCTTCTGTCAATAGTCCTCCTCCATGCTTGAATCAACAAACTCATCACTACCTCTTCCTCCTCCTCCTCCTCCTCCTCCTCTCTGCCCATCTGACAATCTGCATTTGCTGGTGTGGAGGATGACCCCTCCATAGGATCACCTTCATCAAAAGTGACAGGCTCTAGCACTAGATCATTAAGATCCATGTTGGCTAATGCCAACTCAGTAGTGCTGCCCAAACACATATCATCAAGAAAGACATCCCACATCTTTGTCTTCCCCTTCACCCACTTCTCCTCCTTACTATAAATAAGACGAAGGTTGGAGTGCACATACACCATTGACTCTGCCTTGAACTGCTCAACCCCGCTCTTCTTCAAACTGTACAAGTTCCCATATCTATTCCAATTCCTCTCACAACAAGAGGATGAAGTAACTTGAGAGATGACCCTCAAGGCTATCTTTTGTAGAAGAGGGCATGCTCCCCCATGAGTTTCCCACCAAACATAGGGTTTCTTAACCCCTTGGCTCTAAGTACCTCATATCCTCCAAATCTCCTAGTGCCATTGCAAAACTCTGGAAAGCCCTCCTCCACCTCCTCAAGCGTGTCTCTATCTTGAAGTAGCCATCTAAATGCTGCCTTCCTCCCCTGTGAAATCTCACCATCCATGTGAGGAGGGACTCTGCGTGAGGGCCTCGACCCACCATTGAGCCAGTCATGACTGTAGTACTTGGGGTTCAATGAGTGGGCCAGGCAATGCAAAGGTGTGCAATTCTTATCCCACTTGAAGATAAGAATATCTTGTATGATGGACCATAAGTTCTTTGTCGATGTCTCATACTTGGCACGCTCATTCTCCATAACACTAGTCCTCATGGACTCAATCATGGAATCCCACCCCATATAAACATCTTGCTAGGATGGGTTGGTCCATGTCTGCAAACTGCAACAAAGGAATGATCGGTCCATGATCTTAATGGTAAGACCTACCCTCTCCCACCAACCTTCATCTAGCACTGTGCCCTTTACCTTTTTTGAAGCAATCTGATCCACTTTTCTCCAAAAGGACCAAAACTCTAAAATAACCATAGACCCAAGAGCGGTTTTGACCTCCCACAACCTCTTGAGCATGATGAATGAGGAAGCAAACCGAGTATCTGCAACCTTCAACAATGAAATATGTGTGTATTGTTTGTAGATTGTTGTGAGGGCATTGGTGTGGTTTTGTACAAAGTTACGGATATGGCTTGCATCCTCAATAAGTTTGTTAATGTAGGTCACATTTGAAGCAATAGATTTCAGTGCTAAATTCAACAAATGGACAATGCAAGGTGTCCAAAATACCTGTAAGATCAATAAAAGAAAGTATAAATGAGTCTAGACTCTAGACTCTACAAGAATGCAACTAACAACTCAAATGAAAATCTAAATACCTGTGGATATTTAGCTTCCACAATCATGCCAGTAGCCTTGCAAACAGGTGCATTGTTCATGATGATTTGTACACAAGACTCAACACGTATGTCTTCAATGACTTTGATGAACAACTCACCCATATACTGTGCACCCTTGTATTTCCCAAGAGCATCCACTGCTTTCAAGAACATTGGTCCATTTGGGAAGACACCATGAAATTGATGAGTGGATGGCGTGCTGTATCCGTCCATCCATCATAAACAATACTGACACTGAATGAGGGCCATTTTGATCTAATTGGCTCAAGAATTTTATCCGTCTCCTTCTTTTCCTTAACCAACAATGTCGTTCTAAGCTTCTCTGAACCAGGAGGCACATAACGAGTTGGAGCTTGTTCAATTAGAATTCAACACATCTCTATGAACAATGGTGACCATGCAACATTGAATGAAATGAAGTTGAGGTAGAGAAAGAATGCAATGGTAAGGTCCACCTCTTCTCATGCCTCTTGTTAAAAAATCCTGTCTATTGTACCACTTGTAGTTGGCCTCTTTGTCTTTCTTGTTGAATAAGTATCAACCTCACTCCCATATCGGCTAGGCCGAGGCCTAGTGCTAGAGGGTTTCCTCAAGAATGAAAGAGGATCCTCATTTTGTTGTGTTTTGCTTGCTGTTGCCACCTTTCCTTGGCCAACATGATCCTCTTTCTCCATCTCCCTACTTTGGGTGTTACTCACTGCTTTGCATGAAGAAATCCCATAAGGAAGGGTCAACAAATGCCCCTTAACTTGGTAATATGTGCTCTTGAGCTCATTCTTGCAGAAATTGCAACTCCAACACACTTTGCCTCCTCCACCAAGCTTTGCTCCAGTCCCTTTTTTCCTTGTCAAATACTTCTACAAAGGGTATTTACTCTCTTGGGCTATTGTTTTGCTAAAATAGGGTTAAACTAACCATGAGCTCCACTAGAAGCGGTTGGAGCACTAGCAGGAGTAGAACAGGATATGCTTGGAGGAGGAAGAGGAGGTGAGGCTCTAGACGGTGTTGATGAAATTGTCATTGATGCCAACATGGTCTTGATGTCATTGATATCACCACTTTGTTGAACTCTTAAAGAAGCCCTGCTGATGATGCTGAAGACCCTAGAGATAATCCCGAAGCCTTGGCAGACAATGGAGAAGCCCATGAAGTCTTGGAACCCTTGATGAAGACCCTGATGACCTTGCAAAGGTCATGGAGCCCACTACTGGCAATTGATATGGTTAGATGGCAATGATGAGCCTTGATGGAGATGATAATTCTTGAAGATGGTCCTAAGTGCACAAGCAATATCTTGCACTCACTTATATGATGGATGGCCATGACCTTGCATGAAGCTCTTTATACCATAAAAGTTCGTGAAGAAGCCATCAAGAAGAATTCAAGTCATTTCATGATGGCCTGCACAAATTGAAGAAAATATGAGTAAAGGATCTTGTCAATGCAAGCAAGACCCTCATAAGATGATAGCCCTCGTCATGCCCTTTCCAACGGTAGGTGGCACGTCACGTGGTTCCTCATGGTTGATGAGATATTAACTTTTGAAGTCGACCCAACGAAAATTATAAGTCGGCTCAGTCAAAGTTTTATTAAAAAATAATAAAATATTTTTATAGTATGTCGGCCCCATTAAAAATAAATTAAATATGTATGTTGGCCCTAAAATTATGGAGGAAAAACTAGTATAAATACCCCACGCAACTCTTCATTTTTCATATGGAAATTTCGGCCATCTCTGAGGCAGCCGCAGGAGCAGTGGAAATTTTTTGTTGGGAGCAGCCCGTTTTGTGTGGAAATTGTCTGTGGAGCAGCAGAGATTTAGGGCTGGTCATTTTCTACAGCAGTCTTTGTCCTCAGGCTGCTACAGCAGCTCTTAAAGGTCTGAGATTTTTCAAGTTTTGCTGCAGACGTTAAGGGTTGTCATCAGCAGTTGTTTGGGGTCCTCCAAAGCACACAAACAGACCGAAATTCTGATCCTTGTGACAGACCCTAGTCCACAGGCCGAAGTTGATTGAGGTATGTTCCAGTCATCAAGTCATCAACAGCAGCATTGAAGTATGTCTTCTTTACCAGCAGAAAGATGCACCACAAGATGACAATAATACCGCAGATATTAGAGCCAATGCTTTTGATGATGATCTGGGCTATGCCAATCGAAAGTGCAAGAAGCTGATTGGAAATGGTCAGAAAAACTTGCATGACAGACATCTGGATCTGAAGGCATCTTGAAGCACTATAATATATTCATGAACACCAACTTCAGTGGGGCGTGAAAGAGAGCAACCTACAGCAAAGAAGTGAAGATTGAGGCAAATTTGCCACCTACAGGACGGCATTCCCAGATCTGATATTTATATGCTATTTGACTGTTTCATTTCCTTTGTTGAGCAAGGTCTTCCTGTACACTTCAGACATCATCTATCCCATATTAGCTCTGTTTAAATGGGTAAAAGATGAACAAGCAGCAGGCTGATATACACAGTCTACTGAGGAGCAGAATTCGGTGAAACAGCTCTGAGTATATTTTTTTTTGGTTCTAGAAGGCACTAAGGCAACTCCAAAATAAAGTGAATTCTGGAGTATTTTCTGAGGAACTTGGATGGCCTAGTGGAAATTGCAGGCAGCCTGATAGAAGCCTGTTTTTCTTTTATGTCTTATTGTCACTGAATTTAGATTTAATACAGAACTATGATTTTGGGGTAAACTTCGAAGTCTAAAGCAGCCAAGTGCAGACCTTTGAAAAACATGAGCAGATTGCTGAAGAGATGAGGTATGACATGAGTTGAAGTCTGGTTTTTTGTTTGTTTCTAGTTTGTTTGCAGCAGACTGTTGATTGAGGTAAGGTGAAAGTTGTAGAAGCAATCTCAGTGCTTCTGCATTTGTGAAGTGTTGGATAGCCTGGCATGACTCCTTGTGTTAAGGGAGAGACAAATAAATTGTGGAGTAGCTAACATATGTTTTTCAAGTCTGATAGTTTTTCTGAGTTTTTATCTCTGCATTTTTGGGACAGTCTGAGACAAATTCAAGCTAATTGAGGCTGACTTATCACTGGGTTTGAGGATTGTTAATGACTGATCCTTTAGCAGAATTTGACTGTGCATAAGGGCGAATATCTGAGGTAAAAATGTGCAGATCTGAGAGGCAACATAGTTCAGAATTTCCATCTAGTTTTGATGACTGGTAAATGTTTTTTTTAAGGACTGTTATGGAGTATATTATTACAAGCTTACAGCAGTAGAAAGACAGGTGAAAATACAACAGGTTTGAAGGATATTTTGGCATGAATTGAAACTTAATTGATGATGATGATATGATGATAATCATGGCAGCAGAATTGATGATGTAAAACAGTATGGTCTGATTTGTGTTTGGGTTTGTAATACTTCGTGGTGGAAGGCTTAGAAGTTGTGAAATATTTGTAAGTTGTTTGGGTTCTGAAAGGTCTGATAAGGATAACAGAGGTTGACAATGCAAAAAAACACATCTGAATGTGTCTTAGTGTGACAACTCAAAGCTTGAACATTGAAAGATGACAGCCCTAGTTATCAGTCCAAGGCTGAATTATCCTAATGACTTGGCAGTGCTGAAGCACTTGTGTTGACGTACAGTGTGGCAGCAGTATTGATGGGCAGTGTTGACATGGTTGATGAGCAAAGCAGAGATGTTGATGAGCAGCAGAAATTGACCAAGTAGTTTCCAGAGAATGACCAGCAGAGAGACATGAGCAATGTATAGCAGAGAAATGATGTTTTTGGCAGTGTTTAGAGGAGATTCTTGTGAGCACATACTTGAACAACAGGTTTGACAGGTTGTAGATGACCAGCAGCCAAGATGATGAGCCAAGCAGCATTGATGAGCAGAAAAGATGAGCAAAGATTAATGAAGCAGCAGTGAGCAGTGGTACAACAGAGTTAAGACTCAAGAGTGATGAGCAGAACAGATTGAGCTTTAATTGTAAAAGCAAGCTTGTCTTGCTTTTGAGGTTATGATACCTCAAACCCTTCTTAGCAGGGTCTAAGAAAACCAGGCAGGGTCCTGGATCTAGAGTAGGTGCTCTATGTATCAGTAGGTGCTGATTTTGCCTAACGGTTGTAGCCGGACCAAAATAATATAAAAAGATTACAAATTTGTATGGTGTGGTGTTCTTCTGTGTTATGATTCTTGCTATGTGAATAATGTGATTATGAAATGTTTATGTGATTGGTAGATTGATGAATTGGTAGTTATCTGTGTCAAGCTAAGAGAAGGTTAAAAATTGGCTCTACATTGATTCACCCCCCCTCTCAGTGTCAACAGACGGGGCATTTTTCCCTTTCCTCTATCCTCTAGCTGCTGCATTAGCTGATTGAGACATTCTTCTTCTTGCTTGATGGTGAGCTTAACTCCTCTCAACAAATTCCTCCCTCAAATGCACTTGGAAACCTTTGCAAATGCTTCAAATCTCCTTTCACCTGCAAAAAAACACACTTCAACCTCTCCCTTAGCTTGCAAATGTAAAAAAAATGAGCAAAAGCAGATTTTAATGGATCCGCATGCCTCTTTTCCTCCAAAAAAATGCCTTGGAATCGGGACACGAACTGACAATCCTAGGACACGACTGCAGTTCGTGTCAGACACGATTTTTTTCGTGTCTGAAAATTGGGAGATGAAAAAAATCGTGTCCGACACAAACTGGGGCCGTGTTCGTGTTCGACATGACCCCACGAGACACGTAGCCCAAAAAGGATGTGTTTGGTTACATAGTGTAAAAGTCTTGAGGTAAAACCTCTGTTGTAAGTTGGGTCAATAGTATCCACAAAAATATTTTATAAATGTTGTTTTGAGTCTCCCTAGGCAAGTCGACCTTGGTTGGAGAGACAGGTCGACCCTTTTGGGTTATTAGGTCACTCACTTGATAAGTATAAATAGGTGAGACGCCTCCCTCATTTGGACAAACTCAACGCTCAAGCAAGTTCGCTAGAGAGAGAAGAAGCAATCAATCTCAGAGAGAGGAAGCAACTAGTCTTATTCATCGGGTCTTACACTATACTTGGTTGAATTCTATATCGAGGAAGTTTTGCTGGGTTTTCCTCCCCCACGAGGTTTTCCCAGGATAAGTCTTTGTGTTCTCTTTGTGCTACTATGCTTGTCATTCTTTCAGTGATCCTTTTGTTTTTGACATAATACTTTTAAAATTCTAACATCTCTTTAGTGAGATCACCATGTAGAAAAGCACATTTGATATCCATCTGATGTATCTCCCATCCAAAGTGAGTAGCAATTGAAAGAAGAAGTTGGACAAAGTCAACCTTTACAACTAGGGCAAAGGTTTCAATGTAGTTGATGCCATCTTGTTGAGAAAATCCTTTTATTACTAAATGAGTTTTATGTCTTTCAACAACACCTTTTGATGTAAATTTGGTCTCATAGACCCATCGACACTTCACCACATTCTTTCGTTGTGGTCGGGGAACTAAATCCCACATGTCATTCTACTTCAAGGGATGATGCTCATTAGCCATATCACCGTCCCATTCAGGTTGATCATGTGCAACATGTATCTCGACTTTGGATCACATGCACCATTAGAGCAACACCACCAAACTGTTTTTGACTTCAACTTTCTCTTGAGTCATTGGCATCTCTTGCATCAGCGCCAACAACGTTAGTTGTCTTGGTTGGCCATCTGAAAAAACAGATTCCCTTTCTTGAAATAGTTATTGTACCAAGATCACTATTATTGGATTGAGTAGGGGTTCAAAAATTTGTGGCCAATTATGCTATGGAAGGTTGAGTGCAGGTTGATTTAGGCAAAAATGTTGATTCTCTAGTCGACGGTCCTTTGAAATATTCAGTAGAAATTTTCCAAGGGCTAGGTGATTGAAGTCCTTATGTTCTCAACTAAAATAATATGTTATTTAATTGCAGAAATTGAACTTTCTCACATAGCAACAATCACACAATAACTGAAAACTAAAGCGCAAAAGTGTAAATAATTACACACCTACACATCTGATTTTTATTCTAAATTGACTTATTATTCAACTAATCAAAACTTACGAGGCCACCTCCACAATTACTAAAACCTAGCAGTTGCACAGTAACCAAATTCATCCCAATTTGATGTGTTTGACTTGTTGAAGAGTGGTATAGCCTGCACCAAAAACTAGAAGACAACAACCTACTGTATCGTTATATGACCTATTGTATGGTACTATACAACCTGCTGTAGGGATTCGTACGACTATGCATATTTGCTGTACAACTGTAGTGTACGACTCCTCTCTGCTAATGCACACTGCTCTCTCTCTCTCTCTTTCTCTTTTGGTCATTGTTTGTGTGCAATAAAAACTATATTTGGACTCTATCTCAACTTGTCTTTATACTTGTGCCAAAACCCTAGTCTATCGAAATCCTAATCTCTCAGTGAGTTGTATGGCTAAGATTAATTATAGTCTAAGTCGATAATGTATGAAATACATTTTATTAGACTCAACAACTAAATATAAGACTTTCACTTTTTCCTAAAGTGAATTGCAAAACAAAATTACTTCTTGAAATACCTTGAACCACTTTCAACAAATTCACACTGAACCTGTGTGGAAGTTCTTGTTTGAGCTATATTTCTCAACAGTCCCTCTTAGCGAGGAACGAATTCCATACCAATCCAAGTTTGTCTCTAAATGCTTCAAACATCCCTTTTGCTAAGGTTTTGGTTAGAATATGAACCACTTGCTGATCTGTGGGAATATACTAGAGCTTTACTATTCCTTTTTGAATTTTGTCTCGTATGAAGCAATATCTATCTATATGTACTTGGCCCTGTCATGAAACATTGGATTCTTAGAGTTTGATACAACTTTTATTATCACAGTAAATCACCACGAGATCCGACTCTTGATTGAACAATCTTGCAAGTAACTTGTGAAGCCAAATGGCCTCACAACTAGTAGCATCGGCTACCATACACTTTGCCTCTACTGAGCGAAGTGATACAAAGGTTTGCTTCCTGTTGAACTAGGATTTCATCATTGATCTCAGGCTAAAGCAACACCTTGAGGTGCTCTTCCCGTCTGATGCAATGCCTACCTAATTTGAGTTTGTATACCATTGCAACTACACTTCACCATCTCCGAGATTTCTCAAGCCATAATCCATTGTGCCCCTCAAGTATCTAAGCACATGTTTTGCTGCTACCTGATGTTCCTACCTTGGCTCCACCATGAACTGGATCAAGGTGCTCATGACAAAACATATATAATGTCTAGTGTTGACTAGATACATTAAGGAACCTATCAATTGCTTGTGCATGGGGTCCACCATCTCTAAATTTGAATATGTTACCTTCTTTAGATCAGTGATCATAGCTATGGCCATGGTTTGACAATCCTCTATCCGAAACCTCTTTAAGAGCTCAACTGTAGACTTACTTTGCCCAATGAAAGCCTCCCATGGTCTCTGCCAAACCTCCAAACCTAGGAAATAATGCCATTGTTCTTCATCTTTATCTCATTGCCATATTTGCTTTCCACCTTGTAATGAGCTTCTATGAACGTGTAAGGAACAAGTCATTTTCATATGGCATCAAAATAAGCAAGATAAGTCCCAACAAATATATAATATAAGTTAGGATCTGCTTCACTTTTGGTGAAGCCCATACTCTGCAGGTATCCTGTTATCCACTTATTTGTACCATAGTTGGATTACCTGAGGAGCCACCAATTTACAAACATGATCATTTTCATATGGCATCAAAATAAGCAAGATAAGTCCCAACAAATATATAATATAAGTTAGGATTTGCTTCACTTTTGGTGAAGCCCATACTCTGCAAGTATCTTGTTATCCACTTATTTGTACCATAGTTGGATTACCTGAGGAGCCATCAGTTTACAAACATGATAAATGTTTGTTTCCAGTGTATCAGATGATCCGCCTTTGTGTCTAGCAAATATTGGCTAGCCAGTTTTTCATTTGAATAATTTTGACTATGGCCACGCGGGATTTGTAATAAAATGTGCTAGTAGGGTATTTTGAGTGGTTCGGTCTCCTAAGACGTAGAATCTCAACTAAGGTATTTCAGGGAGTTTTTTGCCCTTGACAATTATGCTTTGCCTATAGCCGAGTATAATTGACGAGGTTTTCTCCCGCTTCCTCCAAAGCTGGAATGCCCGATTTTGAATTCTGGGCCTTTGGGGGTTATTAGAGCCCAACTAAGTGTTTATAAACCTACTAGGCATTGTTAGAATAGAGCATGGTCTTGTCCTAAGTCAATAGGACCTTTAAAAATTTTCTGAATTTTTTTTTTCGGACTGGTTAAATTTTTTTTTTTAAATTTTTTAAATTTAAAATTATTTCCGTAAGTTTTTGGTTAATTTTTCTATAAATTAAATGGAAAAAACCCGTATGTAATAAGTCGGTCATCTGGACCCTGTTTTCAGTGATTGAAGGCTCTAACCTTAAGCCAAAAATCGTTCTTGATCGGCCCGCCAGTTAGATGCAACTTTCAGATCATCAACCAGACACATAATGCTCTTTTTCTCAAAAAAGTCATTTTCGAGGAAAAAAATGATTATTTATTAAAAAATGTTTATTTTGGAGAAAATTAAAACTCTCCAAATTAATCCAAATTCAGTGAAATAAAATGCTAAATGACATGTCAATGGGCATTTATGATGATTGGAGTTATCATAACTCAGCGTCAGTCAGCATTCAGTGAGCAATAAAGTTATATTCGGTTAACGGATTTGTTATCTCTAGCTAAACTCCCGAATTGGATGAAATGGAGAGCACTCATTGGTTTGATGATTTGATCGAGGTAAAGACTGAAGATAATAGCAGCAGTGGCTCCTCCATACCTAGCATGTGTTGTCTGCAGACCTAACAGGTGGCTCTCCTATGCAGACTCATGCCTCCTTCATTAGCTCACGCCCTCACCTTCTTCAGGAGTGCGCCCTCACACGTGTGGTTCCATCTGGGCATGGTTTTCAGTGGCTAGGGTTGGAGTGGGGGTGCCTTGCCTAGGTGGAGGCCTCCCCTCACTCCCAGCTCTTCATTTTAGGTCTAGGCTCTCAGTTATGTGACCGAGCCGGTCAGGTTATGTGATTTGTTTTTAGGGTTTTAGCTTGATCTCATTGTATAAATAGAGGCTCCTTTAGCTCTATTCAGATGGAGATTTTGGGCATGAACACTATGGCAAAATTATTGTAATATTTGTTTGAAGTTGGAATAAAGTTGTGACTTTGGAGGTCTATGCACGAGTTATTGGAGTTATGGATTCACATTGTCTTTGGTGATATCTCTCTCACCTTGCCTTTTCAATTATTAAATCATTCTTCATTATATACTCTAGAAGGGCCAACAATCTAGTTTATGAGTATCTTGTTCGGATTTGATATTGTTTGTAAGGGTTTTGCAGGGATCATTAGGGGTGAAGAACAAGCTTGAGATCAAGCTCTTCTTCATGAACCAGTGGTTTTTTCTATCTAACTCCCTCATCTTGCAGGTCTTTCTAAGCACTTCCCAATCCAAGAAAGAGACATAGCTGTCAGAGCTTCTCCTTCCCTCCATCAACAAAACTTCAAAAATTCTCTTGGTTTACACTGGTTACTACAAGTGGATCTCTATTTTCAAGGTTCTATGCTACCTCTTTTCCACTTTTGTAGAAGTTATCAAGTCATTTAAATCTTTATTTCAAGCTTGCTTGGCTTCTATTAAGTTAGATCTAGGATTTCTATGTTAGACACTGAGAGGGGGGGTGAATTAGTGTAAAGCCAATTTTAAGCCTTTTCTTAACTTGTCACAATTAACTACCAATTCATCATTCCATTATTCTACCAATCTCATAATCATTTCATAAACTTCATCATTCACATATCATAGCATATGAATCATCAAGAACCATAACACAAAAGAACACAACACCGTATAATTTTGTAATCTTTTTGTATTAGTTTTGGTTCGGCTACAACCTTTAGGTAAAATCAACACCTACTGATACAAAGAGCACCTACTCTGCATCCAGGACCCTACCTGGTTTTCTTAGACCCTGCTAAGAAAGGTTTGAGGTATCCTAACCTCAAAAGCAAGACATGCTTGCTTTTACAATTAAAGCTCACTGTTACATCAACATCACTTGTCTCTTCAATCTGTTCTGTTGTTGGTCAGTACTGTTGATCATTTGATCATCACTCTCATCAACACTGCTGCAACACATTTTTCAATCTTCTATGTTCATCAACACCTTGTCACTGGTCATGTCTTGGCTCATCATACAGTTCATCATAGTCAGTTACAAAGGTCAATATATTTTATCAATGTTCATGTGCATCATCATGATGTTCATCTGTTCACTGCTGCTCATCATAAGCCTCTTGTTCATCTACTCATCAATCTCTGCCCATCATTTCTGCTGATCAACACGGCTTATACTCTACTCATCAATACTGTTGCTGATCATCTCTGCTGATCAACACTGCTCATACTCTACTCTGTTGTAACACTGCTTGGTATGCTCATTAACATTACTGTTTACTTGTGAAGACAAGAACCAGTATACCATCATTTTACTTGGAAACGTTTGTAGCAGATTTAGTGCAAAGAGCCTTCTCCAACCATTGATATAAGGGTTTTATTGTTGTAGCAGTTTATTATAACGTTGCCCACAGTGCACATGTATGCCAAGATTCACATACAGATAACCAATAATGAAACTTAACTCTTTTACAGTCATATGCTAGCAGATTTCAAGGGAGTGTTAGATATGGAAGTGTTTATATATACTCGGTAGACACACCATAGAACCCACTATGTCCTCAACTGCTTGGACAACTTGAAACACAGTAAATAGGCTTGGAAGGTAGCCTAAATCCTGTATCAGCTTGTTTCCCCCAAAGTCTTCAAACATTTACCCACACAAGCAACTTTGCAGCAGTAGATAGGAAGCTCAAAATTGGAATGATCAATCATCAGACAGTCTTTTCAAGGAAAGAGACCGACAAACACCCTCTGCAACTGTCCATGATTTTTACTGGGAAATATTATGTAGCAGTGAAGGAAAGACTGGATATATATACCCAACAGAGAATTCACGCCCTTTCCACAGAACTTTCAAAGAAAATACAACTTCCTTCTTACTCCTCGAATTGAAAGTCAACTAGCAAGTGCGTCCTTCTGTAGGATCTCATAGCAGATGTACTGATTTCAGTCGTAAGGCCACCGAAACCTTCAGTAGTCTTTTCTCGTCCTTTTTACGAATTCAAAGAGGTATAAGTCACTTCAATTCAACACCCCTGGGAATGACTGTAGATGTATCCCCATTGAGAATATACAAGCCTCTTTATGATGCGATTGTGGCTGTAGGTGACAATCAGTTTCTTTGCAAGGCAATTAACTCTTCTTTACCTCTCCAAGGTGGACACGAATTGCTTGGGATGGCCCACAAATAATGTGACAAAAGTGACCCGCTATACCAGACCAGAATACGTCCCCCTTTCTTTGCAAACCCACAGTCATCAGGTGACTGCACTCCTCTTTTTGATAATATCTCAGTAAGTAAGGAAGTCGCCCTCCATTTCTCAGTCATGTGGGCAACAGAATGAATGAGAGCGTGTGGGTACTGAACGCCTCTCCTTCTAGTTCACATTGACATGAAAGGACTTCCTCAAGATGCCTTCTACAGCAGTAAGAAACAGAAACCCTAATGCATCCTCTTGGATGACTATGTCCTTCTCCCAAAGCATATAAACTCCACTGAAATCTCATCAACCTTCAATATCTGACTGCGGCTGCTTTCCTCTTCTCACCGAATATCAGAGCTAAAATTCTCTCCCTTTGATCCCACGAGTTCTGTAAGAGAAAGGGATCGGGCCTGTTGTATATCCACGACTCTCTTCCTTCAATAGATGGCATCTCAGCAAGGAAAGGTCATCGAAATCTCCTCAGACATAAAGCCAATTTCACCGTGACTACCTCCTCTTCCGTGGACGTCCTCTCAAGCATCCACGCAGCAGAGCCTTCAATCTTCATGTGGCTCACGGGCCCTCTCTATGCACTTTTTACTACTGTCAGACTTCATACTGAATATGCCATGACTGCGGAGACGATCAGAAAATGCCTCTGTGACCAGCGTTTGCTTCCTCAGCACCAAAACCTTTTGACTATCTCCACGTGCTCTCGTTGGTTCATCATACATCGAACTACTTTACAAAATGAGGAGCTATAGCAACTTCGAGCCTAGGCTTTCATTATTTCCATATTCATCTCCAGTCCACGCTTCCATCTTTAGCAGCCCTCGCCTGGAATAGATTCGTCTGAATTTATCGGAGTTTTGGCAGAAATAGTTGGAGAGATGTTCGCTTGTAGCTTCCACGTCCCAACCGTCAGTTCTTTCCTCAATCGACAGTCCTACTCAACTTCACCAAGAATCTTTCTGCTGCCACAACTCGTATACCCGAATTATGCCTCCTTTTCAAAATCATTTTTTTTCTTATCTATGGAGTATGCCAATTTAGTGTTTAAATACACTTTTAAGTGGACCACCTTCACGTTGTTCGACTTGTCCTCATAGGTAAGAAATTTTAATTTTATTTTCACTTTTGAGTTTGACTTTAAACTTCTATTTTAAAACTTCTTACCACCTCAACTTATGTATTTTTATTATTATTTATTTTTATTTTTATTTTTAAACTTGTCCTTAAATAGTCAAACCTTAGGGTTTGATTAAAACTCTACCAAAAAACAATGTCCCCCACATTTCTTAGTGTTTACAAATTATTAGGTGTCATATCTTGACCCCATCTTCAAGTGTATGTCTTCAAAGTCACCAACAAGGGTTTCAAGTCTTCATTAAGTCATCAAGGACCTTTAATCCAACAAATGTGGGTCCAAAGACTTCTTCACCATGACAGAGGCTTCCTGGGCTTCTACAACTACCTCAACCACACCAGGAGACCTCCAAGGGTTAAGATCTCTTCTGTGGGGATGCTAGGTCTTCTTTTGGGGTATCATAACATCATCATAGCATGAATGACCATAGAATGGGTCATTAATGCTCCTCTAAGCCATTTAGGGCTTCTCCATCGTCTACCAAGGCTTCAGGACCATCTCTAGGGTCTTCAGCATCATTAGCTGGGTCTTCAACATCTTCAGCAAAGTGGTGGCTTCATGATCCAGCCTTGTGGGTACAGGGACCTTGTCAACTGGGTACAAGGTGCTTCAAGGCACAAACCCACTTTGTAAGGGATCAAGGCACTGCAAGTGGGACTTGGTGGCATTAATGACATCCTATGGGGCTACTGCAAGTCCATGTTGGCATCAATGACAATTTCATTAACATTTTAGCCGTAGATCTACTTTTTCAAAGCTAGATCCATCTTTCTAAAGGCCCACTTTTAAAGATCTGGTTTCATTTCCTTTTTTGTACATCCATCTTTCTTTTTGCCTTGGAAAACGCGCACGAGTTTTCTCGAAAAACGTGCAAATTTTCCACTTTTAGGCTTGCTGGTTTTTTCATTTTTCTTTTATTTCTTTTAATTCTGGAAATTCATAAAATCAAAAATCTTTTCGAAAAATTTTCAATTTTTTTTTATTGTGACTTTTTCTCGAAAAATGTGCCATTTCGTGCTTGCTGTTTTTTTCGCTGATTTTTGACATTTTTTTGCTATTTTTCAATTCTGGAAACTAGCATAAAAATCCGAAAATTTTTCAAATTTTTTTTAAATTTTTTTGACTTTTTCTTGAAAAACGTGCAATTTTGTACTTGCTGTTTTTTGCTGATTTTTTGTAATTTTCTGCTATTTTCCAGATTCTGGAAATTAGCCTAAAATGTTTAAAAATCTTTAATTTTAAATTTGCAAAAAGTCTCAAGTCGTTTCGTAAAAAATCGTGCATTTTACATAAAAATCGGTGAACTTGCCTGGTCTTTTCCAAATTTTGATTTTGGGTCTCATTCCTTTGTTTTGATCTTTTGTCTCATCTCATAAGGCACTTGTCTTCTCATCCACTTAATCTTCTCGAATCACAAGTTAAATTTGGTTTCCTAATACTCTTACTAGTCCTTGTTTAGAGCTCTTATGCATAGGTGAACTAAAAGCAAAACCAAGCAAGAAAGAGCAAGCAGAACTAGATCCAAAGACAAGGATCGAAAACCAAAAAGAAGTCATTCTCCTTTGTACAAACTCATAAGAGTGTTTCATTTTTACTTAAGTAGTTCTCAAAAGTCCTTACAAGGGTTAAATTTCCAAGGCATTTGTGCTTCATTAATAAAACATGGCTAAGTGTGATAAGGCCTCCCGTACTTGGTTTTTCTTCCCCATTTGGGGAAGAGTGTCTTTGTTCTTAGCTTAGATTTATTTCAAGTACTTAGAGTAGTTTCATTTTTCGCAAAGTAGATACTAATTGTTAGATTAGCCCATTTTGCTTCATTAACTAAGTTGATTACTTCATCTTTTAAGTTTTTGCATCTTTCATAAGTAATTCAACTGTTTAAAGTAGAAATCTCTTGAATCTCACTGTGTAGATCAAGAGTGCTCTCTATCGAAGAGTTGTCTTTTCATTGTTTAATAAGTTAATCAATAAGTAAGACTCTTGAACTTGCAGTAACACAAGTCAAGAGCACTCTCTATCAGAGAGCATCATTAGTTTTGCACATCCTTGCATCAGGCATTTAGATTAGATAAGACTCTTGAACCTTTGTCATAAGACAAGGTCAAGAGCGCTCTCTGTCGGAGAGTTTAATTAATTGACTTAATAAAATCTTTCAACTCACATTCCCTCTAATTAATTCACTTCGTTGATATCCTTCACCTAGTATGCTCTGTCGACTTTCGAGTTGGGCTCATACTCAGAACGGTGAACGGACTTGCTAAGACCGCAATAACAACATAATTAAAACTTTTACCCCATAACCAACGCACCGGCGTTGTCTCGATAAAATACTCAGGTAGTGGGCAAATTCTAAGTGTGGGCGTCGGGCAACCCAATCTGGACACTCGCTGGTTAAGTTATTGAACACCTAGCTTGTGATTCCAGACAGGTCCGTCATGTCTTCGAACGGAGCCATTGAAAGTATTTCCGGTTAGGTTTCCTAGACACTTTAAGCAAGATCACCATTAAAATCCTTAAAACTTACCAAGAGCACTCGCACAATTTAACATTCACCGGTTTAATTTCTAGACGTGTGTTTAATTCTTTGGCGCATTTCAGCTTCATTGTCTCCATAAGGCACTGGTCCTTGTTTTGTTTTGCATAATTATATTATTTGATCAATTGTCTATGGCTTAATATAATTGTTATCGCTGAATGCTTAATTGATGTCTAGAATTTAAATTTATCTTTTAATCTCTTGTTGCAACGTGGATTGCTTTTTTGATCTTGTGTCACATTCATAATAAGTAAAACACCTTCAAATTATAATAACTTCTAAAAAACACCCATCCGCATCCGCAACCTTCAAAAAACACTTTAACAACTTAAGAGCCATAGAAAAACTCTTTTGTAGGGACTACCCCCCTTGGCTTCGTTAGGAGTTAGCCTAAACGGAGGAGCTAGGAGTAGGTGACAGTACCTAGCTCTGTGCTTGCCCCCAAGGTCACACCTCTCCCACTTTCTTAAGTGAGGAGACAACTTTCAATTGATTTCTGCTGCTGGTGTGCAATCGACGGACAACATATCCATTGATCATGGCATATCATGCTCTCAGCACTTGCTAGATTCCATACAAAGCAATTTTCAACCTACAAAGATGGGACTCCTTCCCTTTAACTTCAAAACCCGGAGGTTTCTCTATTTACACTTCTTCCTCAATTATCCCATCGAGGAACGTTGTATTCACATCTATTTGATGTATCTTCCATCCCATGATTGAAATTAAAGACATAAATTCTCTAATGGAGGTGTTCCTAACCACTTGAGCAAAAATCTCCTTGTAGTCCACTCCCTCTTTCTAGTAGAGCCCTCTTGCTACAAATCTTGCTTCGAACTTGTTGATGTTGTTATCTACTGTATGCCTAATCTTGTAGAGCAACTTGGAACTCACCACCGATTTCCCCTCTGTTCTTGGCATTATGTCCCATACATCACTTCATGATGGAGGAGTACTCCACCATGGCATCCCTCCAAACTTAATGGTCTATCTGCCCATGAGAACTAGAAGGTTCGAAATCCATGATGTTGCTCATCATTGCCCTACAGTTTGGAAACTTCTTTGGAGGTATGCTCTCATTGAATGTGCTCCTAGGAGCCTTGACATGTTTTTGAGCATCCCTTAATGTCTGAGTAAACCATCAAGGTCTCTTGACAGAATTGGTAGGAGATGGTGTCTCCTCTTCATTTGGAGGTTGTTGTCTTGCATTGGAGTTCATTGGTGACTCTGTCTCAACCTTCTTGCTCCTTATCTTCTTTCACTAGAATAGGCTTATGAGACTTCCTAGATGTAAAGTATTCCTCAAACATTACATCCCTACTTACCATTTGTCTTTCTTTGCTCTAGAATAAAGACTTTGTAGGCCTTTAAATTCTCTATATATCCAACAAACAAACTGTTTCTATTGTAGGGATCCAACTTGGTCCTCTTCTCTACTGGTAAATGGATATAAATTGGACAACCAAAGATGTGGAAATGACTCACCTTTGGCTTGTGAGGTTGACTCCTCACTCTTTTCCTTACCCTTGCTAGGTCTGTTATATATATATAAAAGAAAATGAAATAATAAATAAAATATAATAATGTTAAAACTAAAAAGTTGTATAATAAATTGTAATTAGTCATGAAAAAACATGACTTTATGAAAAGTCATATTTATTCCCCGTAAAACATATATATACAGGATCTCTATTGTAAATTATCATCATCGAAAGTTTATTAATAAATATTTATTTTTTCTATCAGTCGTGAGTTTTCCAGCATTGAGTTTTGTGTTGCAAAGTCCTTTACCTCTGCCCTTCTTTGTTTGACTAAATAGGGCATGGAGATTGTCACCTCCTTGCTTGCTGGCCTTTGACTCGATCCGAGTCTCCTCTTGGATATAGCCATCCCACACTCTTTCAAAGGAGGGAAGATTCTTAAGAGCACAAATACCTTGGACAAATGTTCCCATTCAACCGAGAAACCATTTAGTGCCCTATTCACTAGCTCTTTGTATTCAATCTTCTCCCCAACTCCTGCAAGTTGATCATGAATTTGCATAAATTCATGACCATCATGCAATTTGTAAGTAAGTTTGATCTAGTCATCTCTATGACTTTGAGTTTGTTATGCAATATCATCTTTCTGTTTATGTTTTCGCTTTGGTAAAGGAAAACCAGTGCATCGAACATATCTTTCATCGTCTTCTTCTTGGACATACGAGAGATCAAATGATCCTTTCTAGCATCCATGATCATCTGCTTGGCTTTCACATCTTCCTTCTTGTGAACTACCAATTCTTGTGTTTCTGTTGGTGGAGTCATGTTGCATTCTTGACGATATCCCAAAGATCATTCTCTTCCAATAAGAGAATTAACATGACTTTGCAAGTTAGGAAGTTCAAGGCACCTGCCAACATGTCCACGAACCTGAGGCTACCTGATGCCATCACTGAGTTCTAACATATAAACTCCCAAATTTGATAGCTAAATAAGCACTACCTTTGAAACCCTCTAACTGTTGGTCTTAGTTTCCTATAGTTGGCTTTAGTTGTTGCTTTCGATAGTTGATCTACTGTCATTAACTCTTCGAATCCTCAATCAAAGAATCTTTGATACCATGTAAATTTTCCAATGCCTAGGTGATTGAAGTCCTTATGTTCTCAACCAAACAATTTTGGTTTAATTGCAAAAATTTAACTTCTTCACATAGCAACAATCACATGATAGATGGAAAGTAAATAGAGGAAGTGGAAAACAATTACACACATACACAAGGAACTTCTCCTTCAAATCAACTTCTCATTTAACTAATCAAATCTGACAAAGAAACCTCCATAGGTACTAAAACTTAGTAGTTGCATGGTAAACAAATCCACCCCTACTTGAGGTGTACAACTTGTTGAAGAGTGGTATAAATTGCATCAAAAACAAGAAAACAACTTGCTAGATGATTGTATAGTATGGTATTACTTGTTGTACAGATCTATATGATCATATGGATATGCTATATGCTTGTACTATATGGCTCCTCTCAGCTTATACGCACTAGTCTCTCTGTTTCTCTTTTGGTCGTTGTCACTGTGCGATGAAAACAATATCTAAACTCTTTATCTTGACCTGCCGCCCATGCTTACTTCTATAATTCACAACCAACAGTAATATCCAAACGTAACATTAATTCACCACCTAATTAACGTCTGTTTGGTGTTTGCAGGTCTGGTAAGGAACAATAGAGGCTGGAGGCTTGGGAAGAACACCCCAATTCCTTAATGCCTCGTTTTAGGGCTAGAGAAGAAGCTTTAGGGCAGAGGAAGGCAATGGGATGCAGCGCTAGGGTGATTAGGGAGTGTAAGGTAGGTTTAGGTCACTGTTTTAGGGAAAGTTTCAGGACTGTTTAGGAGCAACAACAACCAAACTCAAAGGCCCACCTTGGGAGAGGTTTTAGAGGTTCGTATTAGGGCTAGAATGAAAGCTAGAAGGGAAAGAAAGGCAAATGTAAGGAGCGCTAGGCTTGAGGAGAGGTTTTTAGGGACAAAGGTAAGGGTTTTTAGGTTAGATTTTTAGGACTGTTTTTAGGGTTTTATATATTTTTTTCGGTTTTTAGGGCTTCCTAAAATTTTTCCCTAGGGTTTTTAGGGATAAACAGGCAGGCCAAATTTGTAGGAGGGAGGGCCGAAATTTTAGGAGGCCAAAAATTTGAATTTTTAATTTTTTTTAATTTTTTAGGTTTTCAGACATAAATTTAACCTATTTCTACCTTGAAAATGCAATATTTATATATGTAAAATGCAAGAATTTGATAAAAAGAGAGATTTTGATAAGAAAAGGGCTTTTGATGGATGTAACTCTAACCCTAGGCCTAGAGGAGAGGTGGCTAGCCTCCCTCTCGGAGTTAATTTCTCCTTGTCACTAGAGTAGGGCTTCTCCAACAACCTCTAGGGTTGTTGTGAGAGCCTAATCGAGGGAAAATCTTGGAGATACAAGGCCAAACTTGAGAAAACCTTCTCTAGGGTGTTGATGTATTTGTAACTTCGGAAGGTATTCTTTCGACACAATTTTCAGCACAGGTCTTCTTCTCTGTATCAACTGGATCATCTCGTCATCTGCATCTCGAGTCTTCTGAGTCTTCAAGTCATCTTCATCTTTAAGTCATCTTCATCTAGATCATCTCTTGATCTGGATCATCATGGGACATCATTATTGGATCTGGATCATCTCTCGATCTGGATCATCATCACTGGATCGGATCTGGATCATCACTCGATCTGGATCATCACTGCTGGATCTGGATCATCACTCGATCTGGATCTCTCGGAGTTATCGTAACTGGATCTGGATCTCTTTCTTTCTCTGATCATCTCTCGATCTGGATCATCATCACTGGATCGGATCTGGATCATCACTCGATCTGGATCATCACTGCTGGATCTGGATCATCACTCGATCTGGATCTCTCGGAGTTATCGTAACTGGATCTGGATCTCTTTCTTTCTCTGTGATTCTCTTCTGGAGCCCCATATCTTTCCGCACCTTGGATAAGTTCTCATACCCAAGCAGGTTTCATCTTATGAGGATTCTTCTCTAGAGGTGGATCTACCGGTCTTTGTGGTTCTTCAAGTTCTTGATCTTCTTGAGTTTCTTCATTCCTGGTTGTATCATGAATTCTGGGTGCTTCTTCAGGTTCTTCAGTAGGTCTCTTTCTGGATTTGTTGTAAGCTATGTCTTCATCAAATGTCACATCCTTGCTGATGTCAATCTTCTTGTATCCTGGGAAATATATTCTGTAAGCCTTTGAGCTTTCGGAGTATCCCACAAATATACCCTTCTTTCCTAAAGGATCTAATTTTGTTCTCTTCTCTTTTGGAATGTGTATGTACACAGGACAGCCGAATATTCTGAGATGGCTGACTTCTGGTTTCTTACCGGAGAAGACTTCTTCAGGAGTCTTGTTCTCGAGTACTCTATGTGGAGTACAGTTCTGTACATACACCGCTATTCTGGCAGCTTCCGCCCAAAGATGCATAGGAAGGTCTTGATGATGAAGCATTGTTTTTGCAGCTTCCATGGTAGTTTTGTTCTTCCGTTCCGCAATCCCATTTTGTTGTGGATTATAAGGAGTGGACAACTCTTTCTTAATCCCTAATTTTTTGCATAGCTCTTTGAATTCATTTGAAGTGAATTCTCCGCCATTATCTGATCGAATGGTCTTGATCTTTTTTTCAGTATGGTTCTCAATCAAAGCTTTGAATTCCTTGAATTTGCTGAATACTTCGTCTTTGTTCTTCATGAAGTAAACCCATGTCTTCCTAGAAAAATCATCAATAAAAGAAACATAATATGCATACTCGCTTAGAGAGTTTGATGACATAGGACCGCATACATCGGAGTGGATGATTTCCAAGATTCCTTTTGCTTTACTTTCGCTACTTGGAAATGTCTTCTTTGTATTCTTTTCTTTCGCACATCCTTTGCAGACCCCATCATGTTTTGCTTGGATTTCTGGAACACCTTCGACAGCTTTGCTTGCAATAGGTAGTGCTCTGTAATGCACATGTGCAAGCCTTCTATGCCAAAGTTCACTTGGCTCTACTGTGTCATGGACCAAGGCTTGTTCTGGATGGCCCTTCAATTTGTACAATCCTCCTTCTTGTTCTCCAATCACTACCACATCATCGATAGTCTTTCCTCTTGGCCACATGATGACTTGACCATCTATGAATGCAACCTGCATTCCTTTTGCATCTAATGCTGATATGGAAAGGAGGTTCTTCTTGCGTCCTGGCACAAACAATACTTCTTTCATTGTTAGAGATTTTCCAGAGTTTAGCTTATAGGAAGATTCCCCACTACCTTTTATTGGATATTGGTAGTCATCTCCTAGCTTCACCTTGTGAGATGATTCATGTTCTGACAGCCTCACAAAGGATTCCTTGAATCCAGTCATGTGTTTGGAAGCCCCATTGTCTATTAGCCTATCATCACTCCCATGAGTAATGTTACCTATGAGAGCGGAGATCAGAACATATTCATCCTCGCTTGAAGAATCTTCACTTTCATATCTGGATCTCTTCCTGGATGGTTCATCATCCTCTGCAGCATGAGCATGATGTCTTCTTTTGTTGCTCTTCTTTGTTGGCTTTGGTTTCTTAGGACAATTCCTTGCATAATGTCCTGCTTCATCACATAGGGGTGTTGTCATGCCCCATCTAACCCCAATATTGCTGAAAATCCCTCAATGTCTACCCCCCCAAACAAGCCCATGGGCCTGGTGACCAAAGGTGACGTCATTAAGTAAACTGGACCAAGGAAGGAGGGTGCTCTACTGGATAGGGACCAGGATGGGTTCGTAAGGTGACCTGAAAGGGAGGCAAGAGCTTCAGAGTTGGAATACTATGACCGGTGTAGAAAACAGGCAGGGGGTCATGTGACCCAGTGACTTGCCCCTAGGAGCCCTGGACACCAACCCCAGGGTTAAAAACCCCAACAAAGGGCAGTCAACAATGCCATTAAGCCATAGTACTCGTAACGGAAGTATTAAAGGGTCTGGCCATAACCACGCCTCAAGAAGTGCTGATAATACTCCCATCATGGTCTTGAAGAAAAAGAACGACCCCTCTCCTTGGGCAATATCTGAAGGTGCGCTGGTACTGGTACCACGTAACACTTTGCCTTCTTGATAGTCTGAGTCTGCTGGGCTACATACAATAATTAGGCACTCAAACAAGGTACATGATACACATTGATGATCACATCATTCAAAGATTCAATCTTGCCACAACTAGCCAACACCAATGAGTGCATAATCATCTGCTACAAAGTGTTTTTTATTTTATTTTTATTTTTTCAATTTCTTTTTGTAGCTTCAGTGAATGAAGAAAAGAGAGAAGCATCTTTAGCCACTAGAGTCAACTATCCATTCACTCTGAAAAGTGTGAGCATTAGGGTCAAGGAAACCCTCAGTGACAACAATAAAGTTGTTGTGCATATCCTTCACAACAAACTAATCTGGGCAAAATTCTACCTTCTTACTAGTCTGAGTCAGTTGGGATACAAACAATAATTAGGCACTTAAACAAGGTACATGATACACATAGGTGATCACATCATTCATACATTCAATCTTTCAACAACCAGCCAGCAAAAATGAGTGCATAATCATCTGCTACAAAGTGTTTTTTATTTTTTATTTTATTTTTTCAATTTCTTTAGTCATATGATGGATGCAACTAGAGTCAACTATCCATTCACTCTGAGAAGTGTGAGCATGCAAGCCTTGAGAAGCACTAACATAAAATGTATAGTTATTTGTCTAACCTTCTAAAGTTTGGTGCTGCAGGCTGGTCAATCTTCCAATTGATACATCTCTTTCAAGTGTCTTCACTTTCTCCTCTAGGTCCTTGGTCTTATGCTAGCAAAAGCCTTCTCCATATGCCCCAATTAATTGCAATAATGACAAGTCTTCTTCTTTGATCCTTTCTGAGTCTAAGTTTGATCATTATGCTTCTTCTTAATGGTTTGGTTGATGCAATGATGTTCTTTCTCCTGATTGCATTATTAGCCTCTTTCCTATAATTTCATCAACCTTTGCCCTTTAGTGAATGGCCTTATTGCTTGACCTAAAATTTTCTTTCATTAAGCAATTTTTCTGTATCTATTCATAAACAATAGAAGGAATTGAAGGAATAATCCTTACCATCATCTTTTCTGGAGGTCCAATTGGCACAAAATGTTGAACAAAACACATCATAGGGTGTTTTCAAATTCATTAGGATCGGTGCTGTGAGTTGATGATTTTTCTTTAGGAAATTCCCATATTCGCCAAATTTCAATTGAAGTTCCTTCACATGGGCCAAGTAATCTTCAATTATTTCAAAAGATAAAGGATCTAGAGAGATCAAATCTTTCTCAATTTATATAACATGACTTTTTTTGGTTCAACTTCTTCTAGACATCATTCAGATAACCTGTCTTGCTTATATGAAAGTGAACCTCCCTGGAGATGTAGGTTATCACGACTCCTACAGCGTCGTCCTTCTTTCCGTTGATGACAAATTTTTGCTAGTCATCTTTTGGATTAGGAACCACAGTTTTGTAAGTTGTTAGAGCTAAGGTTACTTGGGAGCGGGAACGAAAGTGAGAAGTGGAAGCGGGAGCAGGAGCGTATAGTTGAAAACTGGTGTGTTCTTCAAGCATGTATGATGAGATGCAGATTAATATCACTCTCCTCTTTTGATTTATGTTTGAATACCTTGGAACTGTTACAAGATGATTAAATATGTAAAGATATGAGTAAATTGGGAGTTCTATCCAGGTACTATTTTTTATTTATGTTCTAAGTTTTCAGAAGAGTGCGAGGCCAAATTTTCGAGAGAAGCCAGGCCTCTAAATTTAGAACATAATACATCGTAACATGAGATTTCAGTGTATCTAAAGACAAAATATGGATAAAATTTAAAGGGCCCGATTATTATGCTTTTGCTTCTGATTTATGTTAATAATCTATTTTGTGTGCTCTTGTGTTTCACAAACTGGTAAAATAAGTTGTGGGCTTGGTTGATAGTTGGGTTCAAGATTAGGTTCCTAGTGAAAAGTGCGGTACCTATTTTGTCTATGGGGTGCACATTATGTGATTGTAAACATGTTATTGAGAATAGAATCACTACAATTTTTGTATTCTATTAACTTCACTACAACTTTTTGAATTTTATTAAAGTTATTTATCTCATGTTTGATATTCTTGTACAATTGGGAGGAAATAAAAGATAAAAAACTAAATATAAGAAAAATTAGTACATTTGCCATTACTATTTTTCTTTAGTCAGTTTGTGATTTTTGGGGTTTCATAGAAGGTGCATAATTCATGTACCTCGAAATTACTGAAGCAAAAAGTTATGTTTTGCAGGTTCCTCAAACTGGAGAGCCACCAGAGAAGGCTGGACAGTTCGATTGCCAGGTATTATTTTTCCTGGTATTTTGCTTGCTTTGATGAGACACAATTAAGTGCGTACATGTGATGGAAACCTTCAGTATATGTTTTCACTTGTTTGTAATCTGTATGTCATTATGTTTGGATAGCCTCTGTAATTGTATTCCTTTCACCAAGCAAGTTTGCAGGCATTGTTCTTAACTTTTCCCTTTTTTCGCATGTCTGCATTTGTTGCTCCAAAATACGATGACTTAAAACTTTAAAAGACCTTTTAGTCCCTATCTTATTTGTATGGAGTTTTTGGCATAAGTTGTAAGTAAAGACAGACTTTTTGGGTGTCTGCTTTTATTAATTAAGTGTTCCTTTTCCAGCTGTGCATATGAATTAAAAATTTAAAATCTATGGAGATGGCAACTCTTCATGTCACTGAAGAAGACCGAATAACGGCGTCTACATTTTGGAATTGTGGTAATAAATTTATGATTTAATTTTTCTCATGTCAATCGGTGGCATATGTAGTGCTCTTCACCCACGATCTTCTTCATGTCATGACCCTTCCACCTCTGTCACAACCTCATCCCCACCGTTGTCACGACCTACCTTCGTTGCCCCAACTTTGTGGTGTTTGCGTGGAAGTATCAACCTGCATGACCATCAAGCTCTCCTCCCCACCCTCTCCCTCTCATCCACCCTACTTGTGGACTCTCCCACTCTGCCACTGCGCCCTCCCCCTCATTTTGTTTTCCCCTGTTTCTCCCTACCCCATGCCCTCATTTGCACCTTCATTTTTGTGCCCTCTAATCCTCACTCCCCTCCTCTCTATCCTCCCTCCTCTTAGCATCCCCCTCTTCCCCCATTTCACCCTTGATCCCCCACTCCGCATTCTCTTCTACTAAAATAGTAACCCACACTCAGTAGCCACCGACCTCTGCTACTGGAGCATTAATGGGCGATACTGCATAAATTTAATGGGGAATACTACATAGATTTTGTTAGATTTTATAGATAGTAGTATAATTTCAATTGCATCAAATAAATAGGATCACTAAAAGAATAACGAAGGATATAAACAATTTGACCTAGGAAACCATAAAGGGAGAAAACCCAACAACCTTCTTATAGAGATAATTTGTTCAAAGAGCAGTGTACATTTAGATAAAAAGTAATCACATATAGTAAAAGCTAAACCCCAAGAATAAATATAAACTCCAAAAGTAGTGAACCCCAGAAAAGTCTTCTCTTGCTGCAGTAGCAAACTTGTCTCTTGCTTGGTGAGAAATGAGGAGGGCACCTTCTTTTTTAACTTTTCCATGTTCACAAATTCATCTTTCAAGTGGGGCCGACTTGTCTTCTTTATTGGTCCGACTTCTCTTTTGGATGGTGTAATAAGTGTCATCTTTATGTTTCTTCTGGGGTCGACTTTGTGACACTCCCTCTTAGCTAGGGAGGCATCATCATACTGGAACACATCTGGATTTCATCTGTACATCATAACTGTCTTGAACATATCTATATCATAAGGAAGGTATTCCATCTTAACTTAGTCCATCGAGGAGTCAACAACTCAAACCAATCCATCGAGGAGTCAATATGCACCAACTCAATCCAGTCCATCAAAGAGCCTACATGTAACAACTCAAGTCAGTCCACTGAGGAGTCAACAACTCAACCCAGTTCATCGGGGAGTTAATATGTAATATGTGCCAGTATGCACCAACCTCTCCACCCCGCCACAGGATGTACGAGAGATCTCCCCACTCCACAGAGTGTGCAGGAGAATGCACAAAATCTCTCCATCACGTCACATGATGTCCGAGAGATCACCCCACTTAATCACAAAGTGTTTAGGAGCATGCGTTGGTCTCTGTTAGATTTTCATAAGATTATAGCAGTATATCTTAATTGTATATATCAATAGGATCACTAGAAGATAGACAAAGCACAAAACAATAACACAAGTATTTTTATCTTGGGAAACCCAAATGGGAAAAACCCAACAACCTTCGTCTAGAGATGATAATTTTGAGATCAGAGTACAATGAAGAAGAAAGAGAAAATATGGAAATGCTTTCCAAAGATACAAACCCTGAAAAACAGTCTTCTTCTGCAGTATATGCGAACTACTCCCTCTCCCAAAAAACTGCGAACTTCACTGTGTTGCTACTGTGTGGAATAATGAGGAGGGGCGCCTCCTATTTATACAAATTTTCCACTAATATTTTGACTAGGGCCGACATCTCTTGAGGGAGCAATATATTTTATATTTTATAATTTATTGTCTTTTCTTTTGCTTGCGTTTCTCCCCAAGGTCTACATTGTTCTTCTAGGGTTTGTATGATTGATTACAATAAGTTCATCTCCCGTAGGAGCTACAATACAAGAACAATAAGAATAGCTTTTGAAGTTGTGCAAACTCCAACACTCCCTCTCAACAAGAAAGGTATTCTTCGGACTTCATCAGTATCATGATCATCTGGGTTTCATCTGTACATCTATACTGTCTCTATCATCTCTAAACGTACTGAAGGTTGTCTTTATGAATTTATTCTATCTAGATGTCTCAGAGAGAATCTCTTGCTACCTATTTGTTTCTACTGCCAATGGAATACTTCCATGCTTGGCTAGAGATCCTAGATGAGCAAATGTGTACGACCATCTGCTACATGTTCGTCTCATCTGCCGATGGGGTACTCCAATACTTGGTTGAGAACCTGAACGAGTAAATGTGCACGGCCATCTATTGCTTGTTCGTCTCATTTGTTGATGGGTTACTCCCATACCTGGCTAAGAACCTGAACGAGTAGAGGTGTCTATGCAATCACACGACCATCTGTTACCTGTCCGACTCATTTGCCGATGAGATTTCTCCCATACCTGGCTGAGCACCTGGACGAGTAGAGGCACCTGTTTGAACTCGATCATCTACTTCCTGTTTGTCTCATCTACCGATGGGATTTCTCCCATACCTGGCTGAGAACCTGGACTATCAGAGGTATTTGGGAAAAAGTGTGGTAAATGTCTCTCAGTCATCTTTCCCTCTCAAGGAGGGATATGTTCTCTTCTACTCCAAGTCTTCCGCGAAAGTATTCAAGCTTCATCTTGGGAAGAGGCTTGGTGTGAACATCTGCAGTTTGGTTGTCTGTCGGAATATACTGGAGCCCGACTGCACTTTTCTGCACCATATCATGTATGAAGTGATACCGAATCTCTATGTGCTTCGACTTGTCGTGAAATACAGGATTCACTGACATCTGCACAACTCTGGTTATCACGGTTGGCTCCGGAATCTGGCCAAACAATCTTGCAAGAAGTTTACGAAGCCAAACTGCTTCTCGGGCTGCTGAACTGGCAGCCATATACTCGGTCTCTACAGTACTAAGAGTTACTGAGTTCTGCCTCCTACTGTACTAGGAAATTACTGTAGGACCCAAACTGAAACTGCATCCTGAAGTGCGCTCTTCATATCTGTAGTGCATTCAGACCAATTCGAGTCTGTAAACCCTTGCAATCTCAAGTCCCAATCTGAATTATATCGTAGTTCATATCCCACAGTGCCACATAAGTATCTGAGCACATGTTTTGCAACAGTCTAGTGAATCTGCCTCGTTTCGCACATGAATTGACCGAGGGCATTCACAGCAAAACAAATATTAGGTCTGGTGTTCGTTAGATACATCAAGGACCCAATCAACTGGCGATACATAGTGGGATCGATCGAATTTGAATCTGAAGCAGAATCTCTCAACTTCTTCACATTTGCATCCATTGGAGTAGATATGGACTTGCAGTCCAACATTTCGAATCTCTTCAGCATATGCATGGTGTAATTTCCTTGATCTAGGAAAATCTTCTTCTTCCTTTATCATACTTATAATCCAAAGAAGTAATGTATCAATGATGTCATTGAGAAACGCTGTCTTGGCATCCATCTGATACAACTTCCATCCCATAACTGAAATAGCAATAATCTATCTTATGGAAGTATATCAAATCATAGGAGCAAATGTCTCATCATAATCGACTCCCTCTTTTTGAGAGAACCCTCTAGCTACAAACCTAGCCTTGTATTTTTCAATACTACCATTTGCTCCATGTGGAGGTTCATGCTCCTTTGTATTCTGCAAAATTTGTCGTGCCCATCTGGATCTTTTTCGACTTACTACCATATTTGCGGGAGCATCATCTGGCTCAACAGGACCAATGGGACTGATCAGTTTATTCATTTCTTCAGACTCCCTCTTAATGTTTGGAGGGGAGATGATCTCATCTCTTCATCGTCATCAATCTCCATATCTGATCGTCTTCCTTTTCGGATAGCCATTTCTTCTTCAAAGGTTATATCCTGGCTGACTTCGATTTGCCTCGATCCTGGGATGTATGTTCTGTAAGCCTTTGAAGACTTGCGATATCCCACGAATGTTTCCTTCTTGCTTGAAGGTTCTAACTTGGGCACGTGAATGTAGACTGGAAAGTAATTATCCATCCTGGTGACGACCAGGTTCATCAAGGATCCTTCAATTGTCTTGTTCGAGTCACGACAGGAGTGTCGTCAGGTTTTTATCGTATGTAGTAGACTATAATCCTTGTCTTTGAGGGATAAATCCCTTTGTTTCTTAGAAGTCGGTTGAGTAAATCTTGTTGAAGTAGTAGATAGACCAACATTCGTAGAAGCTTTTCGCTTTTGATCACCAAATCTTTGCATGAGATCATTCTGGGTCTGAGAGTCATAATACATGCTTCTAGAGGCTTTCTGCTTCCGTTCCATCCGTATGTCAATGGGATCACTTGTCCTTGTAGATCATGGCATTCCCTACAAGTCAAATCCGACCAGATGGTTAGCAATATTTCATAATCAGTGTATTAAAAAATAATTCAGGCAACCTTTTAATCAATGCTTCGACACAACACACGTAAGGCCATTATCTGGATGCTTACGGCCTCCATTATAGCATACCATTAAGAGTGTGTACTACTCCAATGTGTTATAAAGGAGTTGTCATCCTAGATAGGTTGTGCATCATGACAGGCTGTTTAAACAATCATGTGTTTAGCAAATACTACATGAGCCTACTTGTTAACTACCTGAATTTAGAAATGTAGATCTATGTAAAGCATATTTAAAAACAACAAGATCTAATCTAATAGAGCATGTAAAATCAAATACTTATCTTTTGTAGTTTTGTGGTTGGGCTCCCACTGTCAAAGTCCATTGATTTTCATATGCTTGCTTGACAATTGTCACAGTCTGGATGTTTATATCCTTTCTTAGAAGAAGTACTCCGAACAATCATCCTTCCTTGGCTCCTTGTGAGGAGGGTCTTCTTCTACATTAGTAGTTGAAGCTTCATGCTTCCTTTTGATTGAACTTTGGCAGCTACTGGCATAATGACCGTATTTCTTGTACCTGTAGCACTATATCTAAGATAAATCCTTCTTCTCTTGTTTCTTCTGATCTGGGGTGGGAATTGATCTCTTATCTTGGTGCTTGTGATTGAAGGACTTCCTTCCCCTTCCCTTTCCTTTCTTGGCATGAGATATGAACGCTTGGTTCTCCTCAGGTTGAGTACCATGAAGTCTTTAGCGTGCTGTGATTCTTGTTTCTTCCTGAGTGCATTCTGCCCATAGCTTATCAAATTTGGGCTGCTTGGTTGGACGACTTATAGTTTGGATGAAAGACTCCCAAGAGGGTGGGAGACCATTTAAGGTGGTCATAACAAGATCCTTTTCTTCAAGATTGTCTCCATTGGACATTATCTTGTCCCGGAGCTTAGTGATCCTCATGAAATATGAGGCAATATTCTCGGGCTTCGTCATTTTCGTATTCAATAGTTTATTCGTCAATGTGAGAGTCACATTGATATTACTGTGTTTAAATAGCTTCTTCAAGGTTTTGGACATCTTCCTCACTGTTATCTTTTCTGAGATCTGAGGAACCAAGTGGTCTCTAATTGAGTCCACCAAAATTCTTCTTGCTTTGGCATCATTCATTCTTCTTGTCTTTTCGGCTTTTGATTCTGGGACCTTTTCATTTACACACTGTAATAGGTCATTTTCTTCTAGTAGAAGAACCCTAGACTTCCATGGGATGAAGTTGGAAGCCCCTTCCAGACGATCTTCAACCTTCATATTGATCATCTTGACTACAAATCTTGGATCTGAAACCCCAGCAAAGACTAGGTCAAAATTGAAGGTTGGAGTTTTGGAAAACTGACTCCACAAATAAATGCACCCGAGAGAGGTGAGTTGAGAAAAGGTAGCCAAAACTATTGAAGGAGTAGTCAAAAACAGAAACCCTAATTTCTGTTGCAGCTGCAGAATTAGGTCAAAAATTGAAAATTCTCTAGACACACTTTGAGATAGTGAGGGCACACTTCTCTAGACAGAGGCACACTTGTGAGAGATAGTGCACTTCTTGAAGCCAGGAGGGATGAGAGAAGTAGAAGAGTATTCCGTCAAAGATTGAGGAGGACACAATGAGATCTCATCAGTGATTGAGAGACATACTTAGAGGGGTGCACTTCTGAGAAGAGAGGGCACAGCTCTACAGTTGGCAGCGCACTTTAGAGATTAAGGGCGCACTTCTACAGCTGGAGGTGTACTTCAGAGATTAAGGGTGTAGTTCTTCATCTGTTGAGTAGAGCAGAGAAGAGGGGCACAAAGGGAGCTCTTCTTTAGAGTGAGAGAGACAGTTACTTCCTCCAGAGATTGGTAAAGGTAGTTTATTAGAGATTCAGAGTTAGAGTAAGGCAGAGGGTGCATTCCTCAGACTAACAGTTGTAGCTGCATGTTGATCGGGGGCTTGTCCCACTAGGTTTCTCTACTTGTATAAATTTCTGATTGTATAATTCTCTATATTTTTTCTCTTTGGATCCAGATTGATGAAAGCTCATAGTTGTTGGTTTTCCCCATTAGGATGTCCAGGGTAAATCAGTGTGTTCAATTGTATGTGTTTGGTTTCGAGTTTCGTTGTGCATGTTAGACGATTAATGAGTTTATTGTATTGCTGCTTATAAATCAGAGCTGTGTTTTATTTATGTATCTGGAAATTTATTGAAAGTAGTATATCAGAGTTAAGCTCAACTCATTGAGCTCAAGAGAGTAAAAATTAACAAGACACTTTGGCGAGGTTCATGTGTTTCATGTTATACTAGTAGCAACAAGGAAGATCTTCCTGCATGCATGTGTCCTTGCATGCAAAAGACTTAAATTAGGAAGCCAATTGTATTTAATTATTTTTCCTAAGTTTACTTTGGAAAATAACTAAAGTGATCTAATTATTTATTGACTTCAAGTGAAAGTGAAATTAGGGTTTTCGCTTTACCTAAAGTTATAAAAGAAAGGTCAATTGGTGAAGAGGACACAGTTGCATTCCGATAGAGACATAGGAAGAAGTGTGAGAGAGAATTTTGGCGAAGATGATGGAGGAGCACTAACTCAGGATGGTAGCCCTAAATTGCAAAGGAAAGAGAGAAGAGACTTTGGTGGAGGTACACCATACAACAGCAGTAGCAACAACACTATACAGCTGTACACCCATACAACAACAAGTTGCCTTGGCAACTATGCCATCTCACAGGTTTTTCTCAGTGATTTTTGGGTGTTTCGATTTTGCTATCTAGGGCATTAATCGATTTTTTGATATTGTAAAAGCTCTGTATTTTCTTAATAAAATATTCTCTCATACTACTGCATCGATTTTCCCATCTTAGGTTTTGTCCAGGGGTTTCTACCCAAAAAGATTGTGTTGTTTCTATTGATGTTATAAATGGTTTTAGTTTTATATTCCGCTGCATACTGTAAAGAAGTTCATGTGTGGTTACTGTAAGGATCCTGGATGTCAATGATGCAGAGGAACACATTGACTCCACAAAAGTTGCACCCACAGATCCGGGAGATTTGATAGCTTGGAAGAAGATTGATTCCAGAGCCATGTTGATTATCATAGATGGATTGAAGTACCATAAAGCCACTCACCTTTTTGGTAAGAAGACCGCAACAAAGATGTGGATGGCTTTGGAGAGTCTGTACCAAATCAAGAACGAGAACCGGAAGATGGTGTTGTAAGAGAGGACGTGCAACACCAAGATGGACAAGGGAGAAGGAGTGGTGCCTTATCTCACGAGGCTCACACAGATCAGGGATGAGCTTGGAGCGGTTGGCTCTAAGATAGTGGATGAAGAGCTAATTCAGATAGCCCTCAATGGATTCTCTAAGCCATGGGACACCTTTGTCAAAGGTGTTGTGGCTAGGGAGAAGCTCCCTGATTGGCAGAGACTACGGGATGACTTTGTGCAAGAGGAGACCCGCATGGGTCAAGGATCAAGCTCATCCAATAGTGCCCCACAGATTATGGATGAGGAGGCTCTAGCCCTTACAGGGAAGGGCAAGGGTAAGGCAAAGAGGAAGACGAATGGTAAGAAGAACCTTGACGTGTCAAAGGTCAAGTGTTTTATCTGCCACAACTAGGGACACTTTGCCTCCTGGTGCCCAGATAGGAAGAAGAAGAGTAACACTCAGATGGTTGGATCTGTAGAGATGGATGAGTTCAGCAGGAACTTCGATGAGGATTTTTGCTTGATAGCTTGCAAGTTGCATGGCAAGCACCACAAGGAGCAGTATATGGTACATTGACATTGGAGCATCCAGTCACATGACTGGACATAAGAGATTCTTCAGAGACCTGTAGGAGGGTGGAACGGGGATCCACGTTGAGCTAGGTGATGATGCGCAGTATCAGGCATAGGGAGTTGGCACTGTTTCATTTGAGAGGGAGTCTGGCAAACCCCTCAGTTTTGCTGATGTCTTATATGTTCCAGGATTGACCAAGAACCTCATATTAGTCTCCACTCTGGAGGACAAGGGATATCAGGTGAAGTTCCGAGACCATAGAGTATATATCATGCCCAAGGGGTCAGATATGAGCTTGGATCGAGTGATTGGTAGGAGCAGGAAAGTGTATAGACTACACTTTGAGCCTGCAAAGTCTCTAGTCAGCAACAACAACAGTTAGGGTGAGTTGTGGCATAGGAGGATGGCTCACTTACACCATGGAGCACTGAGGCACTTGAGACGGGATGTCATTGGAGTTCCTTAGGTACAGGAGGAGAAGCATAAACACTGCTAGGGTTGTGCTTTGGGGAAGAACATTAGGAAGCCTTTTCCATAGAGTGAGCACAAGTCTAAGGAGCCCTTGGACATAGTGCATTTAGATGTATGCAATGTTGAATTTTTAATGGTTATATCAGATCTTAAAACATTTAGCATCATAACAGCATGACCATAAGCCAAAAGATCACTGAAAGATAAACAAGCACAACCATACAAAAAAAGAACACAAAGATTTATCTTGGGAAAACCCTAAAAGGAAAAACCCAGCAAAAGCTTCCTCAATATAGATGCCCCAAAAGATAAAAGGTAAAACCCAAAAGACCGATCCTCCTTCTTCTCCAGCCACAACTCTTTCTCTCTCTCTCTCTCTCATGCGCTACACAAGTGAGTGTGTGTGTTCCAAATGAGGAGCGCCACACCTCTATTTATATTTATCCGTTCACTTTAATAATTAATTCTGACATGTAGGCTCGAGTTAAACATGTAGGCTCAAGTAACCACAATTGGGGTGCTAATGACCCACCTTTACAATTTGAGGGGACTACCTCATGACTCTTCTTAGTTCTTCCGATTAGAAGCATCGGAGTATAAAGAAATACAATTGGTTCTCCCGGTAGGACCATCGGGGACCACAAAAAGTACATATAGAATATTCTTCGAAGTTACAATATTTCAACACTCCCCCTTAACGAGAAGGGTATTCTACAACAACATCAACAACAACAATAGTAGGAGAGAGATAGAGGACATCATCAACATCATTAGGGTAACACATCTATAACTCATTGGAAGCTCTTCAACATCATGTAGTCTTCATCTTCAATCTTCAGTCTTCAGCAACATCAACACTTTGACTGCTTTGATTAATAACATCATCAACAACACTTTGACCTTTCGATCAACAACATCTTTAGCACCTTGACCTTTCGATCAGCAACATCTTCAGCACTTTGACCTTTCGATCAGCAACAACATCTTCGGCACTTTGACCTTTCGATCAGCAACAACATCTTCAGCACTTTGACCTTTCGATCAGCAACATCATCATCATCATATTCTGATCTTTCGATCAGCAACATCATCATCATCATATTCTGATCTTTCGATCAACAACATTAGCAACATCATCATCATACATCAAACTTTCGAGCAGTACATCATCATCATCACACTCTGATCTTTCGATCAGTACGGCATCATCATCACACTCTGATCTTTCGATCAGTAACATCATCATCATCAGCAACAACCTGCAATCCACAACTCAAAGACAAAAAAGTCCTTGGATCACTTTTGGACTTAAAGTCTAGGGATGATTCAATCCCACCACATTCTCGACAACCGAAGTCATCGGATTGATTACGGGAGAATCAATCCCTATCACTTTAGGACTAAGTCCAACAATGATGCAATCCTGCCACATTCTCGACAACCGAAGTCATCGGATTGATTACGGGAGAATCAGTCCCTATCACTCTAGGACTAAGTCCAAGGATGATGCAATCCTGCCACATTCTCGACAACCGAAGTCATCGGATTGATTACGGGAGAATCAGTCCCTATCACTTTAGGACTAAGTCCAAGGATGATGCAATCCTACCACATTCTCGACAACCGAAGTCACCGGATTGATTACGGGAGAATCAGTCCCTATCACTTTAGGACTATGTCCAAGGATGATGCAATCCTACCACATTCTCGACAACCGAAGTCACCGGATTGATTACGGGAGAATCAGTCCCTATCACTTTAGGACTATGTCCAAGGATGATGCAATCCCTCTTCATTCTCGAGGACCGAGGTCACCGGATCCATTATGGACAGATGTCCCGGGATGATACAATCCCTCTTCATTCTCGAGGACCGAGGTAATCAGATCACTTTAGGGAAAGTTCCTAGGGATGATACAATCCCACTGCTACATCACTGCTCCCCCTTTCGAGGAAGGTCTTTCTGAACAACACCAAGCTTGTCACGAAAGTATTCGAACTTTACTCGAGACAGAGGCTTCGTCAGCACATCATCATCTTCATCTTCAGTATGTGAATACTGAACTGTCACCATCTGTATCTCCAGTATAGAAATACTAAAAGCATCATCACCTCGATATTCAGTATAGAAATATGGAATCACCATCATCTGCATCTACAGTATGTAAATACTGAACATCATCTATATCTTTAGTATGGGAATACTGAATCATCATCATCTCTCTATTCAGTATAGAAATACTGAATCACCATCATCTGCATCTATAGTATGTAAATGCTGAAACATCATCATTTGCATCTCATCTCGTATGTAGAAATACCGGATTTCTATGTGTTACGACGGAACATAGGGTTCTCTGTCATCACAACTTTGGTTATCACATAGAGTCATTGTAGTATCCATCTTCAGGTCAAAGAGACCTGATATCAGCTTCCAAATCCATATGGCTTAACAACTTAGCAGCTTAACAACTTAGCAGATCAATCTGCTATGTATTCTGCTTCAGCCGTGCTAAGAGAAATATTGGACTGTTTCCTGCTAAACCATGAACTCATAGCAGACCCCAAACAAAAGCATCTACCTAATGTGCTCTTCCTGTCTGAGATACTTCCAGCCCAATCTGCATTTGTATAGCCATACAATCTGTAGTCATGGTTTCCATCATAGTATAGACCAAAGTCTATAGTCCCTTTCAGATATCTCATCACATGTTTTGCAGCTATCAGGTGAACCAGTCTAGGTTGAACTAGATATTGACTCAAGGTGTTCACAGCAAAACAAATGTCTGGCCTGGTATTTGTTAAGTACATCAATGACCCAATAATCTGTCTGTATTGAGTCACATCCATTAACTCTGGTGAGTCATTGGCTAATAACTTCAGGTTGGAATCCATGGGTGTGGCCATGGATTTTCATTCAAACATATCAAATCTTTTCAAAACTTGCAATGCATACTTTCCTTGATTGAGAAATATTCCTTCGTACTTCCAGACCTAGGAAATAAAGTATTAGACCAAGGTCTAAATTCTTAAGCGAACTTCTTCTTGCATTCTACAATCTGTTTCTCATTCCCTATCAGAAATAGATCATCCACATATAGTAATAGTATGACAGGTTCATCTTCTACAACCTTGTAGTAAAGGTTAGGATTGACTTTACTCTTGGAAAATCCCATGCTTGTCAGGAAACTATCTATTCTTCCATACCAAGCTCTGGGAGCTGGCTTCAGGCCATAGAGGGCCTTCTTCAACTTGCATACGTGAGTCCATCTGTCTTCAACTTCAAATCCTCGTGACTATTCGATGTAAAACTCTTCCTAAATCATACCATTAAGGAAGGCTTGTATTTACTTCATCATGGAAGAAACTACCATGATAGTTCTAAAGGAAGTGTACCTTGCTTCCTGGAGTAAGTGTCTCTTCAGAATTAATTCCCTCTTTCTGATAGAAACCTCTAGCCACAAGTCTTTCCTTACTTCTATCAGCAACATATTTTATCTTGCAAATCCATTTGGAAGATACCACATTCTTGCTTTCTGGTTTGAGTACTATATCCTAAACATCATTCTAGTATTCTTTCATCATAACATCTTCCATGAGTTCGTCTTGTCAGGTCATCAACATATCCTAGTCTTCTGCATTCAACCTTGAAGGTTGGAACCCACTTTACTCTTGGTAAAGTCTCGATCCATCAGGAAGCTATCCATCATGTCGTACCATGTCGAACTCAGATATCTTTTGTAGTCACTCCCCCTGAAGTGGAGTATCATCTTCCCTCTTCATTCTGTACAGGTGGTTCTATTCTTGATATATACTTCTAGTGGGTCTGGTCAATAGAGTATGTCATGTCATACTCTATTCTTTCTGAGGTAAACCACGAACCTTGCTTTGTACACTTGTTTTGGTAGATCCATCTGGAAGATACTACAGACTTCCATTTAGGTCTCAAAACCATATCGTAGACATCATTCCCCATGATCGACTGTTACTCTTTGATCATAACTTCTTTCATAGCTGGAAAGGTTAGCATCAATGATGTCACCCAACTGTGTTACACAACTAGAGTGTGTTCGAGGCCTCTTACTTTGGTTTGGAAGTCTCGCCATTCTTTTCTTCATCTTGAGTTATCTCTCGTACCCATGGTGGTCTTCATCCTTCAAGGTGGATCTACCACTCTCTGAAGCTCTTTCTTCTGTCACGATGCCTCTGACCCTGGGAGCTTCAGATTTATTGGAGTGAATCTTGAAATGTCATCACTTGTTCTTCAGAACAAGTATCATCCTTCTTTTCTTGTAGGAGGTTGTTCAGTACCTTTCCTACAATTCAAATGCACCAGTAGCATGGTTAGAACCATTTCATAGAACATATACATAACGACAATTTCTTATGCATCATGCAACTATTTAGCCAATACAACATTCATCCTATCTCACGGAAACTTTCTAGATGACATCATTGATATTGTGTGCTAATCCAATATGTCAGCAAGGAGGTTTCATTCTAGATAAGTAGCAATGGAGAGGTGTATAGCACCATGAGCTACTTACTCATCACATGCATACTGTTATTAATGCAAACATTCCATCATGCATAACACATCAACTGAATACAAAACAATATCATGAAATGACAATTGAATACTTATCTTTTATTTGTTTCGTGGGTAGACTCCTTGATCATTCTGCTTCATCATCTTCTTCATTCATTAAATCATCATTTCTTATCCAAATGATAAGATGGATAAGAGGTTCTTCAAGAATTGAGTTCTTCATATTCCTCATCGCTTGAGGGATCTTCTTTGAATGGTGAGAGCTTGATCTTCAATTGCTCCCATCTTCTTCTTCTCTTCTTGTGAGTCGAGCTTCTTCTTCGTCCTAGAGTCAGCTGAAAGTAATCACTTCCTTCTGGCACACATTCCTCGCATGAATGAATCCTATGATCCTGGGAGGCCATTCAAGGTAGCTATCACCAATTTGTTTCTTAAGGTCATCTTCCGATGTATGTTCTTTCCTTCAAATAACTTGGTCAAGGAATCAAACATCTCTTTCGGTGTCTTTAGGGAAGACACTTGTGGTACAAGTTGACCCGTGACTGAATCAGCAATGATCTTCTTGGCCTTGACCAAGTTCTTCTGGTGTAAGGCTTTGAGGCTCATCTCCCTCTGGAACTGGAACCTCTCTACTCATGTAGGTCATCTTCTGATGTATGTTCTTTCCTTCAAATAGCTTGGTCAAGGAATCAAACATCTCTTTCGGTGTCTTTAGGGAAGACACTTGTGGTACAAGTTGATCCGTGACTGAATCAGCAATGATCTTCTTGGCCTTAACCAAGATCTTCTGGTGTAAGGCTTTGAGGCTCATCTCCCTCTGGAACTGGAACCTCTCTACTCATGTAGGTGTCCAATTCATTTTCTTCAGAGAGATCAAATACTTCCATGCTTGGAAGTTGTCAACTTCACCAAGCTTATCATCAAGCTGATGAGAACGTCAAATGGAAATAGCAAAAGATTAGATCTTACTGATTTGAGGTGTCTGCCCTGGTTCCAGAGCTGGTTGGTCTAGGGTTTGTCAGAGAAACCCTAATTTTCAAAACTTGTAATCTTTCAGATCTGATTGGATAAAAAGATAGATCTCTTCAAGTTGAGCTGTCCAATGTACTCCTTTTCTGAAAACAGTGGAGGGAAGCTTCTGGAACAGGAAGCCCTAGTTTTCCAATTTCTCCTGCAGAAATGTCTGATACTGTTTCTGTGCTATCTCTGAAATTACTACTACTCTGTGTCTGAAACTTCTCACTGAGGTAGCCCTGCATGTCCCTGTTCCGACACGACAGGTTTCAGCAGAATTGGTTTCACCAATTGGGACTTATGATCATTTTCGCAAGGTGACCTGTTACAGGACTGTTCAGAACAACGAAGTTGTATGGACTGCCACATGTCATTGTTTCATCTTCCGAGTCTGAAACTCGGACCACCGAAAGTACAGTCCGTGCCCTTTCTGGAACATCTTCCGAAATTTCATTTGGACCTTTGTAGCCCAAGATATAGCAATTCTCCCTAGGTGTCCTGTTTAGGGATGAATCCTTGAAGAGGCTGGAACCCTAACTTGGAGGGATCATATCTCCCAGAATATAGTAAATCAGAGGCTGAATTTTGGACATCGTGTACATCAGAATTTTATCTTCGACCTCTGCAATTTTCAGCTCCTGAGCCTTCTCCAATCCCGAGATATAGCGAATGTACCAAAACTTATCAGTTTTAGTATTTAGGGTTTTTCCAGCTCGGGGTCAAACTAGGGTTTGACTTTCTCGGAGTTTCACCCAACCAAAAATCTTGAACCAGGTCTCTAAACTTCGATTTTGATGAGGAGAGCAATCCTATGCCGGGCTCACTCAAAAATTCCTCTTCTGTAGAAAGCCCTAAATTTCCGCACCGAAAACTGAAAATGCTCGGAATCAAATTCTGCTTCGACAGAAAGATGTGCCCTTTAATGGAGAGTCAACCTAGCATACTTTTGCTAATGGATTGTGGAGAGAGACCCAAAAACTAAGAAGCCCTAGCTTCTGTAGCTGCACAATGTCTTCTTTCAGGGTGGCTCTAATACCATGTTGAATTTTTAATGGTTATATCAGATCTTAAAACATTTAGCATCATAATAGCATAACCATAAGCCAAAAGATCATTGAAAGATAGACAAGCACAACCATACAAAAAAAGAACACAAAGATTTATCTTGGGAAAATCCAGCAAAACCTTCCTCAATATAGATGCCCCAAAAGATAAAAGGTAAAACCCAAAAGACTGATCCTCCTTCTCCAGCCACAGCTCTTTCTCTCTGTCTCTCATGCGCTACACAAGTGAGTGTGTGTGTTCCAAATGAGGAGCGCCACACCTCTATTTATATTCATCCGTTCATTTTAATAATTAATTTTGACATGTAGGCTCGAGTTAATCATGTAGGCTCGAGTTAAACATGTAGGCTCAAGTAACCACAATTGGGGTGCTAATGACCCACCTTTACAATTTGAGGGGACTACCTCATCACTCTTATTAGTTCTTTCGATTAGAAGCATCGGAGTATAAAGAAATACAATTGGTTCTCCCGGTAGGACCATTGGGGACCACAAAAAGTACATATAGAATATTCTTCGAAGTTACAATATTTCAACACGTGGACCTATGAGTGTCCTTTCTTTCAATGGTTACAGTTGCTGCGTAACCTTCATTGATGACTATTCCAGGAAAACCCGGATCTATTTCCTGAAGACTAAATCAGAGATCTTTGAGAGGTTTCGGGAGTTCAAGACTCTCGTGGAGAACCAAACAGGAAAGAAGGTTCGGGTGTTGAGGACAAACAACGGGGGTGAGTACACCTCCAATGAGTTCATGGAGTATTTTTCGGCAGAGGGGATCAAGAAAGAGCATGCTGTGCCCCATACCCCCCAGCATAATGGAGTTGCAGAGTGGAAGAACATGACTATGGTAGGAGCAACCAAGGCCATGCTATTTGATCAGGGATTACCACTATTCCTTTGGGCCGAGGCATACAGGACTGCAGTGTACATTCAGAACAGGTGTCCCCACACAGCTTTGGGGAGGAAGACACTCGAGGAGGTCTTCACAGGCACTCGTCCAAATGTGAGTCACAATTGCATATTTGGGAGTGTCTGCTATTGTCGTGCTCATGCTGACACTAGGAAGAAGCTAGACCCTTTTGGAGAGAAGGGGTTATTTGTTGGATACAACAAGACTTCAAAGGCATACAAAGTTTACATTCTTGCTCGCAAGAGGATCATTGTGAGCAGGGATGTCTAGTTCGATGAGGACCAGGCCTTACAGAGATCTATGGATTTACCAACATAGCAGCAACCAGCACAGGACTCAGAGGTCAAGTTGGAGGAGCCAGAGGTACAGGTACATGTATAGACACAAGGCATAGGTTCTGGTAATCAGAGGGAGTTAAGTGGACATGATCCTTCTATCTTTGATAGGGAGGATGAGCAGCAGCAGGAGGACATCCAACAATCGCAGAAGGCAGACACTAGGCCACGACCTAAGTGATATAGGTCCACTCTTCAGGATTCCAGGCAGGTTAGTCTTGCACAGAGATCTTTTAGATGGAGTTTACCACCAGAGAGACTCAGTTATATGGCATTGATGACAGAGTTGATTAACTCTGAAACTTCCAGTTTCGAGGAGGCTGCACAACATGATGTGTGGCAGGAGGCTATGGTTGTGCCAAGGCCTGAAGGTAAAAACGTGGTGGGATCCAGATTGATCTACAAGGTAAAGCTTGCCGCAGACGGAAGTGTAGAGAAATATAAGGCGTGCTTCATGGCTAAGGTGTTTTCACATAAGGAGGGTATTGACTATGAGGAGAACTTCTCCCCTGTTGCCAGGTATTCTTCCATTTGGACCATTACCTGTTTAGCAACAGAGATGGGTTGGCGAGTCCATCAGATGGATGTCAAGACTGCCTTCCTCAATGGAGTGATAGAGGAGGAGGTATATATTGAGCAACCAGAGGGGTTTGATGTGGAGAATAGGGAGACGCATGTATGCAGGCTGCATAGAGCTCTTTATGGGCTCAAGTAGGCACCTCGAGCATGGTACTCGAGGATTGACTGCTATCTATGGGAGATGGGATTTCAACGGAGTGAGGTTGATCACAACCTGTACTTCTTGACAGGTGAGGTGCCTCTCATACTTGTCCTATATGTGGATGATCTCTTTCTTGCAGGAGATGAAAGACCTTGGGTTGATGCATTACTTTCTGGGCTTGGAGGTTTGGTAGAGAGATGGATGCTTCTTCATTGGAAAGGGGAAGCATGCAGTAGAGATCTTGAAGAGATTCAAGATGGAAGACTGCAAGCCTATGGCCATACCTCTAGTTTCCAACTGGAGGAAGATTGATGCATCAGGGTCAAGCGGATTTGATTCTACCTTGTATCGTCACCTTATCGGATCGCTTATGTATCTGGTCAACACTCTACCAAACATCAGTTTTGTAGTCAACTTTTTGAGTCAGTTCATGATGGACCCTCGAAGAGTGCATTGGACGACTGTGAAGCACATACTTCGCTACATCAGAGGTACAATGGAGTATGGATTAGTTTATGAGCGTAGGGGGAGTGTACAGTTAGCAGGATTCATGGATGCTGACTGGGAAGGATGTGTAGAGGACAAGAAGAGCAGTTCAGGTTGTTTTTTTAGTATTCGATCAAGGGTTGTCTCTTGGTTCAATAGGAAGCAGAAGTCAGTTGCATTGAGCTCGGCAGAGGCCGAGTACATGGCAGGCATCATGGCTGCTTGTGAGGGTATGTGGCTGAGGAAGTTACTCTCAGGGTTGTTCGAGTGCGAGCTAGAGGCTACAGTAGTTCATTGTGACAATCAGAGTGGCATCAGGCAATCTGAAAATCCAGTGTTCCATGACCGAAGCAAACACATAGACATCAGGTACCACTTCTTGAGAGATTGTGTTCAGAGAGGAACCATTCGGTTGGAGTACATGCAGTCAGATGAGCAGGTGGCGAACATTTTTACGAAGGCACTTTGCAAACACAGTTTTGTGATGTTTAGGGATAAGTTGGGGTTGCTACAGAATCCCTTCCTTGTTGAGAGGGAGTGTTAAACTAGCAGCAACAAGGAAGGTCTTCTTGCTTGCATGTGTTTATGCATGCAGAAGACTTAAATTAGGAATCTGATTGTATTTAATTATTTTCCTAAGTTTACTTTGGAAAATAACTAAAGTGATCTAATTATTTATTGACTTTAAGTGAAAGTGAAATTAGGGTTTTTGCTTTACCTAAAGTGTTAAAAGATAGGTCAATTGGTGGAGAGGACACACAGTTGCATTTCGATAGAGACGGAGGAAGAAGTGTGAGAGAGAATTTTGGCGAAGAAGTCAAAGGAGCACTAACTCAGGAAGGCAACCCTAAATTGCAGAGGAGAGAGACACGAGTCTTTGGCGGAGGTACACCATACAACAACAACAATAACACCGCACAACAAGGATGTATATCAACAAGCTGCCTTGGGAATCGTGCCACCTCACAGGTTTTTCTCAGTGATTTTTGGGTGTTTCAATTTTTTCATCTAGGGCATAAATCGATTTTTTGATATTGTAAAAGCTCTGTATTTTCTTACTAAAATATCCTCTCATACTGCCGCATTGGTTTGCCCATCTTGGGTTTTGTCCAAGGGTTGCTATGCAAAAAGATTGTGTCGTTTCTATTGATGTGATTGATGTTGTAAATGGTTCGTAGTTTTATATTCCGCTGCATACTGTAAAGAAGTTCATGTGTGCTTATTTCAGTTAAATTTAAATATATTGTTTTAGCACTAGTTGAGCTTTAAAGGAAAATTTACAATTTAGGTTAGGGTCGTTGCTCATCTCTCTAGAGACATGTACATAGCAGTTTGCTACTTCCCCTCAACCTCATCATTGTTCACCATTCATAATAACCTCGCGGGGGACCTATACCTAGATTTGTATGTCGACATCATTCAATACTCAGAGATCAGAGAGGTAATCCTTCTAGGTGACTTCAATGCCTGCATTAGATCCCTTAAGATCCCCCCTACATGATTGCTTAGAGGACACATTTTGTACTAAGGTGATGGACCTAGAGTTAACAAGACTCAGACTTTCTAATGATGCTTTGGGGCCCATTACAGAATATGGTCAACACCTCCTACAACTTAGGGTGTCCCATGATTTACCGATCCTAGATGGCCTTCCTTGCTTTCCTGCTTCTTGACACTTAACATGCTTCACACATAGAGGGGAAGCTAGTGTAGTGGATTATGCCATGGCCAACCTAGATCTACTCTCTTATACAATGCCAGCATGGATCTACTCTCTTATACAATCTTATCCCCATTCCCCTAGCAAACCATGCCCTTCTCACTTTTTCTGTTCAAGCCGACCCTCCCTTGCGCCCACCTCCCTTGGTGTCATCCTGGACGACTATCATCTTTGATAAGGAGACCTAGATACTTTCTCTTCCCATCTTTGCCAAATGCTACCTCCTGCCACCCAATTCCAATTCTCATCACTTAGATCTACATTTGTCAACTCGAATGTCTTTCCTCCACCACCTGGGAAGCAACCTTGAAATCCTATTCCCATGTCACTAGGTCTACCTCCCACCCCCTAAAATTGATCTCCTGCACCATGAATAAGTTTGACACATACTGTACAACCCTCCATATTCAACTTTGTCATGTCTTCTCTCGAGACCACCATTCCCATCCTAGCCTAAAAGCTTCTATTGCTGCTTCCTTCGCCACAAGTACGTCTCTATAGCACTCAAAAGAGATGTAACTTGCGTGCCTCTCTTGTTTGCTCCCCTTATACACATTTGATCAACTATTTTCCTTTGTCACCCCCCCTTCCACCCATTCTAGACCCTGACTCCATGTTTTCCTGTTACACTGCATCTGTACCCAGCGTACCTTCAGATGTGCCCCAGGGAGAGAGAGCCAATTTTTTTGACCAAGAGGGGTGTTATTGAGCAATGATGGTCATGGCTGGGCCCTTTGGTCCTTCCTTTACGAGTACTATGGCTTAATGGCACTGTTGATTGCCCTTTGTTGGGGTTTTTAACCCCGGGGTTGGTGTTCGGGGCTCCTAGGGGTTGATCACTGGGTCACATGACCCCATACCTTGTTTGCTTGCTCTGGTGGCTTTTGCTTCAACTAGAGACATTCTTCTCCCTTCACAGCCACTTAGGACACCCTCCTGGCCCTTATGCATGTTGGCGCCTTCTCTCCTTGGTCTCTTTCCTCATAGGAAGCTATCTTCCACCCTAGGCCTTCTTGCCGCTTTGAGGGATTTTATAGCATTCTCGGGGTTAGATGGGGTATAAGGCCCTCCCTCCAGCTCACTCCATCCTTTTGTTCGGAGTGATTCACTCGCTTTAGTAGTTTTTGGCACCTAGGGGAAAAATACCCCAGGCAGTCTACCTTGAGTCTACATTAGGCCATTTTATTATTATTATTTTGTTATAATTTTAAGTTGACATTTTTATAATTTCAAATTGACAATTTAAAGGCATGTCTGTTTGGATATTTTTGTAAAAGTGAGTATGAGATCATATAAATAGATATTCTCACTTCGATTTTAAAACAAGACAAATGGGATAAAGCATTATGCACTTATTTTAGCTCACCTAGGGCTCTTTGGAGTGATGCACACCTCTTGAGGAGACTTCTTTTTTGGGTTTAATGGCAGTCTCTTGAAGCATCTTTGGTTCTTGCTCTTTGCTAAGGTGATGCTAGAATTGTTTGCTTAACACATACACAAGGAGGTATCTATGCTCTTGTCTTGATTTCTCTTTGTTAAATGTTGATGGATGATGCTTGTTTATGGTTGGATGGTAGCCATTAGTGCTGCATTTTGTCTAAACCAGGTCGTTTTCAGCCTTTTGTCACCCTAGTATTATGAAGGACGTCCTCTAGAAAGATTCCTTAGAAGCTTGGGCCTTAGGTCTTTGAGTTTTGCCCTAGCTAGGCTTTCTTTAACAAGCTCTTGTGGTTGTTGGGGAAGGCCCTAGCTTGCCAAACTTTGGAAAGACGTCTCAAGAGGAAGGCTGGTCACCTTCCTTGTTGCCCTAGGGTTAGGGTAAAACTTTAAGACCCCTTGGCTTTATTTTCATACAATTTTCCTTCCATTTAATTGCATTTTGATATGTTTATATTTGCATTTTACATGGTAGATTAGGGTAATTTTAGGCCTGCAATTTTATGTTAAAAACCCTAAAAATAAAAAATTTAATTTTTTTGCACTTTCTGGCCTTCCTAAAATTTAGGCCACCTTCTCCATAAATTTCACCTGGCCTATAAAGCCCTAAAGACCCTAAGGCAGAATTATAGGGAATCCTAAAAATACAAAAATTGCAAAAATCTCAAAATCTTCCCTAAAAATGCCCTAAAAAAAGTCGTAAAATCAGACCTAACAACCCTAGCAACCTCCTCTTCCTTTCTTCCTAGACCTCCACTCCTTTTCTACCCCTTGGCCTCCCCTAAATAGACATTGGCTGCCCTTTTGGGACAGTCTTTTGTGGACTGTGTCAGCTCTTTGTGACTGCTCCTTAAGTCTGCAATTTTATTGCAGACTGTCCACTAGTGGACAACCCTTAAACACTTGAACTTTTGTAGTCCATTGTGGACTGCGGGTCGCCTTTAGGGCAGTTTCGGTGGCCTCTTCAAAGGCTGCAATAAAGTGCAACATGTTTAGACCTTAAACCATCACATTCCTAGGTCTGTATAGTGCATTAAACTACTTGCAAACAGTCTTCATATTGCTTACATAAAGGGTATTCATTCCTTTTGATGAACTATTCGATAACTGCTTTCAATAGTGATTGATATTCACAGTATTTGGGTAATTTATACCGTTGATGCTTATGTTTTGATGACAGTTATGTATGGTTAGGGAATGATAAATGCTTATGGTAAATACTATTAAATGGATGCATGAATGCTAGTGTTGTCATTATCATTGTTACTGCTGTCATAACACCTTTTTTACATCTCACTTTTCAATTTATATACTGTTGCAACAAGTGATTATACTTGCATTTGAAGTGGTAAATACTAGTCAACAATTACATTGCTAATGGTCTTGATTTTTGTAACGCCCTGGTTTTGACCCCGTTTGCATTAAATGTATTTGATGTATATGTTGTAATTAATCGTGGTGTGGAGCTAAAGGCAAAGCCCCGCCATGCATTATCGTTTTATGTTTCGGCGATTAAATCGGTGCCGATGGTATTTTGTGCTAGCTAGGCACGTTATGCTTTTTAAATCATCATGTAAATATGCAATTAATTAAAAACCCACAACTAGCTATGTCAATGCAACAATAATGAGATGGGGTCATGATTCCTAAGGATAGGGGGGGGGAATATTTAACCTCTGAGCCATTGGGGAGAAGCCAAGTGTCATCAGGAGAACCCATCAACTACCAACCACCTTTCCTTGTCTTATTCACCAACCAATTTAATTCCCATGAGTTAGTTGGGTAGTTATTGCCTTGGGGAACGTATGCATGGGCAACCGTCAGTTCTGGCAGGGTTGTCAGTCCTTGACACCACGCATGCCCAAAGAGGGTGGGAGATCGCATTCAATTCCCTCACGTGGGCAGAAAAACCCATTCTACATTCATGCATGTAGCAAGTTTTCCAGAGGCATTCGCGTTCTGTTTTCCTTTCACGATTTTGTCTGTGTGTGTGGTTTCCTTCACGTTGGGGGGTTGTTTTTGTCATTTTACTCAAGCTGGGAAATTGATTTTGTCTTCCCCACGTTTTTGGGAGCTGTTGTGCATTTTGCATGGACGTTTTTGCAGTGTTCTTCATTTTTCTCATGGCTGGGAAGTGTTCTATGAAGGTTTAGTGGTTGGGATCATTCCTGGACATTTTTGTGTGGTTTCCACGTCTCCATGGTTGGTATTTTCTTGTTGTTAGGGTTGCACAGCTAGTGGGGGGATAAAGCCACGAGTTTGGGGTGCTGTTGAGTTGTTTTGGCCACGTTATGGCCATAAACGACACTGGAAATCGAATTGCACATGTTGAGCTATTCTACCCAATTGCCATTCCCGATCTTGGCATCTGTGATGTTTTCCTTCAATCCCAGAACTGAGCCATTGGGGAGAAGCCAAGTGTCATGAGGAGAACCCATCAACTACCAACCACCTTTCCTTGTCTTATTCACCAACCAATTTAATTCCCATGAGTTAGTTGGGTAGTTATTGCTTTGGGGAACGTATGCATGGGCAGCCGTCAGTTCTGGCAGGGTTGTTAGTCCTTGACCACACGCATGCCCAAAGAGGGTGGGGGATCGCATTCAGTTCCCTCACGTGGGCAGAAAAACCCATTCTACATTCATGCATGTAGCAAGTTTTCCAGAGGCATTCGCGTTCTGTTTTCCTTTCACGATTTTGTCTGTGTGTGTGGTTTCCTTCACGTTGGGGGGTTGTTTTTGTCATTTTACTCAGGCTGGGAAATTGATTTTGTCTTCCCCATGTTTTTGGGAGCTGTTGTGCATTTTGCATGGACGTTTTTGCAGTGTTCTTCATTTTTCTCATGGCTGGGAAGTGTTTCTATTAAGGTTTAGTGGTTGGGATCATTCCTGGACGTTTTTGTGTGGTTTCCACGTCTCCATGGTTGGTATTTTCTTGTTGTTAGGGTTGCACAGCTAGTGGGGGGTAGAGCCACGAGTTTGGGGTGCTGTTGAGTTGTTTTGGCCACGTTATGGCCATAAACGACACTGGAAATCGAATTGCACACGCTGAGCTATTCTACCCAATTGCCATTCCCGATTTTGGCATCTGTGATGTTTTCCTTCAATCCCAGAACTGATATTGCTGTGTGTACATCGTTGTTTGGTCTCTGAACCAGTTTTGGAGTGGAAATGGGCTATGAGCAAGCTTGATAAACCTAGTGGAAGAAGGAACCTCACAGGCAGAGCTAGAGGGCTGGCTTTCTTCTTTGCACACCCTGAATAGCAGTGGAAGGGAAGGCATAGTGTGAGGGATTGTGTAGCAGAGAAAGGGATGCTTCATTGTGTTGGGTGTGTAGGTGTTTTAGAAGTTAGGCTAGATCTGGTGCGGGTGTCCATAGCTCTTTGGTTGAGCTCACTAGCTTAGCAGTCAACTTTTCCAGCTCCTGTATAGCCTGATAAACCCAATTGCTTTGGCTTGGCTGAGTGTTGTGTATCCTTGGCTACGTGTGAGCCTGCTAGTGTTCCCTTATTCCTTGTGGGAATCATGCCCAGCTCGGGGGTGGCAGTGTTGCTGAGAGATTGATGAGCACACTGGCTTATGGTTGGGTGGAACGTTGCAGCGACGTAGCTGGTTGTGGGACAAGCTTCTTCTAAGATAAGTATTCTTGTGTTTAAATCCTTGCAACTGTGTTTGTTTTATAAATCAATATGAACATGTTAAATGCTGTGAATGAATGAATTTGCTTCTGCTGTTTGATAATCATTTATGCATCTGTGTATGCTTTTATTTCATTGCATTTTATCTTATGTTCATGGGGCTAAAATGCTCGGAATAGCTAGCAGTTATGTTAGTCGCGTCCTCTCAGCCGAGTAGAGGGGCGGGGACGTGACAATTTTCACTTGGCTAGTGAACATTACAAATTGTTAAATACATTGATGCATTAACGAATGAAATTGATATACTAATTTGTGTTTACAATATATAGTATGTTTTCTTCCTTCTTACGTTGACTCCAACAAGGAACTGGTCACTAACGTCCTCCAAAGAAGATATCTTCTAGTGTTTAGTGTTCTTGCAGAGTGACAATAGGGCTCTCCCCTAAGAGGTTTTTGACTTTTGAAGAAGTTAGGAGAAGTGACTAAGGTGACAGTGGTCAGTTTCTCCACATGTGCTTACCTCCCACCCTTAAAATTGATCTCCTGCACCATGAATAAGTGCTTCGACACATTTTGTAAAGCCCTCCATATTCAGCTTGTGCTCTCTCGAGACTACCATTCCCATCCTAGCCTGAAAGCTTCTATTCCTGCTTCCTTCGCCACAAGAATGTCTCTATAGAACGTAAAAGAGATGTGTGACTTGCGTGCCTCTCTTGTCTGCTCCCCCCAAACACATTTGATGCACTATTTTCCTTTGTCACCCCCCTCCACCCGTTCCATACCTTTACTCCATGTTTTTCCATACCTCTACCTTGTATGATTTGCTTGGGCAACCCCTGATTTAGGTCACCTCCCCCCTTGCTACATATTCTCATGCTAGGACATTTGAGAGGGAGTATAGGTGATGAACACCTGTAAAGTTGTTGATGAAGAGGGGTTTCAGGTAGAGTTCTTCAAGCATGGCCTCCATGCTTTGGATGGGCATCTTGTAGACTTGTTCAACCATGTTGTTTGCACTGATTTTCAATCACCTTGGTCACAACACACCATCCACTCGATCCACAAATTGGTCCCTAGTGCAAATTCGAACAAGTACAGGACAATCATGGTGGATCACATGTTTTCCAAGTGCTACAATTTTCCATATGAGGCTCTTTGTAGAGCTTGAGAGGACACATCTTAGAGCTAGGGGATGGATTGGTTTTTGACTTGCCCATTAGATTGTTGACCACATCCTCACTCTTCGAGCCATCATTGAGGAGGCACAACATCACTCTTTTAAAGTGTAATTTTGTTTTGTAGACTTTCAGAAAGCCTTTGAATCTGTTCCCTTGGGAGGGACTTTTGTAGAGACTCAGAAACATTGGCATTTTAGATACATTATTGACAACCATCATGCACCTATACGAGTTAGTACTCAGTCATCTCCACATTGCTCACAGGTTGTCATACTTTATTAGGAGTATCATTGGAGTCAAACTAGGGTGCCCCCAATCCCCTGCCCTATGTGGTATCTACATTGTTGAACTTGAATCCTTTCTACAAGATCACATCTACGATGGGGATGGGAGCCTTCTCCATCAGGTGTTGAGTTCTATCCCACTCTTTCTTGACGATGTAGTTCTCCTATCATCTTCCTTGGAGGGGCTTTATAGACAACTAGATGCTTTGGCACTCTTCTGTGACCTTCAACATTTGACGATCAACTTGGGTAAATCCAAGGTTTTAATCTTCAATGGGTCGAAGAAGGTTCTTCAGGATCACAACTTCTTTTTCAGAGGGGAGGAGCTTGAGATAACCAACACTTACACTTATTAATGGGTTCAATTCTCAAGGCCTTGTTTTAGCTCGAGACATGCTCTTCAACCCTAGGTCAACAAAGGATATGGATCCGAAGACATCCTTGAGAGACAATGTTTTTGACACTAGTTTTAGGACATTTAGTTGAAAACGTCCCTTATGGATACCATAGTCCATCCCACAATACTTTATGTCTTAAAGGTTTGGGGATTTGTTTACTAAGATTTTATTGGGTTTCAACCAAACGAGTGTAGACCCTTTTCCATTGACACATCATCATATGCAAGGAGACAATCCCCCAACCGATCATTCTTGCAGAGATTGGGGCTCAATCCTTTCAGCTTGAGACATTTTTCAACCTTGTTTCACTTCGTCACCGCATCTGGAGTTTCGTTGACATCATGAAGGGGTGAGACAGATATCCATACTTGGCCTACTGCTCATAGAAGTCCATTGCCTCTTCCAACCCCCAATACTTTATGGTTTAGATGTTTGGGGGCCTTGTTTACTAAAGTTTGATTGGGCTTCAATCGAGAGTGTAGACCCTTATCCTTTGACACATCGTCAAATTCAAGGAGACAATCCCCCAATCGATCATTCTTGTAGAGATTGGGACCTGATCCTTTCAGCTTGAGATGTTTTTCAATCTTGTTTCACTCCTCCAACACATCTAGAGTTTCACTAACATCACAAAGGGGTGAGATAGATATCCATACTTAACTTATTGCTCATCGTAGTCCATTGCCTCTGCTAGTCAATAGGGGCAATCTCGACGTTGATTTGCATGGCGTACAGATCTTTTTTCACAAGATGTTTTTCAATCTTGTTTCACTCCTCCAACACATCTAGAGTTTCACTGACATCACAAAGGGGTGAGATAGATATCCATACTTAACTTATCGCTCATCGTAGTCCATTGCCTCTGCTAGTCAATAGGGGCAATCCCGACGTTGATTTGCAGGGCGTACAGATCTTTTGAGGTTGGTGAGTGTATCGATGGACCGTCTTCCTCCATTTAGATACTCCCTTGATGCACCTGGCCACCTTTTACCGACTAGACAAGAGTTGAACATCATCATCCGAGAGGACCTCTACAAACAATTTATTCAAGTCACCTAGACAAACCCTCAGGGTGGATTGCATATGAAGATGGCCTTCTACATTGAGCACTTCATGGAAATGAGGGACGGTCTCATCACTCAACCCCACTACATAGATAGGCATTGGGTGCACTTTGTTTGCATCCCCTTGGGACAATTCAAAGTGGGCTCTTATAGACTTCGGGCGGAGGTGTACCACTAGATAGATTAATCTGATAGAATTTGCCAGTTGTGTCATGTTTGAGAGGTCGAGAGAGAGGAGCGCGTCATCTTTCATTGCCCCATCTACTATGAGATCTATAGGTGGTTCCTTTGCTTCTTTAGGGGTCCCCAAAGTCTCTCGAACTTCAATAGGTACCCCAATCAGAGATGTCTAGCCCTATACATGCAAGAGGTTTTCAGACTCCTCTGCCATGCTCTCCATCCTCCCCCCAGACTAGACTCCACTAGGAGCCTGACCTCATACTTTACAATGCTTCTACCAGCTATGGACACCAAGAGATAGATGGATAGCAACATGGCATCTGACTCTAGATCTGTTGGACTAGAGGGATCATCTCTCCCTCCAAAGACCTTGATGATGTTACTCGACTTGATCCACTACCGACAGGCAATCGAGACCACCTGGGATCCAGCAAAGGACAATCCCCCACCTGCAAAATCTCAAAGGGCGGTCCATATCCTCCCCCAGCTCTTCTCCAGGGAAACATTCCAGATTAAGTTTCCTCCGATTAAGTTTCCTCCACTCGGCCTTAGATGCTATTAGAGATAGTTTTGGCAGAGCATGATTTGCATTACCATCATCTCTACTTGTGCTCTACTCTCGAAACCCTGGGTCCTTTCTTATTTTGTACAACCTCCTCTCCATGCACTCATTTGTGCTCATAGTTTAGGGCTTTCTCAGGCCTTCAATTAGATTTAGTCTTCACTCTCTACTCTTTGCTTATTGTATCCTGCTTTAGGGGCCCTTTCTGGTGCTCTCGCTTTGTTTTGACATCATTGTACTCAACTGCCCCATTGACCTACCTTTTGTGGACACTTGCTGGACTTTAATAAAATTATCTTATCTTATCTACAAATTTGAGACCAAGTCTATTTTATAATAAGTAGACAAAATATCACCTTGTGGTAGTTGACCAATATTTCGTTTTTTCTGTTACTCCATCTTTAGTGGTTGGCATTCTGTAGTTGAAATGACAGTGGTTTTCTTTGGCAGAGTACAAACTTGTGATCTGTGCCCGGTAAGCATTTTGCTTGTCTCCCATCTGAATTGCTGAGATTTGTCTCTTGCTCATGTTCTGATCGTTGTGGTATGCTATCATGCTTATTTTGTTATCTTGTGATTGACAGTTGGACTTGATTTGGAGAGTCATTGCAGAGTTTTACTTTAAAGGAACTTGTAAATCTGTGACATCATGCAAATAAAAGCATTGTAATGATAAGGCAGGACAACACATTTTGGATTTGTGGTTATGATTTCAATTTTTCTCATGTCATTTGGTTGCATATGTAGTGCTCGACACATCTGAGGCCAAGTCTTATTTATAATAAGTAGACAAACGATCACCTTTTAGTAGTTGACTGATTGTCCTTTTTTCTGTTACTCCAGCTTTAGTGGTAGGCATTCTGTAGTTGAAATGAGAGTGGTTGCTTTGGCAGATTACAAACTTGTGATCTTTTCCTAGTAAGAGGTCTGGTTGTCTCCCATCTGAATTGCTGAGATTTGTCTCTTGTTCGTGTTCTGATCATTTTGCTACGCTATCATGCTTATTTTTTATTTCGTGATCGACTGTTGAATTTGATTTTGAGAGTCATTGCAATGTTTTACTTAAAAGGAACTTGTACATTCGGGACATCATGCAAATACAATCATTGCAATTACAAGGCAGGATCTACAGAACAGGCACATTTTGGATTTGTGGTTACGATTTTCATTTTTGTCATGTCTATCAGTTGCATACATAGTAATCTACACATCTGAGGCCAACTCTAATTTATAACAAGTAGACAAAATATCTCCTTGTGGTAGTTGACCAATTGTCCTTTTTTCTACTCCAGTTTTAGTGGTGAGCATTCTGTAGTTTAAATGAGAATAGCTTGCTTTGGCAGATTACAAACTCGTGTTCTGTACCTAGTAAGCAGTCTGGTTTTCTACCTCCTGAATTGCTGAGATTTGTCTCTTGCTTATGTTCTGATCAGTTTGCTGTGCTATCATGCTTGTTTTGTTATCTCGTGTTTGACTGTTGGATTTGATTTTGAGAGTCAATGCACAGTTTTACTTAAAAGGAACTTGTAAGTTTGGGACATCATGCAAATTCAATCATTGCAATGATAAGGCAGGATATGCAGGACAGCCACAGTTTAACTTCTTGGGTCTTCCTATTCGTCAGGTTGGTTATTTATATTTGATTATTTTATTGGTTTCACTTTATAGTACATATTCTTGAGCTTTAAAATTGTCCAATGGCCATGACATAGTTGAAGGTTCTAGTATTGGTTAATATGGTTGAGAAGTTCACTTTGTATTTTAAGAAATTTCTGCATGGGAAGCTTGGTTTGATTATGGAGTACGGAATCGAAAAAGAGTTGGTAATAATATGAACCTCTTGTGATACAGGGAGAGAAAGAGTGTCCATTCTATATGCGCATAGGATCTTGCAAATATGGGGTTGCATGCAGATACAATCATCCAGAACCAACAGAAGAAGAGATGGCTCCATCTGCGTCAAATTTCTCAGTAGATGGAACTACAAAATCTTCTTTGGCATCATCATTTGAGATGCCATATTCACCAGTGCATCTGTCAAGGCCTTCACCAAGAAGTCCCCATGTTCCAAGTGCTCATCTGCAGGAACATATGGTTAACATGCATGCTATGAATCCACGGCCTCTTCAAGGCATGCCACCAATGCAAGGGTGGAACATAGACAACCAAGTGAGTTTCTGGATTTTATTTTCGCCATTTTATCGTTGCCATTTCAAGGTGCTTGATGGTTACAGAGGCAATCAACATTACTGAATATCTTTTCTCTATGTTGTCTATTTCCATGTTCATACCTTTATTCAACTCTGATTTTTTTGAGATATTAATTATCCTGTCTGTCATAATAATTTGGAAAAAGGGAAACATTTCCTGCTTACTAGTTAGGATATTTACTTATAATATTTGATTTATATCAAATTACATTTTTGTTCCTCAAACAAACTATTTTTTTTGTATCTTGCTTACATAGGAATGGGAATCTTGTGTGACTGCTCTTTGGCTCCTTGATATATCTTTTTTTTACAGAGGAAGAAATTGTAATTTTATATTTTTATGAAAATCAAAGTTTGAAAAAAATATTGCTGGACACTGAACAGTACATATGTTCTGCCTATCGACTCTAAACTATCTCAAAAAAGTTCATATTAAAAACCTGCTTAAGCCTTGCATCATTTGATAAAGATATCCGAGGGAAGTCCATCCTGGATACATCAACATATCTCAAAAAAGAATTAACCTGTTTTCAGAGATAATTTAAACATAAAAGGCAAGAAATAAACAACATCTGGATCAAATATGAAGCCTGTAGGCTCCCCTCTCTGAGCTTTTCCACCTGTAGCAACCCTATTTGACTTGAAACAGCAGCTTGGGATACACCATTGTCTTCAGAGTTGTGTTCATGATAGATACGTTTGAAGCTTGAAAGTATGAATAGCTCAGCAGAAGTATCTGATCCAGCAAGGGCCTATGAGTGAGGCTTTGAAGTCTGAAAGTACCTTTGGACACTTTCAATAACCAACTTAGATTTTCACCCATGACCTGCAACTTGTACAGATCTTTTTCCAATGCCATTTTCAGAAGGTTAAAAACTGTATGCATCTTAAATTTAATTATTCATCTCACGTGCTTAAGAGCGAGTATCTGATCCAGCAAGGGCTAAGAGTGAGGTTTTGAAGTCTGAAAGTCCCCTGGACACATTCAATAACCAACTTAGATTCAACTGTGACCTGTGATTTGTCCAGATTATTTTCCAATGCCAGTTTCAGAAGGTTTAAAAGTGCATGCCTAAGTTGCACTGAAATGGTTATGGGAATGGATGTGGGTATGGGAAGGGAAACCCATGCGGCAAATTTTCAAAAAATTTGGATACAATACAATGGGGAAATGGCAATATACACACACATATATATTCAAAAGTACCATGAGACAAACATAATTCGGATGGCCATTCATCAATTAGATTAGAAGTAGTCATGTCATTTATAACAATTGAAATGAGCAAACTCAAATATTGTCATAGACAATATTCTTATATCTTGACACCCTTGTCAAGCATTCAATCAAGAAAATATCAACTACTTCTAAACTTCGATTACCCTAAAATTACTTGAAGGCAGAATTCAAGTGTTAGCATCTCTAATAACAGAATACAACAATTACACCTAGAGAAGAAGTATCGGAACTTGTGATTAAACACAATTTTGGAGGTAAGTCAGTGATTTGACTGAGGTGTATTTGGGTTGGTCCACTGACTAACTACACAATCAACTAGGCGAGGGAGCATCAATTGGGGTTGTCTAGCTTTTTGGGACTGTTATCACAATTCTTGTAGTTGCCCCTTGAGGCGATCCTACCTAGGATGGTAGATGGGAAGGCAACTAAAGATGTGACTTATTGCAGCCAAGACCTCTAAAATGGTTTAGTTGTCACTCCGGCCAAAGCTGTCGTCACTTTCGACAAAGCTAATAGCTAAGCTTAGGGGGTGTCCCTATAACCAAGAAAACCTTACAAATGGACTATCTAAGTGCAATAGTGAAGGTATCTTGATGGAATATCTTAGATCTAATGGTTGATTAAAGATTGGATCAAATTCTAAGAGATGAAATGTGCCTATATGAAAAGCCCCAATTTTTCCCTAGGGTTTTATGCATAAAAATCAGTTCTAGAGGCAAAGAGGTGAAATTATGATAAATTGGGCACTAATAATTAAGGCTAGATGATGGATCTATTATTTGAGAATAGATCTAGCAATATCAGGTTGTGGTTTGAAGAGATTATCACTTTACCCAAGGAAGGTGCCTCTACCTAAGGTAGACCAATGTTTTAAAGTGGGCAAATGGAGTTCGATGGTCATGAAATTTTAAACTTACGGGTTTTAAATTATTTCTAACATGGGTTTCAAGTTTTATTATTAGCCGCAAACCGAAATCTACAGATCTAAAATTTAAGAGTTTTAAGATTAGGGTTTTAATTATTTTTATTATGCTCGAAAAGGTATATAAAGAAAATAGCTATAAAAATGAAGATGGACCTACCTAGAATTGAGAGATGCCATGAGATGTTGCCCTTCGTCCAACATTGTGAACATGAGAGCTTAGATCCACTACCAGTGAGGGCCCAACAAATTGCCCAGTGTGCCCCTCCTGCAGAAGACAAACAATACACAATAAGAAACCTAAGATCGTGATTGAAATGAGTCCTGCAATAAAATAAGTACATGCAAGATGACAAGGAGAGGTAATAATCAAATGATAAGCTATGAAACCGGATTCGTCCAAAAGGGCCTGTGTGTCCCGTGTCCGACATATGCAAGATGACAAGGAGAGGTAATAATCAAATGATAAGCTATGAAACCGGATTCGTCCAAAAGGGCCTGTGTGTCCCGTGTCCGCATGTCGGACACGGACACGCTGACAGATCGTGTCCGACACGTCTTGGCAGCATGTCCTGTTTTCGGATAGGCGTGTCTGAGGACTGTTAGTGCATGTCCGGAAAACAGGACATGTTTTCCACTAAAAAAACGTCCGGAATTGCTTTAAATCAAAATTTTCACTTTATTTTTATCATTTGCAAGTGTGGAGAGGGTTCTAAAGTGTGTTTGGTGTGTAGGTGAAGAAGATTTGAAGGATTTAAATGTGTAATTACTAATGTTAAATGTGAATTGATTTTGATTTCTATTGAATATTTGTAAAAATTTGGATCTATATGTCTATAATTTAATATATATAATATTTAACTATATATATATATATATATATATATATATAACGTGACCTACGTGTCCTGATTTTGGGGGTCATCGTGCCCATGTCGGACACCTGAATCCCCGTGTCCTTTGTGTCTCGTGTCCTCGTGTCAGGTGACTTAGATGATAAGCAAGATACACAAGAAAACTCCCTATCAAAATGAAATAGAAGAGAGAGAGAGAGTCTCCTCAACAGAGTCACCCTCCACCAAGTCGCCCCTCCTGTAAGTAAATTCAACTCAAATGTTTTCCGGTATGTGGAAAATAAGGTCTGTTCCCAAAGAGGCTAAGAAACACAAGAATCATGAACGCCCCAAAGAAATCTAAGAGTGCCAAAAATATTTTCTATTATCTTCATTATAAGAGCCAGATTCTCGATGGGATACAATGAGGGGATCACCACTCTTAAATAGATCGAGAGTGTGTCCACAATTTAACTAACATCCATCCAATGGTTGAGATTAAAACCAGTGAAGCATGACTCGGCCAAGACTTGCGGGTACTCGCGAGTCTGCCCGAGTCAAACCCGAAAACGAGTAACCGGCCCATACTCGTCTGCAAACTCGCCAACTCAGCAATAATCGTAGAACTCGGGAGACTCGCCCAAACTGGACACTTACTCGACCGGACTCGCGCATGACTCGGCACATACTCGAACTTCTACTAAAAAATCAAATTTGCTCTTGAAATTTGGGTTTAACTTCGGCTCTTGAAATTTGCCCACATTTGGCAATGCCTTATTTCTCCAGACTTTCGCCGCTGAAGAGACAGGATGAGTGGTGGCTTTATCCAATCGTAGTCACACAGTTTCCCATCGGTGACCTGTCAACGGTTTCCTTACGGGTGTCATCTTATCGGCATTGTCATTTCAAATGACTCATTTGCATTCTGGTAGTCACGCGGCTTCTTATCGATGGCCACTATGCGGCTTCTTATCGATGGTCGATGGCCACTATGCGGCTTCTTGTCTTTGCTGCCCTCTGTTTTGTCTTTTTCGTTAAAGGATATAGTAAACGAAATTGTGCTAATGGCGAAACCTATGAAAATGAGAGAAACATAAAACTAATTCGTGCGGCACTTGATATAGGCCTCTCCTTAATTAACTCATTAGTGACAGACACATCTCTCGAGGGCGATTAAGAAATTTTTATGTGAATCCAAGATAAGGCTCCCAAATTTGGATATAGTAAACGAAATTGTGCTAACGGCGAAACTTGTGCTTGCTGGATGCAAATTCTTCCATTCAATTCATTTTCAATTTGGGATAAATATTGCAGCGGCACTTTATAAGGCATAAGAGGTGAATGTGAATATTTATATGTTAAATGAAAGGTCACTTAAGATTGTATAAACATTTTAAAGAAGTGCTTGAAAGGATAAGATAGTTGTTATTATATGGTAAATAAAATTTCAAAGATCTTGTTATTATAAGAATGCATTATAAAAATTAAAATATAATTGAAGGATTATATATATATATATATATATGAAGATGCATTATAAAAATTAAAATATAATTGAAGGATAATATATAGATGAATTACAATTTACCAAAATTTACTATATTTTAAGTTTTTTTCTATTTGTCGAGTCTTGCCGAGTTTGTCCCGAGTCCTTCCCGAGTCGACGAGTCACATGCCAGCCGAGTCTTTGCCGAGTTCGAGTTGTGCAACATTGATTAAAACATCATCAACGATAGAGATCTTTTATTTGTTTTACATACATGAATCACAAAGACCAATCAAAGGGGGGCACACTTTTTCCCAATGACGCCTTAGACAAGGAAAAATAATACATGAGTGTGATATAACATGATGATACATAGAAAGGGGGCGCCTTAAGGACATAAATCACCCTTTGCTCCCTCACAACATAATAACATAAGATATAACTGGGTGGTACATCAAAGATCATGGACAAGTGCGTCTTCACTAGGAGACACCCCCCTTGGGACCAAGATAACACATGAAATGTGCTCCTTTGAAAGGTATGAAGCATGAAACAAATGTCGAAGACCTCATCTCATCATGCCAAGTCATCCCCAAGCCATTTCCTAGGCATCATTAGCCAAATCGATTTCTTTGCTAGCCATTCTTCCATTAATTTCTTGTCAGAACATCACCTCGGAAAGATAAGAATGCCTATAATTCACTGCCAAGTGCTCCAAGTCCCCATTTGAGTCCAAAAATGAATCCAGAGACATAGGGATATGGCAATGATGAGTACCCATACCCATATCTCCTTTGTAGTGCCCTAGGAGAACAAATAATATCTGTGAATCATCTACGAGCCATTTTTACATGCGTATCTTTCTACTGAATGATGAACTAACCATAACATCTAGTACCTGTTTCTGGAATTGAAAGCTGAGTGTGTCAATGGACTCAAAATGTCCAAATCAACTAGGAATGAGTACTCATACACCATATGTCCATCAAGAAATACATCTATAAGTCCATCCATGCCCGGATAATAAAGATATGGCATGTAACTGTTGATAATAATAAAAATAATGCAAGCCATCATATAAAACCACTGTTTGGAGCATGGAACCATCCAATGAACACTGGAAGGCCATTAATAACCAAGATCGAGCACTGTTGGCCAAACTCATCCCGGAACCTGTATTTGACTTGGTCAAATTGGGTTGACCAGGTAAAAAATGATCAAAATAATGACCAGACTGAAAATCATTGATGCTGCATGTACAAATGGATAAAGTATGCTCCCTTATTTATGTTAGCAACAAGACTAAAATATAAAGTTGCATTTAACTAGTGATCATGAATACAAAACATAAAAGATAAGTTTAGATCAAGGTAACCAGTCACTCCAAACAAGAACTTCAAGTGTATACTCATTTACAGACTTGGCCATTTTGCTAGTAATGGGTGAATGTGGGAGAAACAAGGTTAGGCTAAAGGGTTTGATTTAACAACCTCAACATTGTGACCTCTCAGATAAAGGAGAAAAGGGAAACCACCTATACATATGCTGGCTAGATGAACATTATGGGATGGTGGTTCCTGACAAATGGGTAGAGTGATGACAATGCTTCCAGTAGACTCTAGACAAGCAACCTTTATTTCATTATTCATAGTTAGCTTTGCACACTTTAAGATTCAACATTTAACTTTAACTTTTTGATCAACTTTCACCAGCCATCCTCCAAGAGAAGATGCCCTGAATAGCCTTGTGAGCCTCAGATAATAACTCGGCATGACCTCCATTGCCTGCCACCGTCCATAGGTGTGATGGAGTGATCATCTTGTTTCCCTATCGGAGCAAACGACCTTACATCATACAAAGGATGAGTGCTCGTCCCCTGGCAACTAACTAGCTACGAAAGACATTTAATTTTTTTTTAAAGTATTGTTTAGCAACACTGTTTTTTTTGTCTTAGCATCTGTTTAGATATGATTTTTAAGTTCCAATGCTTTAGTGTCTAAAGACACTTTTATTAGGACTACTTGGTTTCTAGGACTACAGGAGAACATCCCCGTGACAAGAATCACACACTACAGAGCCGAGACACAAAAAAAATATGGAATCTATCCAACATAGAGGCATAGGTGGGGGAAATCCTTGATATCACTATTTAAGGTGTAAATCATGATCAGAATCAAGAATGAAAGATAGTGGATGGATGGAGAAAGTGACAAAATGATGCCATCACTAGCAAAAGTCCCTATGGGGGAATAATCGAGTCCATACTATGATAAGTGCATGACCAACGAGTATACACAAGAACCTCTCAATTAAAGCAACTGAATCACTTCTGCTCTAAACCAACCAATAAGAGCAACATAGAATATCATCAATGCATAACCACCATACACCAAGTCAATCTACCAAAAGAAGTAAAGGAGCACAATAAACATTCAAGCGAACAAATCGTATATACACTGGGTTGCATACTTGCATTTGTAACCTGTAACATTTGAATGGCTCTAGAACACTGCTACTGTATAAACTATGGGCACTGTCATCATATTTGCTCCAAAGTTACCAGAACTGGACCGGAATCGGCAAAACCCACCGGTCAACCCGGTTTCGGTGGGTTTTCGGTCTGAACCAGACCCTCGAACCCTTTTGGGCTGGTTCCATACTGAACTGGTTGGGTTGGTCCACGAACTGCCCGATTCGATATCAAACCGGTCCAAAACCTGTTTTTTGAGAAAACCGACTGGTCCATACAGAGCCGTACAGAGGGTCATAAAAATGTTTTATTTTATTTTATTTTAATTTTATTTTTAGAATGTTGGATGGGGGGATGTATTTGGATACCCTAAAGACACCTCATGAACCTATAAAAAGACCCCCACCCCCTCTCTTTCACTCACACAATTCATCCGAGTGTTTTCGAGTTTGCGCTTGAGTGTCTTCGGATCTTTGAAATTTGAATGTGCTGATTGTTAAGGGTCTTAGAGTTGGTTCCTAGGCTGATTGGAAGAGGAGATTGAAGGAGTATTTTGGAGAATTTGTGGGCTGGATCTCTTTGGAGACATGTGCAGCAGATTTGGAGCATATTTGGAGGCGCTCTTCAAGGTATGTAAATACTAAAATGTGCACGGCATTCATTTAATTTTGTATTGAATAGTCTCTTTAGACTTTGATAGCGTTGTTTTTTTTTTCATAGAATTAAAAAAAATAGGGTTTTAATTTGTAGATTTATATTGCTTGCCATGGCTCCGAAAGATAGAAAATATGCTACATGGGTAAATTGTCAATTAGTTGAGGGAAATTGTGGGAGTCGATGTTGGACATGTGCCTTCTGGACTAGGGGAGTCAAGTCAGGTGGCCCAAGCTTAAGCACCCCATATTGAGGATCAGGATGTAGAAGATGGCTGAGAGTCTGAGTCTAAGGCCTTTGATGAGTCTGATCTTGAGGTTTCAGACGATTCTGATGATTAGATTGTTTAGTCTTTGACTCTAGTCTTTTGTATAGACCATTTAGAGCCTTTTTGTTGATGTATTTTGATGCAGACATGGATTGCACTCGATGTTAAGCGTTATTTTGGTTCTATGAACTCTTATATGCTATATACATGAGAAACTTTGCATATTTTGTGTATAATGGTTTGAACTCACATGGATGCACATGAATATTTAAAAAAAGTAAATTTTGAATATTTTATGTATTTTTGGTGGATTGTTTTATGATCCATTTTTTACCGGTTCCGGTTTCGAGGGTCGATGGGTTCGGTTTTTGTAACCTTGATTTGCTCTGAATGATGAAGAATGGCTAACTCGGTCATTGACCTGGGGTCATGAGGCTTAGTCCTGAGAAGGGGATATTGGGTCAATGCTCTGAATGGCTTGAAATATAGCTCCCATTTGATCATCATGTATACAAAATTATCCATCATCATGCAAGGGACTAGCTCATATCTTTAACAAGCAATGATTTGCATCCTTGTAGCTCCAACAACAATATATGTGATAATAGGGACTGATTTGGATGATCAAAGCTGGCTTAACCAACCATGCTTTAAAGGGATTGGTTAGGTACTCGAGTAACAATAAGTGAGTTTGTGTTGAGCAATATGATAACATGTGTGATGACATGCAATATCGCACTTTATGCTATAACACTATCTTTAGACACCATTGCTTTCCCTTGGATATGTTGTTTACTTTTTATGGCTTATATTGATAAAAATGCTTGAAATAAGATTAAATATCACATGTATACCATATGGATAATTTTCCTGTTGGAAGATTATCGGAAATACATATTGGTTCATGTAACCCTTCATCAATGTAATATGTTATTTTTTAGCGCTAAAGTTGCCTCCGTCTCAATTTTGATATGCAAGTTGTTTTATTACATATGCAAGTCATTGGGGTTTATTTGCAACAAAGCTGAGGATTGGGAAAAAAATATGAGAAAATAAACTGTAATCAGTCATTGAACTTCTACACTAGGCTGTGACACTAACACTATTGTAGACAAACATTTGATGCAATAAAATGTCCACATATTAGTGGTTTTTTGAACCAAAAGTAAGCCTCTATCATTTTTGGAAAATTACAGTGAGAAAAAAACCTTGAGACATAAAAATTCAGATTATGATTTATCAATTTAAGGTTAGGGTTTAGATCTTGTTTTACAAGATTTGAGGCTTTATATTAGGTTTTGAGGCTCAATTTAGGGTTAGGGTTTTAAATTTTCCTTTAGGGTTATTTATTTATTTTTGATGTCAAAAAATCATTATTTCCATTTGGAAACTTACCTTGAAGCAACTGAAACGTTTCAGAAATTTAGGAAACGTTTTAGGAAATAACTGGAAACAACTTCGACATGTTTTAGCAAACAACTTGGAAACACTCTTATTTTTTGGATACAGGCTGGAAACATTTCAGGAAACGGTTGGAAACGACTTGGAAATGTTTCTGTTTTTGGATATGGGTTGGAAAAGACACTTGGAAACTTTTCAATGCCTTTTCTAAGCTATATCCCCTTCGTTCCAATTTCCGAAATAGGCAATTTCCGAAACAGGGAACGACGTATCCCCCATGGTCCTTGACGTTTTCGGTAACTTAGCTGTATGCATTTCATATTAAATATTAATTCCATGGCATAAAAGGAACTTGAGAGAAAAAAATCCTATTATGTAAATATAAAATCTCTCCAACACATCGACCTAGGTTGCTTTGATTAGCACTATCAAAATAACCTCATGCATATGACTTGTCTAGCTAGGCCCTAAGATGATTGCAAATTATGGGGGTCTTCTTAAGACTAGGTTGTTGCAGGTCCTGAAGACTTCTAGAGGAGATAAGATTTTTTTGACAATGTCCAATAAATTACCACGAAAGTAGGTCAAAGGTCGTGTTGGGTACAAAATGATGTCAATACTAAGTGGGAGCACTAAAACAACTCCTATAAAAAGCAAGATGCATAAAGTAAGGTTTGAATCTAATCTAAATTTAAGATGGCCAACTTCGAGTCAATTTGGGAGAGAGATGTACAAAGAGAATGGATCTACGACTTGAACCATCTCTCTTAACTTCCTAGGACGAATGAAGGAATCTCGAAATAGAAGTCTATCCAGAGGAAGAATTGGAAGAGGTGTTGAATTGTGTAATGTGTTGCAACCTGGAGGAGGGGGCTTGCCACTATGATTTGGATGATATCTATTGACTGTTGGTATGGGACTAGGAACAACAATGTTGTTAGGGTCTAGCGGAAGTGGGGTGGTCCTTTGAGTTCACATTGATTTTGGGTTGGAAACATGATCACTAACCATCTGCCTCTTGGTGCTCCTAGTAGATGGGAGCACCATGAAAAAGGAAGTGATTTGTTTAGTGGAAGCTAGTCGAGGATGTGGATGTGGATGTGGCTAGAGGATAATGGAGTAGAGCTAGAGGCCCTCCTACAAGTATAAGGCCATACATCTCTAGTTGGGGTACTTGAAGAAGTAGGCCAGAGTTTGAAGCACCCTGAAAAAGATAGTGGAATTGTCCTCGAATCTCCCAAGAAATAGGGTAGTGAAAATTGAAGTGCTCCTCAGCCTTGGCTTCTCAAAGATGGAATGCTTGGTACATCATGTTTGATTGGTTAGTCTGGTAATCTATCTTAAGTATATGAGGGCCCACCTTGAACTAGCCTAGCGAAATATGAAGAGCATGAATCCAATGACAAAGTGTGTAATGGGGTTGAATAATGAGCTCATCCCTTAGATCCATGAAGTGCTTGGTGTAGAAGGCAGGTTACATCTTCGGATGTAAGCTACCTTGAGGGTTGACCCAGGTGACCTACACAAACTACCTATAGATATCATCTCGGATGGTCCTGTTCATCTCTTACCTGGTAGGCAAGAGGTGGCCAAGTGCATCTAGGGAGTGTATCTAAATGAAGGAATTCGGTCCATTGCAATACCAATAGACTCCAAATTATTGTAGTCCTCCACATGCTAGGAACGTATGGCTTGCAGGGTTAGCTGAGGCAGTGGGCTCTAATGAAGAATAGGGAAACTATGAGTACCATCTCATCCGTTTGTTGAGTTAGTGAAGCTTAGAATGCAACGTAGGAGTGAGATGAGGTCGAACATGGTCTCAAGTTGAAAGGGTCGGGCACCAAGCTCGTTAAGTATGATTGGCTGAGGGATTTTCTTCTTGCATCTGCTGATGCAACGAAGGAGGAGTATTTGCACTCTCACTGTTGAGGCCCAGTTAGACTGTAGCAAACAAGGCCTATAAGCCTTTGAACCATAGAGAACTATGCACTGGACAAGGGTGTCAATGAGATACATCTTGGTTGATATGTCCTGGAAATGGTTCGAGGAATACTGTGTCTTGAGGAGGGATAAGGATCTGTAGCCCTTGTTGACTCGAGGCTAAAGGGCACGTCGAAGGTTTGAAGGTCTTGTGAATTGTACCCTCAGGTAAGTATAGGTGATGGTAATCCCAATCCCTTCCCCTCTTGAAAAGAAATGGTGATCCAAAAGGGTCTTTTTAGCTTGTTGAAGATCATGACCTTGGTTTTACCCAAGTTGATTGTTAATTGACGAAGGTCATAGAAAAGGGCTAATACATCTAGTTGTCTTTGTGATCCCTCTAGAGATGACTTCGGGAGCACCACATGATTAGAAAAAAGTAGGATAGAACTCAAGACTTGGTGGAGAAGGCACCCATTGTTGTCCTGGATGTGCTCATGCAAGAAGGACTTTAGCATTTGGATGTAGATCCCAAATAAAGTGGGGGATAAGGGGGGTTACCCCCCATTTTATCAATGGGTGTCTACATGTGATTTTTGTCACACATTCAGCTTGTGTTACATGTTGATGGAGCTATGGATGGCCTAGGTTCCTTGATGCTAGATTTTTGCTTCATGTTGTGATGGTCTCTTGTGTTGATGATGCTCTTAAGTTATAAATTTTCATGATATATTTGGGCTTGTAGCTATGACTATAAGATGCTTCTTCTCATGGTAATTGGTTATAGATGTGCTCTTGTATGGATGATGTTGCACTAGTATATGGCATATGAATCACTTTCTTGAAGAGTGCCCTAATGTTTTGGGTTTCATATGGCATCTAAATCACATGCAATACATTTCCTGTAGAGCACTTCACATGTTTTGGTGAGATGATGGCATTTGAAGGATCTTCCATTGGAGTGCTCTAACTCATTTGATATTGATTTGATGGCATGGATAGTTCATGATAAAGTGCCCCTGGTCCTGCACACTTGATTTTATGACATGGATGATATGGTGGATTTTTGAGGCCTATCGTAGTGGAGCAGTCTAGGTGATACCATGATTGCACTTGAGGTTGCTTTATTGGTGGTTTTCCATAGAGCCCCTTTCCTAGCAATTTCTTGATGGCTTGGACCCCCATTTTGATGGAGCGTTCTAGTCTAGTGGAGATGGTTTGCACTTATGGATACGTTGTGATAGTTATCTCTAGGAGTGCTTGTGTTCCCAGACCCTTGGATGGCTCATCGTGACATGTGGAGGCTATTTCTTGTGGAGAGTTAATGATCCTTGGCCCGTAGATGGCATCATTGCATTGTTGGGTATCATCTTTGGTTGAGCACCCTCGTTATTTCTCTCTTGTGGCATATGTGTGATGGCATCTATTCACTTTTGTGTGGGGCCATCCCTTTCTTGAAGGTGTTAGTTGGCTATTGTGGACACTGGTTCTTGAGTTGGATGCTCCTATTTTTTGCTTGACGGTCTCCTTGTTTTATGGATTGATGAATTGGCATGAAGATTGGGGTTTGGTTGTTATGTGGACATTCAGTGCACATATTTTAAAGTTGCTCCTCACTTGATCAAGTATTGCACATATATGTATTTGTTGGTTGAGGGTTTGACTCCTTGATGTATGTAAGTGACCTCTTGCTCTTGTTGACTTGTTCTACATTCATTACTTTTCCCTTAATGAGTGCCCACCCTTTGGAGGGTTGTTTACACAACCATTTTTGATCGAACGTTAGGGGCACCCTCAATTTGGGAGCAATTATAATTTGACATACTGCCTTTAATTGAGGCCTCTCACTTCAATTGGATGTAAAGTGGTCATGGGACTTCTAAAAAGTGGTTATAATAGAAAATCTGATAAATGTTGAGGAAATTTGCAATTCCACAACTTTTGTTTAAAGAGACGCCTTGTATTTTTGCTGTGCGTGTCTTTTGGAGCCTTTTCATGGAGAGCGTTCACCTTATCTGAGGAAGCGCTCCACCTTTTGAGGCCTTTTTCTTGGAGCGCTACCTTTTTAGAGCCTTTGGAGGCTATTTTTGACATCTACTTGTCATAATTCACCCTCATTTGATGGATGCACCCCCTTCTTGGGCCTTTCTTCTCTTAGATATTGTACTTGTGGCTTTGACCCCCATATTTTATTTCATTTATGTTGTTAGTTTTTGTTGGAATATTTTGATTTGTTTACTGCATTCTAGGCTAAATCTAGGGTTTTAAACTTTTAATGGTTATTTTACCGTGAAGGAAAAGAAGCTTAATGCTATATAAGTCTTTGCTCTCTCCTTCATTTCTCATGGTTGGATTTGGAGAGTTCTCTCTCTTTTTGATCTTAATGGACATATTTTCATGGTGCAACTTGAAGTGTAAGGGTTTCTTCTCTATTCAAAGTGTGGCATTCTTGTTCCTATTTCTAAATGTCATTAATGAATTATAGAATACCTAGAATTGGTTAATTAGGGCCAATTACAAGGGTAATCTACCTCATTGGAAGAGTTGTGAGAGAAAAGACTGCTCCAATCCTTTGATGATTTATGAATGATTATATTACATTGCTTCTAGCATCTTTCTAGAGTTGTTGCTTTCTAATACTTCATTGCATAAGTCACACCCTAGTTAGTGTTGTTTGTTGTGGCACCATTCTTGGGGCTTCCTAGTTTAATTCTATTATAATTTTTTAATATGTTAGTGTTTATTTGTGGCATGTGTACGCAAGCCTAATATCCCTAACCCTTCATGAACTCACCCCTTTATTGGACTAGCCTCCCTTGACTCCTTTTGCCTTGGGGATTGGCACTAGTCTTCATTGTCTTTCCATCATCTTTTCTTTTCTATGTTACAACCACAAAAACTTTTTGCTAAGGCCATCTCTTCATTTCACCTTGTGCCTCTTTGCCAATCTTTAGCAATCCTATCCCTAGGGAAGTCCCCCTTGAGTTGGAGAAGAGCCAACCTAATGCGTAGAGAGGTTTTTACTAAGGTTATAGTGGGTGTTACCACTCAAATTAGCACTCGATCAAGGTCACAAATCTCAGTCCTATGAGAGGTATGCCTGGGAAAAGCTAGCGCCCAATGTCACCACAGTCCAATTTCTTAACACTTTAGGTCAACTCCTAAGACCAAATGGGAGTCCCTAATAATGGTGAAGGATATGTGCAAACATTCAAACAACACAAACATACCTTTCACAAGCAACCTCTTGGCTAAGACTAGTGTCTTATGGAGTCATAACAATGTAGCATATATATGACACTAGCAGTGGGTATGAGTTAGAGTACTTTATAATCACTTATGAGATAGATAACCACAATATCTTACAGCTGTTATAAAATTACAGTTGTCAATAACACTTAAGAAATATTTGAAAAAACTAGCAAAACTTCACCAACATACCATATAAGATGTGCCTTTAGGGTTAGAGTAAAACCTCAAGAAGGTAAAAGAAGCCTCTAAATCAGATCTGAAAGTACTTAACAAGATTTGGTTTAAGCCCTAACCAGCTCTCAAAATAGATGGTGGACCCGCTTACACTCTTTTCAATAGATGCTCAACACCCAAGAGTCAAATCTAGGCCTTATTCCAACGTTCAGAACATGCTGATTTTACTGCTCTACCTGTTATATCAGATTTGAAAATTGCACAAGAGCTAACACAAGAGTGGTGAATCTCACAAATCAACCACGAGAAGGTGATGTCGTCAAAGATTCACCGAGAAAATTAGGGGGCACACTTTTCTAGTGGATTAGATGCTCCAAAAGATAAATATTTTTTGGTTCTTTCAATTTTCTATTTTTTAGGGTTTTTACAATATAGTAATTTTTGTATTTTTTAAGATATATACAACATAAATTTGATAAAATTAAAGAAGCGAAGGGGTTATACCTTAGTCCTTAACCCTAAGGCAACAAGAGATCAAGGTTAATGTCCTTTCTCAATTTGACAATTCAATATTTAAAAATTGGGGAAAAATCTAGTAACCCTATATAGGTCAAAATAGCCTTAGCGTAATTACGACAAATAATAAACTCCAAGGCCCATTCGTGGAGAGCTCCTTCAAGAGGAAGGTCTCCTCAAACAAGATTGTCAAGACACAAGAAAAACCATAATTCACCTTGCTTAAGGTGCACAAGAGCATTGCCAAACAAGAAAATTGAAAGATCTTACCAACATTCAAAATATCTCTAGACAAGCTCGTGTATGGTCCATATTTAAATTACCCTGATACTGGAAGTATTAATATTGATTTTGAAAATTTGGTGACAGAAAAAATGCAACAATTCCATCTTACCTTTGAATTGGCAAAAACAATGTCTCCTTGCATAATATGGATTCCAAACATTCATGAACTGAATGTAAACGACCTTACTCTCTCTTTACTTGGTTTTGATTTAACTGACTCTTTCCTTGGTTTATTAGTGCACCATCTCTCTAGAGATAAAGATTCTCTTAGAAATATTCTTGTTATTGCTCCGACTCATATCCCCCAAAAAGTGGATCCAGCTCTAATAGCTCCAAATCGATTAGATAAGATCGATCAATATTCGAATGCTTGTTATCCCACAATGACAAAGGGAATTTCCTATTCTTTTATGTAGCAAAGGGTTCCACCAAGAAAAGAGTAAGAGAGATCTTAGGTCCTTCCTTAGTGTTGAGTTATAACAACCATTCACATGGATCAACCTTGATAGAGATAGTAAACCCTAGAACATTATCAATTATCCTTCATCACAAGAGAACCATGCCAAAGAGAAGTGCGCATAGCCTCAAATGCTCATGTAGAACAAGAGAAAAAGTAAATGATCATATTTAAACCCTTCTCCTTGTTCCAAATGAGAGGGAGGTGCTCTTTATTTATATGGAGCAACCTAGCCTCTTTAAGTTTAGAGCCTACCTTACTAAGAAATAAAATATTTTGAAATTAGGGTTTGTTAGCCACAGGCCGAGGATTAAACCTCAAAAAGACAAAATAATGATAAATTGATGCAAATGGCTTCAACCAAGTGGGATGTTGGGCCTAAAGGAGGATGCCATGCCCCAACTAACCCTAACAATGTGCTTTTCCCTCAATGCCCTCCTTTTTAGCAAGGTAAGGCCTTCTTCAAAGGTTGATGTCATCATCATTTTTGCACATGGAGACTAAGAGGAGGGGTAATATATCAAAAGAGAGGTCCAAGTGGGCATAGATGAGGTGTGCTAAATCGGATATGACGACCCTTACAAGGGAAATCAGCTCTACATAACATAAACACAAGTGTGGATAGGAGCTTTTGAGCCATTCTTCAAAGGTTGATGTCATCATCATTTTTGCACATGGAGACTAAGAGGAGGAGTAATATATCAAAAGAGAGGTCCAAGTGCACATAGATGAAGTGTGCTAAAGCGGGTATGACAACCCTTACAAGCATAATCACCTCTACATAACATAAACACAAGCGTGGATAGGAGCTTTTGAGCCATGTGTTATAATGGATTTATTCGAAGGTGCACTAGACACCCACCTAGGGCATAAATGCCCTAAATAATGAGGGACTTTCGCCCATCAAGGGGTGTTCAATAAAGCCATTAGGCCAAACCTCCTTGAAATGAAAACCAAGAGGACCTGCCATGACCAGACCAAGGGTTTTGAACCCCGCTTGACCAACACTTTTACATAAGAAGGCTCAGCCTTGGCCTTTTACAATGGCAAAAGACCCCCTCTCATTGGTGCATTTAGAAAGGCACACTAAAGACAGTCTATGGCAAAAGAGAGGTCAATGAGAGGTCCCCCTCTCATTGGTGCATTCAAAAAGGCACACTAAAGACAGCCTTGGCCTTTTACAATGGCAAAAGACCCCCTCTCATTGGTGCATTCAGAAAGGCACACTAAAGATAGTCTATGGCATAATAGTGGGTAACACCTCTAAGTTGCGGCTGGGTAGTATTGTTATTTTGGGCTTTAATCACACATGCTAGCTTGAGCTGTAACAAGGGGGCGCCTTTGTTTGACCCTAATTGTACTCCTGATAAAATCTAAAACCCTATGGATTGTGTGGATAAAACAAAGAATAGACTCCTACAGGTGCATGATGGTGGTTAGAAGAGTCTCGAAAATGCTGATGTCTTTGAGCTTTAGAGACAATGCCTCTCTAGCAATACAGTTGAACACTACTCGAAAGTATGCAAAGCAGTAGACTTTTGAAGAGTGATGCCTTCTTGATGATGGCTTAGAGTGTAAGAATGTGATCAATGGTCTTGTGTGTTGTTCGGAATCCACCTTGTCCTCTAGCTCTGAGTTGACTACAACGAGTTTTGAGAAAGTGTGAATAGTAATGATCGTTCTATAGTTAGTAGGATATGCATTAGAGCTTGATTTGTGGATCTATTAAATAGTATGGTGTGACCAAGGGTATAGAAAACCTGTACGAACCACATGGTTGAACAAATCAACCAAGTTACAATCCAGGGCATGGAGATCATGCGTGAAGAGTTTTACATTGCATACTCTATGTGGGAGTGCTTTGTGAAGGAGTGGTCTATTCTATATTGGAGTGAGTTGACTTGTCTATGTGATATGTGATTTCGTCCCCTTGTAAAATAAACAAAAGTCTAATCTAACGTTGAGTTTGACGTTGGCTCTAAGAAGTGTTTAGGACTTCTTAGAGTATGGTCAAATCAACATTAGACCTCTATGTGTGAACTTGATCTGCATGTGAGGAGATGAAGATCAACGAGGATAACTTTTCTATGATGAAGAAATAACCAAGAAGTCAAGACAAACCATTGAAGAATTCCCAGAAGAAAATGAAGACAAGAAGACAAGTCTGCCTCAGTGAAAGTGTACATGTTGGCCCCATTGAGGAAATTTCAAGTGAACAAAAGAATATAAATAAAGTGATCTCAAACTTCATTTGTACACTCACTCTTCACAAATCTTCTCTCTCTCCTAGTGCGCAATTTCAGCCAACCATAGCAAGAAGACAAAAAAGTAATTTTTGTGTTTCTTATTGTATTGGAAGATTTGCTACCCTTGCTAGGGTTTCTTGTGAAGGAGGGTGAACCTCTCTTGTGCTAGAGTTCATCTTCATGATAAGTACTGTACTTTAATTGGATTGATTTCTTCGTTGACAAGTTTGTTGGGATTTCTCCCTATAGGGTTTCCTAGGGTAAAATCTTTGTCTCTCATATCCATGGCTTTCTTTTAGTGATCCTTGTTTTATTTCCACTGCAAGCGAATGTTGAGATTGTTTAATATGTAATGATGTAATGATAAAAGTGGGATGATAATCATTAGGACATAATTATCAAGAATTGAAAATTGTATTGCTAAGTTAAAACTCAACATGGTATCAAAGCATTTCTATATAGAAGCCATTGTGAGAGACTGTTTTTGCCATAATTTGAAAACTAGGGCTTCCAAGTTTGGACATTTCTCTCCATGATTTGGACTTGAAAATAACATTTTGGAGCTCGCCCTAGGAGGCCACACTTATCTATGGAAGCAAATCTTTGTTTTCATTTTTGATCTAATTTTTGCTAGAATTAAGGAACTAGGGCTTCCAATTCTGAACTCTTTTGGCCACAGATTGGACTGAAAAATAGTGTTTTGAAGGTCTCCTGAGGAGGGTGCATTTATTTGCCGAGTCAATTTTCTCTTTTGACGGAGTTCAGTTTTGACCTACTTGCTAAGGTTTTTGGTTAAGATTTCAGCCTTTATCAAGATGGTGTCCAAAAGAAGATGGTGTGCAAAATATTTCAAAGGTCAATTGTTACAATTATCATGCTCGTAAGTGTCCTCAAAGGAAAAGAAAGGAAAATACATCATAAACTGATGTTGAAGGACTTCCACCTCAGAAGAAAACAAGAAGAAGATAGATTTGATGAAGACTACAGATAAAACTTCGGAAAGAGTACTTCTAAGTACCCAGAGCTTCAACATGAAGTTGCTTTGTAGAAGATGCATAGTTGACAAGAATGCCAAAGGAGTTCTTTCATGCAGTGATAATAGGTCCAAAGGGGATCTTGGACCTGGTAAAATCATATACATGTAGATTGATGATAGCGGCCTCCTTGGATGTCTTCTTGTACTATGTATGATTCTCTCCAGAAGACATGAAGACTTGAGATGAAGACTTTAACAAGTTCCAAGAGTTCATGACTTGACGAAGAAGAAGATGAATGTGTTTGAGGATTTCAGTGATTTCTGCAAAGAGGCAGAGATTAAGAGGGAGTCAACAATACAAGCAAAGATAAGTATTTAATATGTTATTGCGCCGAGAGGCACTCTACAGCCCAGTATGGGGGAGATCTTGTAATGTGATGTAACGTTACATAGATGTCGGCCATAAAAAATAAAATTTTTAATTATCTTTCAAAATAAATGTGGGCTACAAAAACAACCTGATATGGGGGAGATGTTGTAATGTTCCTACCTAACAAAACAATAAAAAATAGAAAATGTAATTATGGGCCAAAAAAAATGTCGGTGAGAAAAACAACACAATATGGGGGAGATGTTGTAATGTTTCTACTTAACAAAATAATAAAAAATAAAAAATTGAATTATCGGCAAAAAAAATGTTGGTCGTGCACATGGTTTTAAAACCATGTGCAAGACCTCCTAAACATCCCATGGTTTTATAGTACATGGTTTAGGAGGGCCTTACAAATGGTTTTAAAGCCATGTGCAAGGCCTCCTAAACAACCCATGGTTTTATTGTACATGGTTTAGGAGGTAGTTGCAAATGGTTTTAATACCATGTGCAAGGCCTACTAAACAATCCATGATTTTAGGAGGGCCTTGCACACGGTTTTAAAACTATGTACGGGGGAGATGTTATAATGTTCTTTCTTAACAAAATAAAAAATAATAAAAAATATTATATATCAGCCATAACTAGTATTAAATATTAATAATAAAAATATTATATGTGGACCTTAAATAAAAAGATGTGTTTTTTTGTCTGAATCACACTAATAGTTGAATGCAATACTTAAGAAGAGCTTTGCTCCTCCAAAGATTTGATCCACCTCGGCGCTTGAAAGAGCCTAGGATTTGGATCTATGCTGGTTTATTCAAACTGAATTGTTATTTTATTGATAAATAGTATAACTGTTTAAATTAGTGTTGGTTAACCCTTGTGGACATTTCTGTCATGTGTTATGGAATAGGTCCATCGTAAAGACTGTGGAAACGAAGATATGTGATTAAGATCTACCCATTTGCTTATGGGAAGATGCATCCAGTACGACAGTTATGCTTAGATCAAGTGTCCTCATCGAATATTGAAGGACAAAAACTCTTGATGAAGCATTCATAGGAGTGAAGTAGGAGAGAAGCATTGGTTGTCCATCATACACCCATGTGCCAAGGAAGAAGAAGACGAAGATGGTAGCCTTAGAGATCTAGAAGGTCTCACATGGAGTTTGATAGTAACGGGAAGGAGGATCCAAAGGATAAGTGTCCCTCTAGCATAGTGATCATCCTTTTGACTATCCAAACGAGGCAGTAGAGTCAGCAAAACTAGTGGATTTGCCGAGAGATGATGCAGTGATGAAGAAGAGGCCAGAATGGCTTCGTGATACTTTGTAGGATGCAAGAAGGCATGCAACTCCTAGTGGTTCTTTTAAGGAGAACAAATGACCTCAAAGGTTCTCATGTTATATGGCATTGATGAGTCACATCATTGATTCCGAGATTTCCAATAGTTAGGAGGCAGTAGGCCAACAAGATGCCATGAAAGATGAGTATAAGTCCATCATGTAGAATGATGTGGAAAATAGTGTCGAGACCCGAGGGGAAGTAAGTGGCGACTTCCAAGTGGATCTATAATATCAAGCATGCACTCCAGATTGACATATGAGAGGGCACATTATATAGGTTATAAGGAATTAGCTAGTTTGTAGACTCAGAGAGTCTTGGATGGTATTCAATGTTCTTGAGAGAGCACGAGGCTCATCTTAGTAGACCCATTTAATTTGACGGGACACAGAGGAATACACATGGATAAACAATCTCCCATTTTCCTGAGTCATATGGTGTGGGGAGATTGGCCCAAGAAGAAGCAGATTGTCCAGATGCAGAGGGAGCATAATACTAAAGTGTAGATGGAGTGGGGTGCTCCAACACAAAGGGAGTAATTGCAACATAGTTTGTTGATGATGGAGGAGGTGCCCTAGTACCTCCCTCACCTAGAGGAAGTTGACCTCTGAGTTCGAGAAGAAGGATCTTAGCCAAATGCATTACTTCTTGGGATTAGAGGTGTGGCAGAGACTAGATGAAATTTTCCTTAGTTAAGGGAAGTACATGATCGATATCTTCAAGAGATTCGATATAATGGACTATAAGTCCATGGCTACACCTATGGAGACAAATCTAAAGAAGTCGAGTGATTCCGCTTCAGATTTAGATTTGGTGGATCCCACTGTGATAAGAAATTTGAAGGATCTGAGTGATTCTACTATAGATTCAAATTTGGTGGGTAGTTGATGGGATCATTGATGTACCTGGTTAATACCCGACTAGATATTTGCTTTGTAGTGAGCACCTTGAGGTAGTTTATGGTTGAGCCGAGGCATTTACATTGGGCGGTAGCAAAGCATGTGTTGAGGTACCTGCATGGTACAATTCGATATGGGTTAAGATATGTCTCAGGAGGTGAAGTGAAGCTACAGGGTTAAGCAGATTTTGACTGGGTAGGGAGTGTAGTGGACAAAAAGAGCACCTCAAGGTATTGCTTCAGCTTGGGAATAACCATGATATCTTGGTTTAGAAAGAAGCAGACTTCTGTTACACTCAATACAGCATAAGCAAAGTATGCAGAGAATGTTGCAAGTTGTGAAGCAGGGTGGCTTCAGAAGCTTCTTGTAGGATTATTTGATCAGGAGCTCGAGACGACGGTGATACACTGTGACAATTAAAGTTGTGTCAAGCTTTCGGGAAATCTAGTGTTTCATGATAGGTCGAAGCATATTGAGATCAAATGCCACTTCATCTGAGACATGGTGCAAAAGGGAGCAGTGAGGCTCCAATATATATCCATAGACGAGCAAATAGCTGACATCCTCACCAAGCCTTTGTCCAAGGCAATGTTTGTATACTTCAGGGACAAGCTTGGTGTGATGGAGAATGCTTCCTTGAGTGATAGGGGGTGTTGATGGATGGGAAACCTGCTGGAACACCGTGATGGTCCTACAGATGAGCGACAACCATTCATGTGAGATGAGTGGCCCAGACACCATGATGGTTCTAAAGATGAGTGACAAATATTCAGACATTCTTGTGAGATGAATGCCCTAGACACCGTGATGGTTTTACAAATGAGTGACAGACATTCACATGAGGTGAATGGCCCAGACATTGTGATGATCCTACAGATGAGTGGCAGACATCCACAAGAGGTGAATGGCCTTGGCATAGTCTTTATCTAGATTCTAGATAGTCATATGTTTGCTAGGAGTGAAAGACATGAGATGCAATACATATCCGAGATGGATTACAAGCATTCTCACAAGTGTGATGCTTGGAAGTGATGTAGAATGCCTCTGTTGGACATTCTCACCAAGCATGATGCAGAACGTCTCCCTCGCTAAGAGAGAGTGTTGATGTTTTTGCATGGTTCCAACATTGGGAAAACATTTTGCAGACATTCTCCTAGAGGGGAACCATGTGTATTGACCAATGGCTAGAGGATGGCCCTGGCGTAGCCCTGATTAATCATATGTATTGACTATGTGTTTGAGGCTCCAGATGCTTAGCCTTGATTAGTCATTTGTATTTACTATTGACCAAGAGTGAAGGATGGCTAGTGGTCACATTGCATACTCTATGTGGGAGTGCTCCGTGAATGAGTGATCTATTCTCTATTAGAGTGAGTTGACTTGTCTATGTGATAGGGGATCTCATCCCCTTGTGAAATAGACAAAGTCTAATCTATTGTTGAATTTAACGTTGGCTCTAAGAAGTGTTTGAGACTTTTTAGAGTATGGTCAAATCAACATTAGAGCTTTATGAATTTGATTTGCATGCGAGGAGATGAACATCAACGAGGATAACTTTTCTATGATGAAGAAATAACCAAGAAGTTAAGACAAAGCATTGAAGAAGTCTCAGATAGCATTGAAGAAGTCCTAGAAGAAAATGAAGACAAGAAGACAGTCGGCTTGAAGATAAATAAAAGATGAAGATCAAAACTAGCAAGTTAGCCTGAGTGAAAGTGTATACGTCGGCTCCATTGAGGAAATTTCAAGTGAACAAAAGAATATAAATAAAGTGCTCTCACACTTCATTTGTACACTCACTCATCACACATTTTCTCTCTCTCTCTCTCTCTCTGCTATGCGCAATTTCAACCAAGCATAGCAAGAAGACAAAGGAGTAATTTTGAGGGTTCTTATTGTATTGGAAGATTTGCTACCCTTGTTAGGGTTTCTTGTGAAGGAGGCCAAACCTCTCTTGTGCTAGGGTTTATCTTCATGATTGGTATTGTACTTGAATTGGATTGATTTCTTTTGAGAAACTTTTGCTTTGTTTTCTCCCTATTAGGTTTTCCAGGGTAAAATCTTTGTGTCTCTTGTGCATGGCATTCTTTCAGTGATCCTTTTTTTATTTCCACTGCAAGTGAATGTTGAAAATTTTTAGTATGTAACGATGCAATGATAAAAGTGGGATGATAATAATTAGGACATAATTACCAAGAATTGAAAATTGTACTACTAAGTTAAAATTCAACATGGTATGAGAGTAGTTTTGAATAGAAACCATTGCCAGAGACTGTTTTCACCCTAATCTGAAGATTAGGGCTTCCAAGTTTGAACATTTCTCTCCATAAATTGGACATGAAAATAACATTTTGGAGCTCACCCTAAGAGGGCACACTTATCTATGGGGGAGGTGGGAAGAGAAGGTGTTGGGGTCCTTGTCAAAGAGAATAGTGGTATGAGGTGGGGCTCAGGAGTAGGTATTGACTGGAGGGTACATATTCCCCCTTGCACCTTCTTCATGAGGTAAACAAGTGAATATATGAGACTTCAAGAATCAAGGGAGGTCATCCATCAAGGATTAGTAGTTCATTAGATTCTCCAAGTTGCAAGAGGTGCTTGTAATATCCTGTAAGAGGCCCTAAAGGATCATCAAATAACTGTTGAAGTCCTGCTGAATCTGGATCTATCTCCTGAATGTAGAACATGTCCTCTGAGCTCTCATGGAGAGGTATTTGAAGAGCTCTAGTGCGAGCATTAAAGTCACCCAGTAGGATGACCTCTCCCATGGTTGAGTATTGAATGATGCTAGAGTGCAAATCTAGGTATGTATCTCTGGCGGAATCGTTATGGATAGCAAATTGAGATGAGATTGGGGGAAAGTAGCAAACTGTAAGGAAGATATCTTTTGGGAGAGGTGCTAAAGCACTGAGTTGAATCTACATGAACTTTGGCAAACATGTCTTATGAATGGTCGTGGAGAGGACTCAAAAGAGCTTTTGTGTGGGCATTAAAGTTGTCTAGTAGGATTAACTCGCCCATCATTGAGTATTCGATGATGCAAAAGTATAAATCTATGTATGGGTCCCTATTGGAATTGTTGTGAAAATCAAATTGAGATGAGACTAAGGGAACATAGCAGACTGTGATGTTGATATCAAAGGGGAGAGGCTAAAGCACTGAACTGAATCCACATGAACCTAGCAAATTGATTGGGAGCTATTAGAGAAGTTCTGCCCACAATTTAGTCCCTGTTTATGGATAGGGCTTGTTGTCCGCCGAATGCACACTGTCAGCAGAAATCTTTTTGACTGCTGTTTCCCAAGCCGGAAAAATGTGGCCTTGGGGGCAAGTGAAGAGCCAGGTGCTGTCACCTGATCCCAGCTCCTCTGTTTAGGCTAACTCCTAACGAAGCCAAGGGGGGTGGTCCCTATTAGAAGAAAATCTATGGTGTTTAGTCTACGAAAGAAAAGACTAAATCTAGGAGTTAATATCAAATGGATGAAATTAAAGATTACCAATTACCGCAAACAAGATTTAACCTTAGGAACACTTCAACTCAAATTAGATACACAATATTTAATGACACATTGCGTGATTCACTTATGCAAAAAGAACATAATAGACCAGTGCCAAAATGAAAAGAGTGCTTGCAAATGTGGGTTGCTAGTGTAGTCTCAGTGAAAGTATTGTCGTGTCTCGGTTGGTAAATTTTAGATTATTAAATGAATAATTAAGGGCATGGGTTAATTGTGGGTTTGGCCCAACAAGTCAAGTTCCTTCGAACTGAGTGCTAAAGCGGTAATACCAAGTGTCCAACGGGGCGAGGATGAACCTGCTTGGAGTAGCCCCCTGACTTTGTAGTGATTACCCTTTGCAATTTCCCGAGTTCTTGAGAAAATGACTTGTGTGGATTTTCCTATTAAATCTAGTAGCTCGTATCCCTTTCTGATATAGGCAATTGATCAGACAAGCTGCAGTGGTGTAGAGCATATAGGGAAGGAGTCTTGGTTTATTTTATTAAAGACGTAACCATGAGTTGTTTAGATGACGACCGGAGAGTGTCTTCCACCTTTCGGGTACTCGAGAAAGCAACGGTCGGATTGATTAAAAAATTTAGGAACAAATAAATCGGAAATAAAGATAAAACTAACAGTGAACTCTCCGACAGAGAGCACTCTTGATCCACCTTTCGAGGAGATTCAAGATATTTTGGATTCTTTTTATTACTTAACAAAATGATAAACAAAACTAATCTAAAAAATTAAACCTCTCCGATAGAGAGTGCTCTTGATCCACTTTTCAGTGAGATTCAAGAGGCTTTGGTTCTTTTTACCTTTTGCAATTTATATAAAGCAAAGAATGCGAAAGTAAAACTAAACTAAACAAAGTTTTTCTTTTCTTTTTATGAAAGCAAAAAGAAACTAAACTACTCTAAACAGTAATTATGCATGCAAAACTAAAACAGAAAAAAGAAAGCAAACGAGGCGATACAGGCTTCCCCCAACTGGGGGAAGGGGGATGTGGGGGCCTTTGTGCCACTTGCTTTTTATTAAACCTTCTACAATGCTTTGAAATAAATAGTGCCCTTTGAGCCTCGAAAAATAGTGTCAAAAAAGGCCCTAAAGTGCCAGGATAGCAAGAGAATGAAAAAGGCGGAAAGCAAAATCGAATATGGATGCTCCAGGTGGCTTGAAACTCAAAATTTCAGCTGTATATCCTCCTGTTTTTTCGTATACCTGCTAAAAACCAACAAGCTTTCAATAGCAAAATCATGGGTTAGATACAAAAATAAACCAATAATCTATGCCTTCAACACTAGGAAAAGATTTTGCAAAATTTTACCTCAAAATGCTATAAAGCAAATGGAAACTAAATCTAAGCCTTAAGATGTAAAATTCCATCCCTTTCTTAGATCTTAAATGAGGCAAGTAAAATGAAAAATGAAAAATCTTTAAAGATCAACTTTTAACTTGCAAACAAAAACAAAACAATTTAAAAGAAAAGAGATTTAGGTTGAGTGTTTTTGTCCTTTTTTCGTTGAGAAGGAAGAGGAAGAGCTCAAGCTTCAAGGTTTGAACAAGGTTGAGGAGGAGGGTGCTTACATGGTAAACAAGTTAGATCCAAAGTGAAGCGATGAAGAGGACAAGATGCAACCGAGCTCCAATCTTACTCCACCATTGGTAATCTGCAAAGCTACACAAGAAACCTTCATGCAAAGATCAGATCTAGTATGGAAATCACATAAAACCAAAAGCATACAAGTATTACTGACTACAAAGTATAACTTTTGAATCTTAAACGATTACATATAAATAAGCAAATTGAGATTCAATTGCCTATTCTATGGATTGGAATACAAACTTCTAAGCTAGATATTCAAAATTGCATGAGCCACAAACATAATTAAATAGATATCACCTCGGTTAAAAGCCAACATTCACCATGAAAGAGTATTACACCAGCAGATTTGTCCTCCAAAGACTCAACTTTATTCCATAAAAAAATAAACAATTACAACTCATATTAGTAGAGGTCCCTTGCTTCCGTCTAGAATGAGGAAGAAGGCCTTGTATTTATACAAAAACCAAACCCCAGGGGGGAATTTATGAATTGAAGATCAATCTGGAGTTAAGCTGAGCTTGAATTGAAGAGGAAGTGAAGAGGTGATTGACACCTCTTTCACTTAACTGCCAACACACCCAATTTCAAACCACTCACCAAGCTTGGCGTCAATCTCCACACGTGCGATTCTTGAAGGTAGGCAAAGAGTGGGTGATGTCATCCCAATATGATTCGATAGCATAGGAGTATACCAAGGTTTAGAACAAAACTAAAGCGAAGCTTCCAAAGTAGGGAGGGGTCCACCCCTTTCCCCACTCGCTACCTCCACCTTGCTAGCGTGAGGCTCACGTTACCCTCCTCACATGAGCCCTATTCATAAACTAAAATGTTTTAAATCAAAGTTTTATTTTATAAAACACCACAAAGGAGAGGGGTCCACTTCATAACAAATCGTAATCACTACCTTGACGTCACCCTTCACCTCTTCCTTATTCGCATGCATGGGATTATATACCATGGTTTAATACATATGCAAAGTTAAAATGAGTTGTGGAGAGGGGCCCACTACACATCAGCGCAACCCTCACTTTGGTTTAGCGTGAGCTTCATCCTCACGTCACTTTCCATCTTTTAATTTAATTCAAACTTCAAAATTTAAACCAAAGTCTAACCTCCACTTCATGCTAAAGAGAGTCATAACTCAATATGGGACCCATGCCAAGTCATCCCCACCTTTAAAAAATTAATTTTGACTTTGAATTTGACTTTTTTAATATTTGGACTTTAGTGCATTTTGTCCAAATTTAGCATTTAAATGCTATTTTGATGCTCTGTTAGCCAAATGATGCCTTTCAGGATGCTTCAACTGGCTGAAACCTAGTGAAAGTGGCTCTTGGGGTAAAGATGCTACTCCGGGCTTGAAAATGAGCCCAACCACGCCACCAACGGACTCCGGATCATACTTTTTTTACATTTTGAATTTTTCCATTTAAACCATTAAAAAATGGCCTACAAAACAGAAAAAGTTATTTTTTCTCGGAATCAAATGAAACTCTAGGGGGACCTAGTGCATGTTCATACGACTAAATTAGAATACCTAGCATGTTGAAAAACACTGACACGAAGGCTCTAATAACCTCCGAAGGCCAAAACACCAAGACAACTACCCCAGCTTTGGAGGTGTGAGTGAAAAACTCAGAAATTATTTGTCGTTTGTTCAACAACCAATAATAACCAAGGGAAAAAACACTCTGGGCTAGTCGGCTTGATGTTTAAGTCCGGGAAGCCGAGCCTTTTATAAAAAATTAAATGCTAGGACATTTTTTACAATTTCCCCAAGGGGGTATGAACATGTATTTACAAAAAATAAAAAGTTTAGCCAAAGACTGGCAACCTCTGGAGCACACTGAACTTCTGAACTCTGGGGATGAGCATTCATCATGCTCAATAACTAGCGGCTCAATTGAAAGTTCAACTATTGTACAAAATAGTTGGTGACATGGCTCACATGGGCCGAAGTAATAAAGAGGATGTTGAATGAGTCAAGAGTGTCATACATCGTGTTTGACGATGACCATAATGATCCATTGTTGTTCCAACATCCTATTGGAATACCCGAGTCCTATTGCCTCTTCCATTGGGTTAGTCATAAAGAGAACCCATGCAAAGAGTACCTAGGGGGACGGGAATCTGGAATAATGGCTTGGAGATCTCTAATGGTCTCCCTTTTTTGCTTGCCTTTCGTGCTATTGCTATTAGCTCCTCAATGTGTTTAAGCTCTATAACGTGTGATCTAGTGAGGTTTGTGTTTAGGAATATCTTGTTGGGAAGGGAGAACAACTTTGCTTTGCTTCGAGAGCCTAAAGTCAGTTGCTTGTTGACTTGAACTAGGCTAGAAGTGTGGCATTGGCACCCAACCAAACACACTCGATATTAATGTCCCTCAAGTCCAATGTGCCATGAAGGTAGGAGGTTCCTATTTGTAAGGGGTTCGCCAAGGCCATTGTTCTCGGGATCGGTTGAGGCACTCTTCACTCAACTTGTCATGTATCACCTTCTTGACCTTGACAAGTAGGGTGTGGGGGTTGTTCTCATTTTTGGATCACCTAAATTGAAAAGTTAAGGTTTTGTTGTGTTTTTGTTTCCTATTTAAACAATGCTTGTAAGTTTGGATGTTTGAGATTTTGGATTGGAGATTGGGGAAGTCTGTAAGAGGGCTTTGCAAGTGTGTGTTTTCTTGGTGTTTCATTTTAAAAACAACTATTTGAGATCAATTAACTCAGAGTGAAGCTTGTTGTTTTTGGCTTTAACAAATTCTATCCTACTCATTAGATTTTTAATCTGGGATGTCTAATATGAAAAATTTGACTCCATGGCAATATCTGTTTGGTTGTAAGTTGGTCATGGATTACTATTACATTTATTGAGGGCCTCAAATTGTTTGCTTAGAGATGAGGCAACCAATGGAGAGGGTGAGAGTTTTGAGGTAGAGTCCACCATGGCCTCAGGTCTGTGGATAAGTTTAGATAGTTGACTCTAATTTCATTGCTTGTTATGATTGTGAACCCATGGCAACAAAATTTGCATCAGGCGAAATAGGGATTAGGTCGACAAAATTCCAAGAGTTGTCGAATTCAAATCCAGAAAGTCATAATAATTTGAAATCTCTAGCCAAAATTGAACTTGAGAGCTTTGAGACCTTTCAACTTGAGACAAATTATTTCATTTCCTAATCCATTCTTCTACAAGGGATCAATGTGATTATTTTCTAATGACTTGTTGCCACATACCATTACTGTTAATCAATCTTGACAAGGTCATTGGGGCCAAGAATTTTTTGACATGTTGCATTGATGACATGATCAAACTCTTAAAAAGAAGGGCATTTTACATAAGAAGTGGCATTTTGGACCTAATTTATGTTCTTGAAGGCAAAAAGAGGAAAATGTCTTAAATTGGAGGAGGCCTAGAACATGAAATGTGGGAAGGTAAGATGACAAAGGAGGAACAACCTAGCTTAGAGTGATCTCATGTGGTAGTAGAAGCACAAGCTCCCTTTATGAGGAATGTTCCTCTCATTGGTTGAAAAGAGTGATGTTTTGGTTGCTTGGTGATGAGCCTTCCCCACAAAGGAAGGACGACTAGGCATCTAAAGCATGTTTGAGGATATTTATCAGGCTTTTCACAATGTTTGAGGCACAGACACATATTACTTACCACAAAGGAGAAGATGACATCTCATTTTGTGGTCAAAAGAAACCTTAAAAAGCACACAAAGATGAGTATCCTACTTCTAGGGCTTCAACCTCATTATTATTTTATGCACTAGGGTTTAATGTGGAAGGTAAAGATAGAGGAGAGATTCTTTTACTAGAGGCATGGTTGGAAGACTAGGAGTTTTCCCTCAAAGCTTAGTTGAATATCTTAGATCTTAGTTGAATAGCTTAGTTGAATATCTTAGATCTTAGTTGAATAGCTTAGGAGGATTGGTGTTAGTTTTTCGTAGATCTTATTAGTTTAATTAGGATCTTTGTCTGAAAGAATAACAAGTACAACAAGATGCATAAGATATAACAGATACACAAAACACAAAGATTTTCACTTGGGAAACCATAAAGGAGAAAACCCCGCAAACTTCCTCATAATAATACAGTCACAAAGACTATGTCATAAGATGATCAACCTAGTAATAAGAAGCATTCAACAACTATCTATCTCTCCTCCCTTGTCTCTCTCTCTCTCTCTCATGCAAACTTGAGAGGGTGAGGTGTGTATAAATGAGGGAGAGCGCCTACCTATTTATACCTTTCATGTGACTGACCAAATACATGACTGGGACCGACTTGTTTCACTAACATGGTCGACTTCTCCTAGGGAGACTCCAAATACGCATTACATGATGTTACATTGGGGACTATTGCCCCGAATTACAACGGAGGTTGTACCTCAAGGTCTAGACACAATAAAGACATCTCGCAAGGAGGTAAACACATCTCCAATAGGGGTACAACAACATACAATGATAATATAATTTAGAATATCTTTTGAAGTTACAAATACATCAACACTCCCTCTTAACTAGGAAGGTATTCTCTCTCTTCCACAATCATCAACACATCTGGTCAAGTCTTCATCATGGAGTCATAGAGTCATCATCATAGCTGCTACCATTATCATCTTTTTATCGATCATCAAATGGTACTATTTGTCATCGAAAGTTTCTACAGAGCCAACCCTCTTTCAAGTTGGGTGTAGGCTTAGTCCTCATCAAGGTCTTCATCACATCTCGAGCAAGCCATCTCGTAGGAACTGTCCAGGACCTTCTTTACATTGCCACGACAATAACTTGCGTCATTTACCTTTATCTCGTCGTATCCAAATCATCTCTTTTGTTCTGCACAAAACAAAACAAAACAAAGCACACAGAGCATCCACGATCAACCTGCGTTCTACCAGCAAAGGAGAACCGCCTAGGTACACCTCAAGTGCTTCATGACCTAATCATCTCAACATGGGAACACACACATATATAGATATATATGTAAGGACTGATAACGACCAAACAAACTCCTGCATCAGGACTTTTAAGTTCTAGGTCAACCTCAAGGACTTATTACATCTGAACAACCTACGTCTAGGATCTTTTCCGTTCAGATAACCTTCGGGGCGTATTAAATCCAAGTAACCTGCGTACCACGCCAAGGCTCTTTTTACACTCAGACAACCCATAAGACTTATTACATTCAAGTAACTTGCGTACCACGCGAGGGCTCATATTTACACTCGAATAACCTATCTCAACATTGATTACGTCCAAGGATATCCTGCGAGCTTTGCCATGACTGATTACATTCGAGGACAACCTACATGACTGATTACGTCTGAGCATCCTGCTTCACCAGGATTTTTTCCGCTCGGACAACGTGTCTCATTTCCCATGTGAGGTATTATGTATCTGCTATTTCTAGCATAGAACCATATCAAGATTGATTACATTCAATGATAACTTGCAAGCTTCTCCAGGACTGATTACGTTTGAGCAACCTATGATCTTCACTAGGATGTTACACCCAGACAACCTGTCTCACTAGCTATGCTAGAACACATCACTCTCTCTTTCGAGGGATCTCGGTCTGGATCACACCAAGTCTTTCTCTGAAGTACTTGAACTTTGCTCTGGCTAGAGGCTTGGTCAACACATTGATTATCTGTTCGTTCATTGTCACGTACTGGAGCTTTACTGCTCCTCTCTGCACCATATCCTTGATATAGTGGAACTTGATCTCGATGTGCTTCGACTTGTCATGGAACACATGGTTTTCCGACAGCTTCATGCAACTCTGATTGTCACAGAAGATACAAGTCACATCCAACTGGAGATCAAACAAATCAGACAGTAGCATTTGTAGCCACACTGCCTCACAACTAGCTGAGCAAGCAACAACATACTTTGCCTCGGCTGTACTCAACGCCACACATGATTGCTTCCTGCTGAACCAGGAGATCATGCTAGATCCCAAACTGAAGCAACAACCTGAGGTGTCTTCCTGTCAGTGGCGCTATCTGCCCAATTCGAATCAACATAAGCATGTAGGTTAATCTTCTGATTGGCATCATACTTGAGGCCATAATCCATTGTGCCTTTTAGGTACCTCAGCACATGCTTTGCAACTATTAGGTGAACATGTCTCGGATTTTTCAGGAACTGGCTCAGGGTGTTCACCGCAAATCATATGTCTGGCCTCGTATTCCTCAGGTACATCAATGAGCCAATCATCTGACGATACATTGTGGCATCAACCGACTCAGATGAAGCATCACTTAGAAGCTTCAAGTTAGATGCCATAGGTGTGGCTATTGCCTTGCAGTCCATTCCGAATCTCTTCTGAATCTCCACTGCATACTTTCCTTGACCAAGGAAGATCCCATCTGCACTCTGCCACACCTCCCACCTAAGAAGTAGTGCATCATGCCTAGGTCTTTCATCTCGAACTTTGTAGCAAGTCTCCTCCTTGCATCTTGAATGAGTTCTTCTTCGCCTGTCAGAAACAAATCATCGACATATAGTAGGAGCATCACTAGTCTTCCGTCTTCAACCTTGAAGTAAAGGTTGGAATCCACTTTACTCTTGGTAAAGCCTAGGCTCATCTGGAAGCTATCAATCCTGTCGTACCATGTCCTCGGTGCTTGTTTTAGTCCATACAAGGCCTTCTTCAATTTGCACACATGGGTTTTCCTGTCATGTGTCTCGAATTGCAGTGGTTGTTCCATGTACACTTCCTCCTCGACTACACCATTCAAGAAAGTTGTCTTGACATCCATCTGGTGTATTTTCCATTTCATAACTGTTGCCAATGCAAGTATGGTCCTAATCAAAGAGTACCTCCACGAGTGCAAATGTCTCTTCATAGTCTATGCCTTATTTCTGTGAGAAGCCTCGTGCTACGAACCTTGCCTTGCATTTCTCGATGCTGCGTTCTGCAGCATGCTTGATCTTGTAGATCCATTTTGAAGTGATGACAGACATCATTCTTCATGATCGACTGATATTCCTCGATCATAGCATCCTTCCATTCTTTCTTTTTTGCAGCCTCTTCATAGGTGGAAGGTTCTCTGTCAATGATGTCATGCAATAGGGCCACATAGCTATTGTATGGCTTTGCCCTTTTTCTCTCTATGTATTCCTTCTGGAGTGCCATACCTTTCTGCTTCTCGTATGAGCTCCCATGCCCACGCTGGTTTCCTCTTGTGGGAGTCCTTCTCGATGATTGTCTCTATCGGTTCTTGTGGTTTTTCCATGTCATGATCTTCATGGTCTTCTGGAATTGCTTCTCCAATTTCCATACCTCGAGCTGAAATCATCTTTAGGTTCCTCAACCTCTTGAATAGGTATCCTCCTGGATCTGAAGTATGCTGAGTCTTCATCAAATGTTATGTCTCTACTGATGCCAATCATCTTGAATCCTGGGAAGTATATTCGGTAGGCCTTTGATGTATCACTGTATCCTACGAATAAACCCTTCCTCCCAGAAGGATTGAGCTTGGTCCTTTTCTCCTTTGGGATGTATGTACATCGGGCGGCCAAATATTCTCAGATGGTTGACTTCTGGTTTCTCTCACGAGAAAGCCTCTTTAGGAGTCTTGTTGTCCAATGTCAAGTAGTTGATGAGGAGTATGGTTCTGCACATACACAACTGTCCTTGCTGCCTACGCCCAAAGGTGCATAAAAAGACCCTAGTCATGCAACATTGCTTTTGCTACTTCCATGATGGTTTGGTTCTTTCGTTCCGCAACCCCATTCTGCCAAGGATTGTATGGAATGCTCAAGTCCCTCTTAATCCCGGACTCTCTGTAGAGTTTCTTGAATTCTTCTGAAGTTAACTCTGCGCCATTATTTGACCGTAGAGTCTTGATATTCCTATTGGTTTGGTTCTCGACCAAGGCTTTATATTCCTTGAACTTATTGAAAACTTCAGTTTTCCCTTTCAAGAAATATATCCAAGTCTTATGTGAGAAATCATCTATAAAGGAAACACAGTACACATACCCACTTGATGAGCTAGAGGACATGGGTCCACATGCATCTGAGTGTACTATCTACAGTATTCCTTGGCCTTGCTCTCATTGTTGGGAAATGTCTTCTTTGCATTCTTTCCTTGTGCACATCCTTTGCAAATGCCTTCATGCTTTGTTTGGATCTTTGGCAGTCCAGAGACTGCTTTACTTGCCATCGGTAGTGCTTTGTAGTGCACATGTGTAAGCCTTCGGTGCATAGTTCACTTGGTTCAATTGAGTCATGAACCAATGCTTGTTCAGGCTATCCCTTTAGCTTATACAAGCCTTCGTCTCCTTCTCCAATCACTATTGCATTCTCTATTGTCTTCCGTTTAGGCCACATTAGAACTTGGCCATCGACAAATGCAACTCTAATACCCTTTTGTTAGAGCAATAATCTACCTTAGTACAATGGCCATCTACCTAGGAGACATTTTCATTTGCCTTGTGCTTATGTTGTATGGTCTAATTTAGGCTATACTGGTCAATATTGGTCTAAAAGGTGATTTCTGGCTCATTAATTGAAAGTTGAGGCGCTCCACTTTGATTATTCTGATAGTTGGGGTGCTCTAGTTTGATCATTATGACATTCCAGGTGCCTGCATTGATTACAAACCACTTCTGCTTTGACTAAGGGCGCCAGTGTGTGAATGTCGTTTTTTTTGTCTTCTTGGTCATGTATTAGCTCCTAGAGACTCACCCACTAACACATGTGTACTCCCATGCCTTGCATTCTTGCATTCATGCCTCCTTATATGTTCACACATGTATTCGTGACTGTTTGGTTAGGTTTGGGAGCGTATTGGTCAACCTAGGGGGTTTAGGGGTCAAATCCTAGCTTGACACTTGTATGCATTCACATGGCTTTCAAGGGCTCACGAATTTTCCCCAATGTATTATAAATATGTACTATACACATCTACAAGATATACTGTAATATAATGATCAGTTATTAGCACCATTCACATGTGCTATTTCAGTCTCTTTTGTTTTTCTCTTGCATATTTTGTCAAATACTTTGATTGTGAATATTGCTCTAGCTCCTAGATCTCACTGTGAAGCAATTCTCACATGGTATTAGAGCTGGTTGGTGTTGCAAACAAATCTAGAGAGGTTTTAGTTGTTGTTTAGGGCATATTTCTAGAAAATTGAGTGTTTGCATTGCAGGTTCTACAACGTTTTTGTCACAGGTTGCGCAAGCATAATGGAGTAGACTCGAGTATTGTTGACCCCATTCAACTACTTTGAATGGAAGGCTGAGATGGTGATCCAACCGAGGTTGAAAGGCCTGTATAGACTCACCATGGGGACTGAAACCGAGCCCAATTCTGCTGTGGAGAAAGCTAAGTACTTCAATAGACTTGATGAAGCATTTGCTATGCTTTGTCTCAGTACTTCGAGCGATATCCTCTTTCATGTAGACAATCTTCGCACACCCAATGAAGTTTGGCTCAAGTTTGAGTTACTATTTGGGAAGACTGATGAGATGAGAGGCCATTGGCTCGAAAATGAGCTAATCTCACCGAGTCCAGCTCAATTTGAGACCATCCAAGACTTGTTTACCATGTTCAAAGCGCTAGTGCTTCAACTAAAACAATGTGACATAGAGAAGAAAAATGATCAACTTATCTTTTCCATCCTTTCTAAGCTAGGGCCTAAGTATTCTGTGTTTGTTTCGACATTCCACTCAAGCAAGCTTACAACTAGAAATTGGAGGATGCCTGCATTGGCAGACTTCATGGAATCATTGACTCAGGAGTAGGACAAGCTCGAACAAATTGGTACCATCAAATCCACCAAGGTTCAAGCCCTTGCTGCTGGTGTATCAAATCAAGCCAAAGGCAAGAAGAAAGATTTGAGCAAAGAGAGAAAGAGAAGAAGCATTCAAGTTCAGAGAGCTCCAGTTCTACTAATGGGAGTTCGAGATCCAGGAGGAGAAACAACAGAGACAGGGCCACATGTGGTTATTGCAGAGGTTCACATCTTGAAAGATCTTGCTTCATAAAGAAGATGGACATAATGACCAAGCTCCTTGAGGAGAACCATATTGATCTTCCAGAATTTGCAAGAGGATGGGAGCGCAAGCAAGGAAATGGTAAGCCTGAGCATTCTTTGAGTGCATGGGTAGAACCCATTTTTGATATCCTTGTTTCTGATGGCTCTATTTTTGATTTACCTTCTAATATATCAGAATCTGAAGCCTCCATTCGTTCCTTAGAAGAAACACCAACCAGTTCACCAAAGCTTCGTCCAGAAACTAGTCATTTTTCACTAGCATTTGATGTCTTTTGAAAGCTCTTTCCCAAACCAATCAAATCTATCCCAATCTAATTCTGAAGGTGATAGTCATAAACTCATTTACCCAACCATTTCATGACTAAAAGACCCGACAACCCTCAAGTTCACTAGTTGGAAAATCTCAAAATTGCCTAGTTTCCAATGCTATGTCGCTTGTATATGTTGCTTTTATGTCTTGTATGTATTTCATTGGTTGGACAACCATATCATTGGCCTTCATGGGACTACTATTCCATATGTCTGGACTTGCTTTTACCACCCATGGTTCAAATCTCAAGTCTTCAGACCCTCCAGGTTTGGTCAACTGTAAATGTGATCTATTTGCTCACTCTTCTCTCTATGTGGACCCATTCGCTCATGGAAACACCATACCTTTGATATTTTCTGTTGTATATGACATATATTCTGATATTTCAGAGCCTCATGAGCTTTGTTACAGAATTATGAAGGTGCTTCATCAAATTGGGAAGAAGATTCATGGTTTTATTCATGATATGGCAGCTACACATGAGGCAGATTTTGTTGAATCTTTTGATGTTATTTGGGAAAGAGTTTGTGGAGATATCTTTTCCATGATTGATTATGCTTCTAGATCAGAGTATGCATGCAACAAAAGACATTTTTATGATGCTCCTCCATCATCAAATGATGACCATCAAAAAGTCTCTCCACATGATCTTTGTCTACAACATTTTGATGCGTTGATGCATATGATCTTGGCATCCACAACATCTTCACCAAGTCCATCGCCAAGAAGTTGTTCTTTTAGCTCATTCAAGTGAAAAAGAAGACATGTTGAAGACATTTTTGATCATCTCTGTCATGTCCATAGTTTTAGGGGAGGTTTTGCCCCTTGAGGTTTTCCTCTTTACCTCGGTTACATGGACCAATAAAATTTTGTTGTAAAAGGTGACTTGTGCCTTAGTTTCCAAGGCCTTAATAAATCATTTGGTATAAGCTGTACTAAGTTAGGCTTAAGGAGGGGTGTTAGAGCATTACTCTACCTTAGTACCATGGTCATCTACCTAGGAGACATTTTCATTTGCCTTTTGCTTATGTTGTATGGTCTAACTTAGGCTATACCGATCAATATTGGTCTAATAGGTGATTTTTGGGTCATTAATTGACAGTTGAGGCGCCCCACTTTGATCATCCTAACAATTGAGGCGCTCTAGTTTGATCATTCTGACATTCTAGGCGCTTGCATTGATTACAAACCACTTTTGCTTTGACTAAGGGCGCTAGTGTGTGAATGTGCTTGTTTTTTTGGTCTTCTTGGTCGTTTATTGGCTCCTAGAGACTCACCCACTCACACATGTGTACTTCCATGCCTTGCATGTTTGCATTTAGGCCTCCTTACATGTTCACACATGTATTTGTGACTGTTTGGTTAGGTTTGGGAGTCGTTTGGTCAACCTAGAGGGTTTAGGGGTCAAATCCTAGCCTGGCACATGCATTCACATGGCCTCCATAGGCACACGAATTTTCCCCAATGTATTATAAATACGTACTATACACATCTACAAGATGTACTATAATATAATGATCAATTATTAGCACCATTCACAAGTGCCATTTTAGTCTCTTTTGTTGTTCTCTTGCATATTTTGTCAAATACTTTGATTGTGAATATTGCTCTAGCTTTTAGATCTCAATGTGAAGCAATTCCAACGCCTTTGCATCTAGTGTAGAGATGGAGAGAAGATTCTTCTATAATCTTGGAACATATATCACATGCTTCATCTTCAAGGATTTCCTGGAGTCAAGCTTGTATGAAGCTTCTCCACTCCCTTTAATGGGGTATTGATAATCATTCCCAATTTTCACCTTGTGTAGTGACTCATGTTCAGACATATTGACGAATGATTCCTTGTATCCCATCATTTGTTTAGAAGCTCCACTATCCACAAGCCAATCATTGCTTCTGTGTGAGATAGTGCGAGTAAGTGCTGAATTTAGCACATACTCTTGATCAAAATCGTTCTTCTCTCTTTTGAATCTTTTGTTTGTTGGTTCATTGTCTTCAACAACATGAGCATGGTGTCTCTATTTTCCTGATGGGACAATCGCTTGCAAAGTGTCCCTTTTCATCACAAGTATAACATCGAACATTGGAAGGATCTCTCTTGGTCATCTTTTGTTTCTTGTCCTTCTTCTTCTTGTGATGAAAGTTCTCCTTCTCCTTCTTCTTGAAGATCTTCTTGGTATTAACTGTGAGAGCTTGATCTTCAGTTGCTCCCATCTTCTCTTCTCTTGTCACGAGTCGAGCTTCATCTTGTGCACATTCTTCTTGGAGTCTGCTGAAAGAGATTAACCTCCTTGCAAAAATTCCTTGAATGAATGAATCCCTGTTAGAAAGCAACCACAAGGAAGGTCTTCTAGCATTGCATGTGTCCTTGCATGCTAGAGAGACATTAAACTGGTATCCAAATCTATTAAAGTGATTTTTCGAAGTTTTGACTTAGGAAAATGCTTTAATTATTCTAATTTGATTTTGACTTAATGGAATCACTTTATTAAAGTGAAAAGTGAAATATTTAAGTGATGGCTTATCTAATCTTGGCCATTGATTTTCACTGGAGGATCTCATCCATAGATCCATAAAAGAACTACATGCTCAACAAACTACCTAAATCTATATTTAGGAATATAGATTTGCATCAAAGCTACAAAAACCAAATCGGTGGACGAATCGATTGACCTTGAGAACCGAAACCGGGCAAAAACTGGGGAAAAAACCGGATCATAAAACCGGTCCACCAAAAATACATAAACTATTCATGTGCATCCATGTGAGTTCAAACCATTATACACAAAATATGCAAAGTTTCTTATGTATATAGCATATACGAGTTCATAGAACCAAAATAATGTTAAAGTTTGTGCAGCTGCGAGACCCATTCTCATAGAGGATGGTACCCTAGTCAGTTGACTATGATAGAGTAAGACCCTAGAAGGTACCCTAGGGCCCCCAGCAGTCTCCTGGGGTTCTTGGTCTAGGACCAAGCAGGTTGATGCCATGGCAAAGCCCCTAGCATGTGGCTAGGGCCCCTATATGCCTCTAGGGTATTCTGGTTTGGAACCAGGGACACGATGTCCAAGTAGAGCCTGTAGGTAGAATTCTGGTCTTGAACCAGG